>CADCXT010003254.1:0-63991 GCA_902806775.1 Microtus agrestis | reverse complement strand
ATGCACTTTCAAAGAACGTGATTATCTTTAAAAGTAAAGCTTCTACAGAGAAAAGGAACACTGTTCTCACTTTTAACCATACTTTTGACATATCCCAAACAGACGCTTCTCATTTCAGAGTAACACATGTGCGTTTCTCACAAAAGCATATCATGAAATTCATACACTTTCAAAGAACGTGGTTATCTTTCAAAGTATAGCTTCTACAGAGAAAAGGAACACTGTTCTCACTTTTAACCATACTTTGAAACCTATCAAAAATGCCTTTTTTTTTTTTAAGTTTATTTTGTTTTTTCCAAAAAGCATTACATGAAATTCTTTTTGCTTTCAAAGAACGTGATTATCTTTCAAAGCAAAGCTTCTACAGAGAAAAGGAACACTGTTCTCACTTTTCACCATACTGTGACTTATTCAAACAGATGCTACTCATTTCAGAATAACACATGTGCGTTTCTCACAAAAGCATTTCATGAAATTCATGCACTTTCAAAGAACGTGATTACCTTTAAAAGTAAAGCTTCTACAGAGAAAAGGAACACTGTTCTCACTTTTAACCATACTTTGACTTATCCAAACAGAGGCTTCTCATTTCAGAGTAACACATGTGCGTTTCTCACAAAAGCATTACATGAAATTCTTTTGCTTTCAAAGAACGTGATTATCTTTCAAAGCAAAGCTTCTACAGAGAAAAGGAACACTGTTCTCACTTTTAACCATACTTTGACATATCCCAAACAGATGCTTCTCATTTCAGAGTAGCACATGTGCGTTTCTCACAAAAGCATTTCATGAAATTCATACACTTTCAAAGAACGTGATTATCTTTCAAAGTAAAGCTTCTACAGAGAAAAGGAACACTGTTCTCACTTTTAACCATACTTTGACTTATCCAAACAGACGCTTCTCATTTCAGAGTAACACATGTGCGTTTCTCACAAAGCATTACATGAAATTCTTTTGCTTTCAAAGAACGTGATTATCTTTCAAAGTAAAGCTTCTACAGAGAAAAGGAACACTGTTCTCACTTTTAACCATACTTTGACTTATCCAAACAGACGCTTCTCATTTCAGAGTAACACATGTGCGTTTCTCACAAAAGCATTTCATGAAATTCATGCACTTTCAAAGAACGTGATTATCTTTCAAAGTAAAGCTTCTACAGAGAAAAGGAACACTGTTCTCACTTTTAACCATACTTTGACATATCCCAAACAGACGCTTCTCATTTCAGAGTAACACATGTGCGTTTCTCACAAAAGCATTACATGAAATTCTTTTGCACTTTCAAAGAACGTGATTATCTTTCAAAGTAAAGCTTCTACAGAGAAAAGGAACACTGTTCTCACTTTTAACCATACTTTGACTTATCCCAAACAGACGCTTCTCATTTCAGAGTAACACATGTGCGTTTCTCACAAAAGCATTTCATGAAATTCATGCACTTTCAAAGAACGTGATTACCTTTCAAAGTAAAGCTTCTACAGAGAAAAGGAACACTGTTCTCACTTTTAACCATACTTTGACATATCCCAAACAGACGCTTCTCATTTCAGAGTAACACGCAGTGCGTTTCTCACAAAAGCATTACATGAAATTCTTTTGCTTTCAAAGAACGTGATTATCTTTCAAAGCAAAGCTTCTACAGAGAAAAGGAACACTGTTCTCACTTTTAACCATACTTTGACATATCCCAAACAGACGCTTCTCATTTCAGAGTAACACATGTGCGTTTCCAAGCACACAAAAGCTTTCAGAAATTCATGCACTTTCAAAGAACGTGATTATCTTTCAAAGTAAAGCTTCTACAGAGAAAAGGAAGACTGTTCTCACTTTTAACCATACTTTGACATATCACAAATTGATGCTTCTCATTTCAGAGTAACACATGTGCGTTTCTCACAAAAGCATTACATGAAATTCTTTTGCTTTCAAAGAACGTGATTATCTTTCAAAGCAAAGCTTCTACAGAGAAAAGGAACACTGTTCTCACTTTTAACCATATTTTGACATATCCCAAACAGACGCTTCTCATTTGAGAGTAACACATGTGCGTTTCTCACAAATGCATATCATGAAATTCATACACTTTCAAAGAACGTGATTATCTTTCAAAGTAAAGCTTCTACAGTTTAAAAGGAACACTGTTCTCACTTTTAACCATACTTTGACATATCCCAAACAGACGCTTCTCATTTCAGAGTAACACATGTGCGTTTCTCACAAAAGCATTACATGAAATTCTTTTGCTTTCAAAGAACGTGATTATCTTTCAAAGCAATGCTTCTACAGAGAAAAGGAACACTGTTCTCACTTTTAACCATATTTTGACTTATCCAAACAGACGCTTCTCATTTCAGAGTAACACATGTGCGTTTCTCACAAAAGCATATCATGAAATTCATAAACTTTCAAAGAACGTGGTTATCTTTCAAAGTAAAGCTTCTACAGAGAAAAGGAACACTCTTCTCACTTTTAACCATACTTTGACTTATCCAAACAGACGCTTCTCATTTCAGAGTAACACATGTGCGTTTCTCACAAAAGCATTACATGAAATTCTTTTGCTTTCAAAGAACGTGATTATCTTTCAAAGCAAAGCTTCTACAGAGAAAAGGAACACTGTTCTCACTTTTAACCATACTTTGACTTATCCAAACAGATGCTACTCATTTCAGAATAACACATGTGCGTTTCTCACAAAAGCATTTCATGAAATTCATGCACTTTCAAAGAACGTGATTACCTTTAAAAGTAAAGCTTCTACAGAGAAAAGGAACACTGTTCTCACTTTTAACCATACTTTGACTTATCCAAACAGACGCTTCTCATTTCAGAGTAACACATGTGCGTTTCTCACAAAAGCATTACATGAAATTCTTTTGCTTTCAAAGAACGTGATTATCTTTCAAAGCAATGCTTCTACAGAGAAAAGGAACACTGTTCTCACTTTTAACCATACTTTGACTTATCCCAAACAGACGCTTCTCATTTCAGAGTAACACATGTGCGTTTCTCACAAAAGCATTTCATGAAATTCATGCACTTTCAAAGAACGTGATTACCTTTAAAAGTAAAGCTTCTACAGAGAAAAGGAACACTGTTCTCACTTTTAACCATACTTTGACATATCCCAAATAGACGCTTCTCATTTCAGAGTAACACATGTGCGTTTCTCACAAAAGCATTACATGAAATTCTTTTGCTTTCAAAGAACGTGATTATCTTTCAAAGCAAAGCTTCTACAGAGAAAAGGAACACTGTTCTCACTTTTAACCATACTTTGACATATCCCAAACAGACGCTTCTCATTTCAGAGTAACACATGTGCGTTTCTCACAAAAGCATATCATGAAATTCATACACTTTCAAAGAACGTGATTATCTTTCAAAGTAAAGCTTCTACAGAGAAAAGGAACACTGTTCTCACTTTTAACCATACTTTGACATATCCCAAACAGACGCTTCTCATTTCAGAGTAACACATGTGCGTTTCTCACAAAAGCATTACATGAAATTCTTTTGCTTTCAAAGAACGTGATTATCTTTCAAAGCAAAGCTTCTACAGAGAAAAGGAACACTGTTCTCACTTTTAACCATATTTTGACATATCCCAAACAGACGCTTCTCATTTCAGAGTAACACATGTGCGTTTCTCACAAAAGCATATCATGAAATTCATAAACTTTCAAAGAACGTGATTATCTTTCAAAGTAAAGCTTCTACAGAGAAAAGGAACACTGTTCTCACTTTTAACCATACTTTGACTTATCCAAACAGACGCTTCTCATTTCAGAGTAACACATGTGCGTTTCTCACAAAAGCATTACATGAAATTCTTTTGCTTTCAAAGAACGTGATTATCTTTCAAAGCAAAGCTTCTACAGAGAAAAGGAACACTGTTCTCACTTTTAACCATACTTTGACTTATCCAAACAGATGCTTCTCATTTCAGAGTAACACATGTGCGTTTCTCACAAAAGCATTTCATGAAATTCATGCACTTTCAAAGAACGTGATTATCTTTCAAAGTAAAGCTTCTACAGAGAAAAGGAACACTGTTCTCACTTTTAACCATACTTTGACTTATCCCAAACAGAGGCTTCTCATTTCAGAGTAACACATGTGCGTTTCTCACAAAAGCATTACATGAAATTCTTTTGCTTTCAAAGAACGTGATTATCTTTCAAAGTAAAGCTTCTACAGAGAAAAGGAACACTGTTCTCACTTTTAACCATACTTTGACATATCCCAAACAGACGCTACTCATTTCAGAGTAACACATGTGCGTTTCTCACAAAAGCATTTCATGAAATTCATACACTTTCAAAGAACGTGATTATCTTTCAAAGTAAAGCTTCTACAGAGAAAAGGAACACTGTTCTCACTTTTAACCATACTTTGACATATCCCAAACAGACGCTTCTCATTTCAGAGTAACACATGTGCGTTTCTCACAAAAGCATTACATGAAATTCTTTCACTTTCAAAGAACGTGATTATCTTTCAAAGCAAAGCTTCTACAGAGAAAAGGAACACTGTTCTCACTTTTAACCATACTTTGACATATCCCAAACAGACGCTTCTCATTTCAGAGTAACACATGTGCGTTTCTCACAAAAGCATATTATGAAATTCATACACTTTCAAAGAACGTGATTATCTTTCAAAGTAAAGCTTCTACAGAGAAAAGGAACACTGTTCTCACTTTTAACCATACTTTGACATATCCCAAACAGACGCTTCTCATTTCAGAGTAACACATGTGCGTTTCTCACAAAAGCATTACATGAAATTCTTTTGCTTTCAAAGAACGTGATTATCTTTCAAAGTAAAGCTTCTACAGAGAAAAGGAACACTGTTCTCACTTTTAACCATACTTTGACATATCCCAAACAGACGCTTCTCATTTCAGAGTAACACATGTGCGTTTCTCACAAAAGCATTTCATGAAATTCATACACTTTCAAAGAACGTGATTATCTTTCAAAGTAAAGCTTCTACAGAGAAAAGGAACACTGTTCTCACTTTTAACCATACTTTGACTTATCCCAAACAGACGCTTCTCATTTCAGAGTAACACATGTGCGTTTCTCACAAAAGCATTACATGAAATTCTTTCACTTTCAAAGAACGTGATTATCTTTCAAAGTAAAGCTTCTACAGAGAAAAGGAACACTGTTCTCACTTTTAACCATACTTTGACATATCCCAAACAGACGCTTCTCATTTCAGAGTAACACAGGTGCGTTTCTCACAAAAGCATTACATGAAATTCTTTTGCTTTCAAAGAACGTGATTATCTTTCAAAGTAAAGCTTCTACAGAGAAAAGGAACACTGTTCTCACTTTTAACCATACTTTGACATATCCCAAACAGACGCTTCTCATTTCAGAGTAACACATGTGCGTTTCTCACAAAAGCATATCATGAAATTCATACACTTTCAAAGAACGTGATTATCTTTCAAAGTAAAGCTTCTACAGAGAAAAGGAACACTGTTCTCACTTTTAACCATACTTTGACATATCCCAAACAGACGCTTCTCATTTCAGAGTAACACATGTGCGTTTCTCACAAAAGCATTACATGAAATTCTTTTGCTTTCAAAGAACGTGATTATCTTTCAAAGCAAAGCTTCTACAGAGAAAAGGAACACTGTTCTCACTTTTAACCATACTTTGACTTATCCAAACAGACGCTACTCATTTCAGAGTAACACATGTGCGTTTCTCACAAAAGCATTTCATGAAATTCATACACTTTCAAAGAACGTGATTATCTTTCAAAGTAAAGCTTCTACAGAGAAAAGGAACACTGTTCTCACTTTTAACCATACTTTGACATATCCAAACAGACGCTTCTCATTTCAGAGTAACACATGTGCGTTTCTCACAAAAGCATTACATGAAATTCTTTTGCTTTCAAAGAACGTGATTATCTTTCAAAGCAAAGCTTCTACAGAGAAAAGGAACACTGTTCTCACTTTTAACCATACTTTGACTTATCCAAACAGACGCTTCTCATTTCAGAGTAACACATGTGCGTTTCTCACAAAAGCATTTCATGAAATTCATGCACTTTCAAAGAACGTGATTACCTTTAAAAGTAAAGCTTCTACAGAGAAAAGGAACACTGTTCTCACTTTTAACCATACTTTGACATATCCCAAACAGACGCTTCTCATTTCAGAGTAACACATGTGCGTTTCTCACAAAAGCATTACATGAAATTCTTTTGCTTTCAAAGAACGTGATTATCTTTCAAAGCAATGCTTCTACAGAGAAAAGGAACACTGTTCTCACTTTTAACCATACTTTGACTTATCCAAACAGACGCTTCTCATTTCAGAGTAACACATGTGCGTTTCTCACAAAAGCATATCATGAAATTCATACACTTTCAAAGAACGTGATTATCTTTCAAAGTAAAGCTTCTACAGAGAAAAGGAACACTGTTCTCACTTTTAACCATACTTTGACATATCCCAAAGAGACGCTACTCATTTCAGAGTAACACATGTGCGTTTCTCACAAAAGCATTTCATGAAATTCTTTTGCTTTCAAAGAACGTGATTATCTTTCAAAGTAAAGCTTCTACAGAGAAAAGGAACACTGTTCTCACTTTTAACCATACTTTGACTTATCCCAAACAGACGCTTCTCATTTCAGAGTAACACATGTGCGTTTCTCACAAAAGCATTACATGAAATTCTTACACTTTCAAAGAACGTGATTATCTTTCAAAGTAAAGCTTCTACAGAGAAAAGGAACACTGTTCTCACTTTTAACCATACTTTGACATATCCCAAACAGACGCTTCTCATTTCAGAGTAACACATGTGCGTTTCTCACAAAAGCATTTCATGAAATTCTTACACTTTCAAAGAACGTGATTATCTTTCAAAGTAAAGCTTCTACAGAGAAAAGGAACACTGTTCTCACTTTTAACCATACTTTGACATATCCCAAACAGACGCTTCTCATTTCAGAGTAACACATGTGCGTTTCTCACAAAAGCATATCATGAAATTCATACACTTTCAAAGAACGTGATTATCTTTCAAAGTAAAGCTTCTACAGAGAAAAGGAACACTGTTCTCACTTTTAACCATACTTTGACATATCCCAAACAGACGCTTCTCATTTCAGAGTAACACATGTGCGTTTCTCACAAAAGCATTTCATGAAATTCATACACTTTCAAAGAACGTGATTATCTTTCAAAGTAAAGGTTCTACAGAGAAAAGGAACACTGTTCTCACTTTTAACCATACTTTGACTTATTCAAACAGACGCTACTCATTTCAGAGTAACACATGTGCGTTTCTCACAAAAGCATTTCATGAAATTCATACACTTTCAAAGAACGTGATTACCTTTAAAAGTAAAGCTTCTACAGAGAAAAGGAACACTGTTCTCACTTTTAACCATACTTTGACATATCCCAAACAGACGCTTCTCATTTCAGAGTAACACATGTGCGTTTCTCACAAAAGCATTACATGAAATTCTTTTGCTTTCAAAGAACGTGATTATCTTTCAAAGCAATGCTTCTACAGAGAAAAGGAACACTGTTCTCACTTTTAACCATACTTTGACTTATCCAAACAGACGCTTCTCATTTCAGAGTAACACATGTGCGTTTCTCACAAAAGCATATCATGAAATTCATACACTTTCAAAGAACGTGATTATCTTTCAAAGTAAAGCTTCTACAGAGAAAAGGAACACTGTTCTCAATTTTAACCATACTTTGACATATCCCAAACAGACGCTTCTCATTTCAGAGTAACACATGTGCGTTTCTCACAAAAGCATTACATGAAATTCTTTTGCTTTCAAAGAACGTGATTATCTTTCAAAGTAAAGCTTCTACAGAGAAAAGGAACACTGTTCTCACTTTTAACCATACTTTGACTTATCCAAACAGACGCTACTCATTTCAGAGTAACACATGTGCGTTTCTCACAAAAGCATTTCATGAAATTCATGCACTTTCAAAGAACGTGATTACCTTTCAAAGTAAAGCTTCTACAGAGAAAAGGAACACTGTTCTCACTTTTAACCATACTTTGACATATCCCAAACAGACGCTTCTCATTTCAGAGTAACACATGTGCGTTTCTCACAAAAGCATTACATGAAATTCTTTTGCTTTCAAAGAACGTGATTATCTTTCAAAGCAATGCTTCTACCGAGAAAAGGAACACTGTTCTCACTTTTAACCATACTTTGACTTATCCAAACAGACGCTTCTCATTTCAGAGTAACACATGTGCGTTTCTCACAAAAGCATATCATGAAATTCATACACTTTCAAAGAACGTGATTATCTTTCAAAGTAAAGCTTCTACAGTGTAAAAGGAACACTGTTCTCACTTTTAACCATACTTTGACATATCCCAAACAGACGCTTCTCATTTCAGAGTAACACATGTGCGTTTCTCACAAAAGCATTACATGAAATTCTTTTGCTTTCAAAGAACGTGATTATCTTTCAAAGCAAAGCTTCTACAGAGAAAAGGAACACTGTTCTCACTTTTAACCATACTTTGACTTATCCAAACAAATGCTTCTCATTTCAGAGTAACACATGTGCGTTTCTCACAAAAGCATTTCATGAAATTCATGCACTTTCAAAGAACGTGATTACCTTTCAAAGTAAAGCTTCTACAGAGGAAAGGAACACTGTTCTCACTTTTAACCATACTTTGACTTATCCAAACAGACGCTTCTCATTTCAGAGTAACACATGTGCGTTTCTCACAAAAGCATTTCATGAAATTCATACACTTTCAAAGAACGTGATTATCTTTCAAAGTAAAGCTTCTACAGAGAAAAGGAAGACTGTTCTCACTTTTAACCATACTTTGACATATCACAAATTGATGCTTCTCATTTCAGAGTAACACAGGTGCGTTTCTCACAAAAGCATTACATGAAATTCTTTTGCTTTCAAAGAACGTGATTATCTTTCAAAGCAAAGCTTCTACAGAGAAAAGGAACACTGTTCTCACTTTTAACCATATTTTGACATATCCCAAACAGACGCTTCTCATTTGAGATTAACACATGTGCGTTTCTCACAAATGCATATCATGAAATTCATACACTTTCAAAGAACGTGATTATCTTTCAAAGTAAATCTTTTACAGTTTAAAAGGAACACTGTTCTCACTTTTAACCATACTTTGACATATCCCAAACAGACGCTTCTCATTTCAGAGTAACACATGTGCGTTTCTCACAAAAGAATTACATGAAATTCTTTTGCTTTCAAAGAACGTGATTATCTTTCAAAGCAAAGCTTCTACAGAGAAAAGGAACACTGTTCTCACTTTTAACCATACTTTGACTTATCCAAACAGACGCTACTCATTTCAGAGTAACACATGTGCGTTTCTCACAAAAGCATTTCATGAAATTCATACACTTTCAAAGAACGTGATTATCTTTCAAAGTAAAGCTTCTACAGAGAAAAGGAACACTGTTCTCACTTTTAACCATACTTTGACTTATCCAAACAGACGCTTCTCATTTCAGAGTAACACATGTGCGTTTCTCACAAAAGCATTACATGAAATTCTTTTGCTTTCAAAGAACGTGATTATCTTTCAAAGCAAAGCTTCTACAGAGAAAAGGAACACTGTTCTCACTTTTCACCATACTTTGACATATCCCAAACAGACGCTTCTCATTTCAGAGTAACACATGTGCGTTTCTCACAAAAGCATTACATGAAATTCTTTTGCTTTCAAAGAACGTGATTATCTTTCAAAGTAAAGCTTCTACAGAGAAAAGGAACACTGTTCTCACTTTTAACCATACTTTGACATATCCCAAACAGACGCTTCTCATTTCAGAGTAACACATGTGCGTTTCTCACAAAAGCATTACATGAAATTCTTTTGCTTTCAAAGAACGTGATTATCTTTCAAAGCAATGCTTCTACAGAGAAAAGGAACACTGTTCTCACTTTTAACCATACTTTGACTTATCCAAACAGACGCTTCTCATTTCAGAGTAACACATGTGCGTTTCTCACAAAAGCATATCATGAAATTCATAAACTTTCAAAGAACGTGATTATCTTTCAAAGTAAAGCTTCTACAGAGAAAAGGAACACTGTTCTCACTTTTAACCATACTTTGACTTATCCCAAACAGATGCTACTCATTTCAGAGTAACACATGTGCGTTTCTCACAAAAGCATTTCATGAAATTCATGCACTTTCAAAGAACGTGATTATCTTTCAAAGTAAAGCTTCTACAGAGAAAAGGAACACTGTTCTCACTTTTAACCATACTTTGACATATCCCAAACAGACGCTTCTCATTTCAGAGTAACACATGTGCGTTTCTCACAAAAGCATTTCATGAAATTCTTTTGCTTTCAAAGAACGTGATTATCTTTCAAAGTAAAGCTTCTACAGAGAAAAGGAACACTGTTCTCACTTTTAACCATACTTTGACTTATCCAAACAGACGCTTCTCATTTCAGAGTAACACATGTGCGTTTCTCACAAAAGCATTTCATGAAATTCATTTGCTTTCAAAGAACGTGATTATCTTTCAAAGTAAAGCTTCTACAGAGAAAAGGAACACTGTTCTCACTTTTAACCATACTTTGACTTATCCCAAACAGACGCTTCTCATTTCAGATTAACACATGTGCGTTTCTCACAAAAGCATTTCATGAAATTCATACACTTTCAAAGAACGTGATTATCTTTCAAAGTAAAGCTTCTACAGGGAAAAGGAACACTGTTCTCACTTTTAACCATACTTTGACATATCCCAAACAGACGCTTCTCATTTCAGAGTAACACATGTGCGTTTCTCACAAAAGCATTTCATGAAATTCTTTTGCTTTCAAAGAACGTGATTATCTTTCAAAGTAAAGCTTCTACAGAGAAAAGGAACACTGTTCTCACTTTTAACCATACTTTGACATATCCCAAACAGACGCTTCTCATTTAGAGTAACACATGTGCGTTTCTCACAAAAGCATTTCATGAAATTCATGCACTTTCAAAGAACGTGATTATCTTTCAAAGTAAAGCTTCTACAGAGAAAAGGAACACTGTTCTCACTTTTAACCATACTTTGACATATCTCAAACAGATGCTTCTCATTTCAGAGTAACACATGTGCGTTTCTCACAAAAGCATTTCATGAAATTCTTTTGCTTTCAAAGAACGTGATTATCTTTCAAAGCAAAGCTTCTACAGAGAAAAGGAACACTGTTCTCACTTTTAACCATACTTTGACTTATCCAAACAGATGCTACTCATTTCAGAGTAACACATGTGCGTTTCTCACAAAAGCATTACATGAAATTCTTTTGCTTTCAAAGAACGTGATTATCTTTCAAAGCAAAGCTTCTACAGAGAAAAGGAACACTGTTCTCACTTTTAACCATACTTTGACTTATCCAAACAGACGCTTCTCATTTCAGAGTAACACATGTGCGTTTCTCACAAAAGCATTTCATGAAATTCATTGACTTTCAAAGAACGTGATTATCTTTCAAAGTAAAGCTTCTACAGAGAAAAGGAACACTGTTCTCACTTTTAACCATACTTTGACATATCCCAAACAGACGCTTCTCATTTCAGAGTAACACATGTGCGTTTCTCACAAAAGCATTACATGAAATTCTTTTGCTTTCAAAGAACGTGATTATCTTTCAAAGCAATGCTTCTACAGAGAAAAGGAACACTGTTCTCACTTTTAACCATACTTTGACTTATCCCAAACAGACGCTTCTCATTTCAGAGTAACACATGTGCGTTTCTCACAAAAGCATTTCATGAAATTCATGCACTTTCAAAGAACGTGATTACCTTTAAAAGTAAAGCTTCTACAGAGAAAAGGAAGACTGTTGTCACTTTTAACCGTACTTTGACATATCACAAATTGATGCTTCTCATTTCAGAGTAACACAGGTGCGTTTCTCACAAAAGCATTACATGAAATTCTTTTGCTTTCAAAGAACGTGATTATCTTTCAAAGCAAAGCTTCTACAGAGAAAAGGAACACTGTTCTCACTTTTAACCATATTTTGACATATCCCAAACAGACGCTTCTCATTTGAGATTAACACATGTGCGTTTCTCACAAATGCATATCATGAAATTCATACACTTTCAAAGAACGTGATTATCTTTCAAAGTAAATCTTTTACAGTTTAAAAGGAACACTGTTCTCACTTTTAACCATACTTTGACATATCCCAAACAGACGCTTCTCATTTCAGAGTAACACATGTGCGTTTCTCACAAAAGAATTACATGAAATTCTTTTGCTTTCAAAGAACGTGATTATCTTTCAAAGCAATGCTTCTACAGAGAAAAGGAACACTGTTCTCACTTTTAACCATATTTTGACTTATCCCAAACAGACGCTTCTCATTTCAGAGTAACACATGTGCGTTTCTCACAAAAGCATATCATGAAATTCATACACTTTCAAAGAACGTGGTTATCTTTCAAAGTATAGCTTCTACAGAGAAAAGGAACACTGTTCTCACTTTTAACCATACTTTGACATATCCCAAACAGACGCTTCTCATTTCAGAGTAACACATGTGCGTTTCTCACAAAAGCATTACATGAAATTCTTTTGCTTTCAAAGAACGTGATTATCTTTCAAAGCAAAGCTTCTACAGAGAAAAGGAACACTGTTCTCACTTTTCACCATACTGTGACTTATTCAAACAGATGCTACTCATTTCAGAATAACACATGTGCGTTTCTCACAAAAGCATTTCATGAAATTCATGCACTTTCAAAGAACGTGATTACCTTTAAAAGTAAAGCTTCTACAGAGAAAAGGAACACTGTTCTCACTTTTAACCATACTTTGACTTATCCAAACAGAGGCTTCTCATTTCAGAGTAACACATGTGCGTTTCTCACAAAAGCATTACATGAAATTCTTTTGCTTTCAAAGAACGTGATTATCTTTCAAAGCAATTCTTCTACAGAGAAAAGGAACACTGTTCTCACTTTTAACCATACTTTGACATATCCCAAACAGACGCTTCTCATTTCAGAGTAACACATGTGCGTTTCTCACAAAAGCATTTCATGAAATTCATGCACTTTCAAAGAACGTGATTATCTTTCAAAGTAAAGCTTCTACAGAGAAAAGGAACACTGTTCTCACTTTTAACCATACTTTGACATATCCCAAACAGACGCTTCTCATTTCAGAGTAACACATGTGCGTTTCTCACAAAAGCATTACATGAAATTCTTTTGCTTTCAAAGAACGTGATTATCTTTCAAAGCAATGCTTCTACAGAGAAAAGGAACACTGTTCTCACTTTTAACCATACTTTGACTTATCCAAACAGACGCTTCTCATTTCAGAGTAACACATGTGCGTTTCTCACAAAAGCATTACATGAAATTCTTTCACTTTCAAAGAACGTGATTATCTTTCAAAGTAAAGCTTCTACAGAGAAAAGGAACACTGTTCTCACTTTTAACCATACTTTGACATATCCCAAACAGACGCTTCTCATTTCAGAGTAACACATGTGCGTTTCTCACAAAAGCATTTCATGAAATTCATGCACTTTCAAAGAACGTGATTATCTTTCAAAGTAAAGCTTCTACAGAGTAAAAGGAACACTGTTCTCACTTTTAACCATACTTTGACATATCTCAAACAGACGCTTCTCATTTCAGAGTAACACATGTGCGTTTCTCACAAAAGCATTACATGAAATTCTTTTGCTTTCAAAGAACGTGATTATCTTTCAAAGCAAAGCTTCTACAGAGAAAAGGAACACTGTTCTCACTTTTAACCATACTTTGACTTATCCCAAACAGATGCTTCTCATTTCAGAATAACACATGTGCGTTTCTCACAAAAGCATTTCATGAAATTCATGCACTTTCAAAGAACGTGATTATCTTTAAAAGTAAAGCTTCTACAGAGAAAAGGAACACTGTTCTCACTTTTAACCATACTTTGACTTATCCAAACAGACGCTTCTCATTTCAGAGTAACACATGTGCGTTTCTCACAAAAGCATTTCATGAAATTCTTTTGCTTTCAAAGAACGTGATTATCTTTCAAAGTAAAGCTTCTACAGAGAAAAGGAACACTGTTCTCACTTTTAACCATACTTTGACATATCCCAAACAGACGCTTCTCATTTCAGAGTAACACATGTGCGTTTCTCACAAAAGCATTTCATGAAATTCATACACTTTCAAAGAACGTGATTATCTTTCAAAGTAAAGCTTCTACAGAGAAAAGGAACACTGTTCTCACTTTTAACCATACTGTGTCATATCCCAAACAGACGCTTCTCATTTCAGAGTAACACATGTGCGTTTCTCACAAAAGCATTTCATGAAATTCATACACTTTCAAAGAACGTGATTATCTTTCAAAGTAAAGCTTCTACAGAGAAAAGGAAGACTGTTGTCACTTTTAACCGTACTTTGACATATCACAAATTGATGCTTCTCATTTCAGAGTAACACAGGTGCGTTTCTCACAAAAGCATTACATGAAATTCTTTTGCTTTCAAAGAACGTGATTATCTTTCAAAGCAAAGCTTCTACAGAGAAAAGGAACACTGTTCTCACTTTTAACCATATTTTGACATATCCCAAACCGACGCTTCTCATTTGAGATTAACACATGTGCGTTTCTCACAAATGCATATCATGAAATTCATACACTTTCAAAGAACGTGATTATCTTTCAAAGTAAATCTTTTACAGTTTAAAAGGAACACTGTTCTCACTTTTAACCATACTTTGACATATCCCAAACAGACGCTTCTCATTTCAGAGTAACACATGTGCGTTTCTCACAAAAGAATTACATGAAATTCTTTTGCTTTCAAAGAACGTGATTATCTTTCAAAGCAATGCTTCTACAGAGAAAAGGAACACTGTTCTCACTTTTAACCATATTTTGACTTATCCAAACAGACGCTTCTCATTTCAGAGTAACACATGTGCGTTTCTCACAAAAGCATATCATGAAATTCATAAACTTTCAAAGAACGTGGTTATCTTTCAAAGTATAGCTTCTACAGAGAAAAGGAACACTCTTCTCACTTTTAACCATACTTTGACTTATCCAAACAGACGCTTCTCATTTCAGAGTAACACATGTGCGTTTCTCACAAAAGCATTACATGAAATTCTTTTGCTTTCAAAGAACGTGATTATCTTTCAAAGCAAAGCTTCTACAGAGAAAAGGAACACTGTTCTCACTTTTCACCATACTGTGACTTATTCAAACAGATGCTACTCATTTCAGAATAACACATGTGCGTTTCTCACAAAAGCATTTCATGAAATTCATGCACTTTCAAAGAACGTGATTACCTTTAAAAGTAAAGCTTCTACAGAGAAAAGGAACACTGTTCTCACTTTTAACCATACTTTGACTTATCCAAACAGAGGCTTCTCATTTCAGAGTAACACATGTGCGTTTCTCACAAAAGCATTACATGAAATTCTTTTGCTTTCAAAGAACGTGATTATCTTTCAAAGCAATTCTTCTACAGAGAAAAGGAACACTGTTCTCACTTTTAACCATACTTTGACTTATCCAAACAGACGCTTCTCATTTCAGAGTAACACATGTGCGTTTCTCACAAAAGCATTTCATGAAATTCATGCACTTTCAAAGAACGTGATTACCTTTAAAAGTAAAGCTTCTACAGAGAAAAGGATCACTGTTCTCAATTTTAACCATACTTTGACATATCCCAAACAGACGCTTCTCATTTCAGAGTAACACATGTGCGTTTCTCACAAAAGCATTTCATGAAATTCTTTTGCTTTCAAAGAACGTGATTATCTTTCAAAGCAATGCTTCTACAGAGAAAAGGAACACTGTTCTCACTTTTAACCATACTTTGACTTATCCAAACAGACGCTTCTCATTTCAGAGTAACACATGTGCGTTTCTCACAAAAGCATTTCATGAAATTCATGCACTTTCAAAGAACGTGATTACCTTTAAAAGTAAAGCTTCTACAGAGAAAAGGAAGACTGTTCTCACTTTTAACCATACTTTGACATATCACAAATTGATGCTTCTCATTTCAGAGTAACACAGGTGCGTTTCTCACAAAAGCATTACATGAAATTCTTTTGCTTTCAAAGAACGTGATTATCTTTCAAAGCAAAGCTTCTACAGAGAAAAGGAACACTGTTCTCACTTTTAACCATATTTTGACATATCCCAAACAGACGCTTCTCATTTGAGATTAACACATGTGCGTTTCTCACAAATGCATATCATGAAATTCATACACTTTCAAAGAACGTGATTATCTTTCAAAGTAAATCTTTTACAGTTTAAAAGGAACACTGTTCTCACTTTTAACCATACTTTGACATATCCCAAACAGACGCTTCTCATTTCAGAGTAACACATGTGCGTTTCTCACAAAAGAATTACATGAAATTCTTTTGCTTTCAAAGAACGTGATTATCTTTCAAAGCAATGCTTCTACAGAGAAAAGGAACACTGTTCTCACTTTTAACCATATTTTGACTTATCCAAACAGACGCTTCTCATTTCAGAGTAACACATGTGCGTTTCTCACAAAAGCATATCATGAAATTCATAAACTTTCAAAGAACGTGGTTATCTTTCAAAGTATAGCTTCTACAGAGAAAAGGAACACTCTTCTCACTTTTAACCATACTTTGACTTATCCAAACAGACGCTTCTCATTTCAGAGTAACACATGTGCGTTTCTCACAAAAGCATTACATGAAATTCTTTTGCTTTCAAAGAACGTGATTATCTTTCAAAGCAAAGCTTCTACAGAGAAAAGGAACACTGTTCTCACTTTTCACCATACTGTGACTTATTCAAACAGATGCTACTCATTTCAGAATAACACATGTGCGTTTCTCACAAAAGCATTTCATGAAATTCATGCACTTTCAAAGAACGTGATTACCTTTAAAAGTAAAGCTTCTACAGAGAAAAGGAACACTGTTCTCACTTTTAACCATACTTTGACTTATCCAAACAGAGGCTTCTCATTTCAGAGTAACACATGTGCGTTTCTCACAAAAGCATTACATGAAATTCTTTTGCTTTCAAAGAACGTGATTATCTTTCAAAGCAAAGCTTCTACAGAGAAAAGGAACACTGTTCTCACTTTTAACCATACTTTGACATATCCCAAACAGACGCTTCTCATTTCAGAGTAGCACATGTGCGTTTCTCACAAAAGCATTACATGAAATTCATTTGCTTTCAAAGAACGTGATTATCTTTCAAAGTAAAGCTTCTACAGAGAAAAGGAACACTGTTCTCACTTTTAACCATACTTTGACATATCCCAAACAGACGCTTCTCATTTCAGAGTAACACATGTGCGTTTCTCACAAAAGCATTTCATGAAATTCATATACTTTCAAAGAACGTGATTATCTTTCAAAGTAAAGCTTCTACAGAGAAAAGGAACACTGTTCTCACTTTTAACCATACTTTGACATATCCCAAACAGACGCTTCTCATTTCAGAGTAACACATGTGCGTTTCTCACAAAAGCATTTCATGAAATTCATACACTTTCAAAGAACGTGATTATCTTTCAAAGTAAAGCTTCTACAGAGAAAAGGAACACTGTTCTCACTTTTAACCATACTTTGACATATCCCAAACAGACGCTTCTCATTTCAGAGTAACACATGTGCGTTTCTCACAAAAGCATATCATGAAATTCATACACTTTCAAAGAACGTGATTATCTTTCAAAGTAAATCTTCTACAGTTTAAAAGGAACACTGTTCTCACTTTTAACCATACTTTGACATATCCCAAACAGACGCTTCTCATTTCAGAGTAACACATGTGCGTTTCTCACAAAAGCATTACATGAAATTCTTTTGCTTTCAAAGAACGTGATTATCTTTCAAAGCAAAGCTTCTACAGAGAAAAGGAACACTGTTCTCACTTTTAACCATACTTTGACTTATCCAAACAGACGCTTCTCATTTCAGAGTAACACATGTGCGTTTCTCACAAAAGCATTTCATGAAATTCATACACTTTCAAAGAACGTGATTATCTTTCAAAGTAAAGCTTCTACAGAGAAAAGGAACACTGTTCTCACTTTTAACCATACTTTGACTTATTCAAACAGACGCTACTCATTTCAGAGTAACACATGTGCGTTTCTCACAAAAGCATTTCATGAAATTCATGCACTTTCAAAGAACGTGATTACCTTTCAAAGTAAAGCTTCTACAGAGGAAAGGAACACTGTTCTCACTTTTAACCATACTTTGACTTATCCCAAACAGACGCTTCTCATTTCAGAGTAACACATGTGCGTTTCTCACAAAAGCATTTCATGAAATTCTTTTGCTTTCAAAGAACGTGATTATCTTTCAAAGCAAAGCTTCTACAGAGAAAAGGAACACTGTTCTCACTTTTAACCATACTTTGACATATCCCAAACAGACGCTTCTCATTTCAGAGTAACACATGTGCGTTTCTCACAAAAGCATTTCATGAAATTCATACACTTTCAAAGAACGTGATTATCTTTCAAAGTAAAGCTTCTACAGAGAAAAGGAACACTGTTCTCACTTTTAACCATACTTTGACATATCCCAAACAGACGCTTCTCATTTCAGAGTAACACATGTGCGTTTCTCACAAAAGCATTTCATGAAATTCATACGCTTTCAAAGAACGTGATTATCTTTCAAAGCAAAGCTTCTACAGAGAAAAGGAACACTGTTCTCACTTTTAACCATACTTTGACATATCCCAAATTGATGCTTCTCATTTCAGAGTAACACATGTGCGTTTCTCACAAAAGCATTACATGAAATTCTTTTGCTTTCAAAGAACGTGATTATCTTTCAAAGCAAAGCTTCTACAGAGAAAAGGAACACTGTTCTCACTTTTAACCATATTTTGACATATCCCAAACAGACGCTTCTCATTTGAGAGTAACACATGTGCGTTTCTCACAAAAGCATTTCATGAAATTCATACACTTTCAAAGAACGTGATTATCTTTCAAAGTAAAGCTTCTACAGAGAAAAGGAACACTGTTCTCACTTTTAACCATACTTTGACGTATCCAAACAGACGCTTCTCATTTCAGAGTAACACATGTGCGTTTCTCACAAAAGCATTACATGAAATTCTTTTGCTTTCAAAGAACGTGATTATCTTTCAAAGCAAAGCTTCTACAGAGAAAAGGAACACTGTTCTCACTTTTAACCATACTTTGACATATCCCAAACAGACGCTTCTCATTTCAGAGTAACACATGTGCGTTTCTCACAAAAGCATTTCATGAAATTCATACACTTTCAAAGAACGTGATTATCTTTCAAAGTAAAGCTTCTACAGAGAAAAGGAACACTGTTCTCACTTTTAACCATACTTTGACGTATCCAAACAGACGCTTCTCATTTCAGAGTAACACATGTGCGTTTCTCACAAAAGCATTACATGAAATTCTTTTGCTTTCAAAGAACGTGATTATCTTTCAAAGCAAAGCTTCTACAGAGAAAAGGAACACTGTTCTCACTTTTAACCATACTTTGACATATCCCAAACAGACGCTTCTCATTTCAGAGTAGCACATGTGCGTTTCTCACAAAAGCATTTCATGAAATTCATACACTTTCAAAGAACGTGATTATCTTTCAAAGTAAAGCTTCTACAGAGAAAAGGAACACTGTTCTCACTTTTAACCATACTTTGACATATCCCAAACAGACGCTTCTCATTTCAGAGTAACACATGTGCGTTTCTCACAAAAGCATTTCATGAAATTCATACACTTTCAAAGAACGTGATTATCTTTCAAAGTAAAGCTTCTACAGAGAAAAGGAAGACTGTTCTCACTTTTAACCGTACTTTGACATATCACAAATTGATGCTTCTCATTTCAGAGTAACACATGTGCGTTTCTCACAAAAGCATTACATGAAATTCTTTTGCTTTCAAAGAACGTGATTATCTTTCAAAGCAATGCTTCTACAGAGAAAAGGAACACTGTTCTCACTTTTAACCATACTTTGACTTATCCAAACAGACGCTTCTCATTTCAGAGTAACACATGTGCGTTTCTCACAAAAGCATATCATGAAATTCATACACTTTCAAAGAACGTGATTATCTTTCAAAGTAAAGCTTCTACAGAGAAAAGGAACACTGTTCTCACTTTTAACCATACTTTGACATATCCCAAACAGACGCTTCTCATTTCAGAGTAACACATGTGCGTTTCTCACAAAAGCATTTCATGAAATTCATACGCTTTCAAAGAACGTGATTATCTTTCAAAGTAAAGCTTCTACAGAGAAAAGGAACACTGTTCTCACTTTTAACCATACTTTGACTTATCCAAACAGACGCTACTCATTTCAGAGTAACACATGTGCGTTTCTCACAAAAGCATTTCATGAAATTCATGCACTTTCAAAGAACGTGATTACCTTTAAAAGTAAAGCTTCTACAGAGAAAAGGAACACTGTTCTCACTTTTAACCATACTTTGACATATCCCAAACAGACGCTTCTCATTTCAGAGTAACACATGTGCGTTTCTCACAAAAGCATTACATGAAATTCTTTTGCTTTCAAAGAACGTGATTATCTTTCAAAGCAATGCTTCTACAGAGAAAAGGAACACTGTTCTCACTTTTAACCATACTTTGACTTATCCAAACAGACGCTTCTCATTTCAGAGTAACACATGTGCGTTTCTCACAAAAGCATATCATGAAATTCATACACTTTCAAAGAACGTGATTATCTTTAAAAGTAAAGCTTCTACAGAGAAAAGGAACACTGTTCTCACTTTTAACCATACTGTGACTTATCCAAACAGACGCTACTCATTTCAGAGTAACACATGTGCGTTTCTCACAAAAGCATTTCATGAAATTCATGCACTTTCAAAGAACGTGATTACCTTTAAAAGTAAAGCTTCTACAGAGAAAAGGAACACTGTTCTCACTTTTAACCATACTTTGACTTATCCAAACAGACGCTTCTCATTTCAGAGTAACACATGTGCGTTTCTCACAAAAGCATTACATGAAATTCTTTTGCTTTCAAAGAACGTGATTATCTTTCAAAGCAAAGCTTCTACAGAGAAAAGGAAGACTGTTCTCACTTTTAACCATACTTTGACATATCCCAAACAGACGCTTCTCATTTCAGAGTAACACATGTGCGTTTCTCACAAAAGCATTTCATGAAATTCATACACTTTCAAAGAACGTGATTATCTTTCAAAGTAAAGCTTCTACAGATAAAAGGAACACTGTTCTCACTTTTAACCATACTGTGTCATATCCCAAACAGACGCTTCCCATTTCAGAGTAACACATGTGCGTTTCTCACAAAAGCATATCATGAAATTCATACACTTTCAAAGAACGTGATTATCTTTCAAAGTAAAGCTTCTACAGAGAAAAGGAAGACTGTTCTCACTTTTAACCATACTTTGACATATCACAAATTGATGCTTCTCATTTCAGAGTAACACAGGTGCGTTTCTCACAAAAGCATTACATGAAATTCTTTTGCTTTCAAAGAACGTGATTATCTTTCAAAGCAAAGCTTCTACAGAGAAAAGGAACACTGTTCTCACTTTTAACCATATTTTGACATATCCCAAACAGACGCTTCTCATTTGAGAGTAACACATGTGCGTTTCTCACAAATGCATATCATGAAATTCATACACTTTCAAAGAACGTGATTATCTTTCAAAGTAAATCTTTTACAGTTTAAAAGGAACACTGTTCTCACTTTTAACCATACTTTGACATATCCCAAACAGACGCTTCTCATTTCAGAGTAACACATGTGCGTTTCTCACAAAAGCATTACATGAAATTCTTTTGCTTTCAAAGAACGTGATTATCTTTCAAAGCAATGCTTCTACAGAGAAAAGGAACACTGTTCTCACTTTTAACCATACTTTGACTTATTCAAACAGACGCTTCTCATTTCAGAGTAACACATGTGCGTTTCTCACAAAAGCATATCATGAAATTCATACACTTTCAAAGAACGTGGTTATCTTTCAAAGTATAGCTTCTACAGAGAAAAGGAACACTGTTCTCACTTTTAACCATACTTTGACTTATCCAAACAGACGCTTCTCATTTCAGAGTAACACATGTGCGTTTCTCACAAAAGCATTACATGAAATTCTTTTGCTTTCAAAGAACGTGATTATCTTTCAAAGCAAAGCTTCTACAGAGAAAAGGAACACTGTTCTCACTTTTCACCATACTGTGACTTATTCAAACAGATGCTACTCATTTCAGAATAACACATGTGCGTTTCTCACAAAAGCATTTCATGAAATTCATGCACTTTCAAAGAACGTGATTACCTTTAAAAGTAAAGCTTCTACAGAGGAAAGGAACACTGTTCTCACTTTTAACCATACTTTGACTTATCCAAACAGAGGCTTCTCATTTCAGAGTAACACATGTGCGTTTCTCACAAAAGCATTACATGAAATTCTTTTGCTTTCAAAGAACGTGATTATCTTTCAAAGCAAAGCTTCTACAGAGAAAAGGAACACTGTTCTCACTTTTCACCATACTTTGACATTTCCCAAACAGACGCTTCTCATTTCAGAGTAGCACATGTGCGTTTCTCAAAAAAGCATTTCATGAAATTCATACACTTTCAAAGAACGTGATTATCTTTCAAAGTAAAGCTTCTACAGAGAAAAGGAATACTGTTCTCACTTTTAACCATACTGTGTCATATCCCAAACAGACGCTTCTCATTTCAGAGTAACACATGTGCGTTTCTCAAAAAAGCATTTCATGAAATTCATACACTTTCAAAGAACGTGATTATCTTTCAAAGTAAAGCTTCTACAGAGAAAAGGAACACTGTTCTCACTTTTAACCATACTTTGACTTATCCAAACAGACGCTTCTCATTTCAGAGTAACACATGTGCGTTTCTCACAAAAGCATTACATGAAATTCTTTTGCTTTCAAAGAACGTGATTATCTTTCAAAGCAAAGCTTCTACTGAGAAAAGGAACACTGTTCTCACTTTTAACCATACTTTGACATATCCCAAACAGACGCTTCTCATTTCAGAGTAACACATGTGCGTTTCTCACAAAAGCATTTCATGAAATTCATACACTTTCAAAGAACGTGATTATCTTTCAAAGTAAAGCTTCTACAGAGAAAAGGAACACTGTTCTCACTTTTAACCATACTGTGACATATCCCAAACAGACGCTTCTCATTTCAGAGTAACACATGTGCGTTTCTCAAAAAAGCATTTCATGAAATTCATACACTTTCAAAGAACGTGATTATCTTTCAAAGTAAAGCTTCTACAGAGAAAAGGAAGACTGTTCTCACTTTTAACCGTACTTTGACATATCACAAATTGATGCTTCTCATTTCAGAGTAACACAGGTACGTTTCTCACAAAAGCATTACATGAAATTCTTTTGCTTTCAAAGAACGTGATTATCTCTCAAAGCAAAGCTTCTACAGAGAAAATGAACACTGTTCTCACTTTTAACCATATTTTGACATATCCCAAACAGACGCTTCTCATTTGAGAGTAACACATGTGCGTTTCTCACAAATGCATATCATGAAATTCATACACTTTCAAAGAACGTGATTATCTTTCAAAGTAAATCTTCTACAGTTTAAAAGGAACACTGTTCTCACTTTTAACCATACTTTGACGTATCCCAAACAGACGCTTCTCATTTCAGAGTAACACATGTGCGTTTCTCACAAAAGCATTACATGAAATTCTTTTGCTTTCAAAGAACGTGATTATCTTTCAAAGCAATGCTTCTACAGAGAAAAGGAACACTGTTGTCACTTTTAACCATACTTTGACTTATCCAAACAGACGCTTCTCATTTCAGAGTAACACATGTGCGTTTCTCACAAAAGCATATCATGAAATTCATACAATTTCAAAGAACGTGGTTATCTTTCAAAGTATAGCTTCTACAGAGAAAAGGAACACTGTTCTCACTTTTAACCATACTGTGACTTATTCAAACAGACGCTACTCATTTCAGAGTAACACATGTGCGTTTCTCACAAAAGCATTTCATGAAATTCATTCGCTTTCAAAGAACGTGATTACCTTTCAAAGCAAAGCTTCTACAGAGAAAAGGAACACTCTTCTCACTTTTAACCATACTTTGACTTATCCAAACAGACGCTTCTCATTTCAGAGTAACACATGTGCGTTTCTCACAAAAGCATTTCATGAAATTCATGCACTTTCAAAGAACGTGATTACCTTTCAAAAGTAAAGCTTCTACAGAGAAAAGGAACACTGTTCTCACTTTTAACCATACTTTGACTTATCCAAACAGACGCTTCTCATTTCAGAGTAGCACAAGTGCGTTTCTCACAAAAGCATTTTATGAAATTCATACACTTTCAAAGAACGTGATTATCTTTCAAAGTAAAGCTTCTACAGAGAAAAGGAACACTGTTCTCACTTTTAACCATAATTTGACATATCCAAAACAGACGCTTCTCATTTCAGAGTAACACATGTGCGTTTCTCACAAAAGCATTTCATGAAATTCATACACTTTCAAAGAACGTGATTATCTTTCAAAGTAAAGCTTCTACAGAGAAAAGGAAGACTGTTCTCACTTTTATCCGTACTTTGACATATCACAAATTGATGCTTCTCATTTCAGAGTAACACAGGTGCGTTTCTCACAAAAGCATTACATGAAATTCTTTTGCTTTCAAAGAACGTGATTATCTTTCATAGCAAAGCTTCTACAGAGAAAAGGAACACTGTTCTCACTTTTAACCATATTTTGACATATCCCAAACAGACGCTTCTCATTTGAGAGTAACACATGTGCGTTTCTCACAAATGCATAACATGAAATTCATACACTTTCAAAGAACGTGATTATCTTTCAAAGTAAAGCTTCTACAGTTTAAAAGGAACACTGTTCTCACTTTTAACCATACTTTGACATATCCCAAACAGACGCTTCTCATTTCAGAGTAACACATCTGCGTTTCTCACAAAAGCATTACATGAAATTCTTTTGCTTTCAAAGAAAGTGATTATCTTTCAAAGCAAAGCTTCTACAGAGAATAAGAACACTGTTCTCACTGTTAACCATACTTTGACATATCCCAAACAGAGGCTACTCATTTTAGAGTAACACATGTGCGTTTCTCACAAAAGCATTTCATGAAATTCATACACTTTCAAAGAACATGATTATCTTTCAAAGTAAAGCTTCTACAGAGAAAAGGAACACTGTGCTCACTTTTAACAATACTTTGACATATCCCAAACAGACGCTTCTCATTTCAGATTAACACATGTGCGTTTCTCACAAAAGCATTTCATGAAATTCATACACTTTCAAAGAACGTGATTATCTTTCAAAGTAAAGCTTCTACAGAGAAAAGGAACACTGTTCTCACTTTTAACCATACTTTGACATATCCCAAACTGACACTTCTCATTTCAGATTAACACATGTGCGTTTCTCACAAAAGCATTTCATGAAATTCATACACTTTCAAAGAACGTGATTATCTTTCAAAGTAAAGCTTCTACAGAGAAAAGGAACACTGTTCTCACTTTTAACCATACTTTGACACATCCCAAACAGACGCTTCTCATTTCAGAGTAACACATGTGCGTTTCTCACAAAAGCATTACATGAAATTCTTTTGCTTTCAAAGAACGTGATTATCTTTCAAAGCAAAGCTTCTAAAGTGAAAAGGAACACTGTTCTCAATTTTAACCATACTTTGACTTATTCAAACAGACGCTACTCATTTCAGAGTAACACATGTGCGTTTCTCACAAAAGCATTACATGAAATTCTTTTGCTTTCAAAGAACGTGATTATCTTTCAAAGCAATGCTTCTACAGAGAAAAGGAACACTGTTCTCACTTTTAACCATACTTTGACTTATCCAAACAGAGGCTTCTCATTTCAGAGTAACACATGTGCGTTTCTCACAAAAGCATATCATGAAATTCATACACTTTCAAAGAACGTGTTTATCTTTCAAAGTATAAGCTTCTACAGAGAAAAGGAACACTTTTCTCACTTTTAACCATACTGTGACTTATTCAAACAGACGCTACTCATTTCAGAGTAACACATGTGCGTTTCTCACAAAAGCATTTCATGAAATTCATGCACTTTCAAAGAACGTGATTACCTTTAAAAGTAAAGCTTCTGCAGAGGAAAGGAACACTGTTCTCACTTTTAACCATACTTTGACTTATCCAAACAGACGCTTCTCATTTCAGAGTAACACATGTGCGTTTCTCAAAAAAGCATTTCATGAAATTCATGCACTTTCAAAGAACGTGATTACCTTTAAAAGTAAAGCTTCTACAGAGAAAAGGAACACTGTTCTCACTTTTAACCATACTTTGACTTATCCAAACAGACGCTTCTCATTTCAGAGTAGCACATGTGCGTTTCTCACAAAAGCATTTCATGAAATTCATACACTTTCAAAGAACTTGATTATCTTTCAAAGTAAAGCTTCTACAGAGAAAAGGAACACTGTTCTCACTTTTATCCATAATTTGACATATCCCAAACAGACGCTTCTCATTTCAGAGTAACACATGTGCGTTTCTCACAAAAGCATTTCATGAAATTCATACACTTTCAAAGAACGTGATTATCTTTCAAAGTAAAGCTTCTACAGAGAAAAGGAACACTGTTCTCACTTTTAACCATACTTTGTCATATCCAAAACAGACGCTTCTCATTTCAGAGTAACACATGTGCGTTTCTCACAAAAACATTTCATGAAATTCATAAACTTTCAAAGAACGTGATTATCATTAAAAGTAAAGCTTCTACAGAGAAAAGGAACACTGTTCTCACTTTTAACCATACTGTGACTTATTCAAACAGACGCTACTCATTTCAGAGTAACACATGTGCGTTTCTCACAAAAGCATTTCATGAAATTCATGCACTTTCAAAGAACGTGATTACCTTTAAAAGTTAAGCTTCTACAGAGGAAAGGAACACTCTTCTCACTTTTAACCATACTTTGACTTATCCAAACAGACGCTTCTCATTTCAGAGTAACACATGTGCGTTTCTCACAAAAGCATTACATGAAATTCTTTTGCTTTCAAAGAACGTTATTATCTTTCAAAGCAAAGCTTCTACAGAGAAAAGGAACACTGTTCTCACTTTTAACCATACTTTGACTTATTCAAACAGACGCTACTCATTTCAGAGTAACACATGTGCGTTTCTCACAAAAGCATTTCATGAAATTCATGCACTTTCAAAGAACGTGATTACCTTTAAAAGTAAAGCTTCTAAAGAGAAAAGGAACACTGTTCTCAATTTTAACCATACTTTGACATATCCCAAACAGACGCTTCTCATTTCAGAGTAACACATGTGCGTTTCTCACAAAAGCATTACATGAAATTCTTTTGCTTTCAAAGAACGTGATTATCTTTCAAAGCAATGCTTCTACAGAGAAAAGGAACACTGTTCTCACTTTTAACCATACTTTGACTTATCCAAACAGACGCTTCTCATTTCAGAGTAACACATGTGCGTTTCTCACAAAAGCATATCATGAAATTCATACACTTTCAAAGAACGTGATTATCTTTCAAAGTAAAGCTTCTACAGAGAAAAGGAACACTGTTCTCACTTTTAACCATACTGTGACTTATTCAAACAGACGCTACTCATTTCAGAGTAACACATGTGCGTTTCTCACAAAAGCATTTCATGAAATTCATGCACTTTCAAAGAACGTGATTACCTTTAAAAGTAAAGCTTCTACAGAGGAAAGGAACACTGTTCTCACTTTTAACCATACTTTGACTTATCCAAACAGACGCTTCTCATTTCAGAGTAACACATGTGCGTTTCTCACAAAAGCATTTCATGAAATTCATGCACTTTCAAAGAACGTGATTACCTTTAAAAGTAAAGCTTCTACAGAGAAAAGGAACACTGTTCTCACTTTTAACCACACTTTGACTTATCCCAAACAGACGCTTCTCATTTCAGAGTAACACATGTGCGTTTCTCACAAAAGCATTTCATGAAATTCATACACTTTCAAAGAACGTGATTATCTTTCAAAGTAAGGCTTCTACAGAGAAAAGGAACACTGTTCTCACTTTTAACCATACTTTGTCATATCCAAAACAGACGCTTCTCATTTCAGAGTAACACATGTGTGTTTCTCACAAAAACATTTCATGAAATTCATACACTTTCAAAGAACGTGATTATCTTTCAAAGTAAAGCCTCTACAGAGAAAAGGAACACTGTTCTCACTTTTAACCATACTGTGACTTATTCAAACAGACGCTACTCATTTCAGAGTAACACATGTGCCTTTCTCACAAAAGCATTTCATGAAATTCATGCACTTTCAAAGAACGTGATTACCTTTAAAAGGTAAGCTTCTACAGAGAAAAGGAAGACTGTTCTCACTTTTAACCGTACTTTGACATATCACATTGATGCTTCTCATTTCAGAGTAACACATGTGCGTTTCTCACAAAAGCATTACATGAAATTCTTTTGCTTTCAAAGAACGTGATTATCTTTCAAAGCAAAGCTTCTACAGAGAATAAGAACACTGTTCTCACTGTTAACCATACTTTGTCATATCCCAAACAGACGCTACTCATTTCAGAGTAACACATGTGCGTTTCTCACAAAAGCATTTCATGAAATTCATACACTTTCAAAGAACGTGATTATCTTTCAAAGTAAAGCTTCTACAGAGAAAAGGAACACTGTGCTCACTTTTTACCATACTTTGACATATCCCAAACAGACGCTTCTCATTTCAGAGTAACACATGTGCGTTTCTCACAAAAGCATTTCATGAAATTCATACACTTTCAAAGAACGTGATTATCTTTCAAAGTAAAGCTTCTACAGAGAAAAGGAACACTGTTCTCACTTTTAACCATACTTTGACTTATTCAAACAGACGCTACTCATTTCAGAGTAACACATGTGCGTTTCTCACAAAAGCATTTCATGAAATTCATGCACTTTCAAAGAACGAGATTACCGTTAAAAGTAAAGCTTCTAAAGAGAAAAGGAACACTGTTCTCACTTTTAACCATACTTTGACATATCCCAAACAAATGCTTCTCATTTCAGATTAACATATGAGCGTTTCTCACAAAAGCATTTCATGAAATTCATACACTTTCAAAGAACGTGATTATCTTTCAAATTAAAGCTTCTACAGAGAAAAGGAACACTGTTCTTACTTTTAAACATATTTGACTTATTCAAACAGATGCTACTCATTTCAGAGTAACACATGTGCGTTTCTCACAAAAGCATTTCATGAAATTCATGCACTTTCAAAGAACGAGATTACCCTTTAAAAGTAAAGCTTCTAAAGAGAAAAGGAATACTGTTCTCAATTTTAACCATACTTTGATATATCCCAAACAGACGCTTCTCATTTCAGAGTAACACATGTGCGTTTCTCACAAAAGTATTACATGAAATTCTTTTGCTTTCAAAGAACGTGATTATCGTTCAAAGCAATGCTTCTACAGAGAAAAGGAACACTGTTCTCACTTTTAACCATACTTTGACTTATCCAAACAGACGCTTCTCATTTCAGAGTAACACATGTGCGTTTCTCACAAAAGCATATCATGAAATTCATACACTTTCAAAGAACGTGATTATCTTTCAAAGTATAGCTTCTACAGAGAAAAGGAACACTGTTCTCACTTTTAAACATACTGTGACTTATTCAAACATACGCTACTCATTTCAGAGTAACACATGTGCGTTTCTCACAAAAGCATTTCATGAAATTCATGCACTTTCAAAGAACTTGATTACCTTTAAAAGTAAAGCTTCTACAGAGGAAAGGAACACTGTTCTCACTTTTAACCATACTTTGACTTATGCAAACAGACGCTTCTCATTTCAGAGTAACACATGAGCATTTCTCACAAAAGCATTTCATGAAATTCATGCACTTTCAAAGAACGTGATTAGCTTTAAAAGTAAAGCTTCTACAGAGAAAAGGAACACTGTTCTCACTTTTAACCATACTTTGTCATATCCAAAACAGACGCTTCATTTCAGAGTAACACATGTGTGTTTCTCACAAAAACATTTCATGAAATTCATACACTTTCAAAGAACGTGATTATCTTTCAAAGTAAAGCCTCTACAGAGAAAAGGAACACTGTTCTCACTTTTAACCATACTGTGACTTATTCAAACAGACGCTACTCATTTCAGAGTAACACATGTGCCTTTCTCACAAAAGCATTTCATGAAATTCATGCACTTTCAAAGAACGTGATTACCTTTAAAAGTTAAGCTTCTACAGAGAAAAGGAAGACTGTTCTCACTTTTAACCGTACTTTGACATATCACATTGATGCTTCTCATTTCAGAGTAACACAGGTGCGTTTCTCACAAAAGCATTACATGAAATTCTTTTGCTTTCAAAGAACGTGATTATCTTTCAAAGCAAAGCTTCTACAGAGAATAAGAACACTGTTCTCACTGTTAACCATACTTTGTCATATCCCAAACAGACGCTACTCATTTCAGAGTAACACATGTGCGTTTCTCACAAAAGCATTTCATGAAATTCATACACTTTCAAAGAACGTGATTATCTTTCAAAGTAAAGCTTCTACAGAGAAAAGGAACACTGTTCTCACTTTTAACCATACTTTGACTTATTCAAACAGACGCTACTCATTTCAGAGTAACACATGTGCGTTTCTCACAAAAGCATTTCATGAAATTCATGCACTTTCAAAGAACGAGATTACCTTTAAAAGTAAAGCTTCTAAAGAGAAAAGGAACACTGTTCTCAATTTTAACCATACTTGGACATATCCCAAACAAACGCTTCTCATTTCAGATTAACACATGAGCGTTTCTCACAAAAGCATTTCATGAAATTCATACACTTTCAAAGAACGTGATTATCTTTCAAATTAAAGCTTCTACAGAGAAAAGGAACACTGTTCTCACTTTTAAACATACTTTGACTTATTCAAACAGACGCTACTCATTTCAGAGTAACACATGTGCGTTTCTCACAAAAGCATTTCATGAAATTCATGCACTTTCAAAGAACGAGATTACCCTTAATAGTAAAGCTTCTAAAGAGAAAAGGAATACTGTTCTCAATTTTAACCATACTTTGATATATCCCAAACAGACGCTTCTCATTTCAGAGTAACACATGTGCGTTTCTCACAAAAGTATTACATGAAATTCTTTTGCTTTCAAAGAACGTGATTATCGTTCAAAGCAATGCTTCTACAGAGAAAAGCAACACTGTTCTCACTTTTAACCATACTTTGACTTATCCAAACAGACGCTTCTCATTTCAGAGTAACACATGTGTGTTTCTCACAAAAGCATATCATGAAATTCATACACTTTCAAAGAACGCGATTATCTTTCAAAGTATAGCTTCTACAGAGAAAAGGAACACTGTTCTCACTTTTAACCATACTGTGACTTATTCAAACAGACGCTACTCATTTCAGAGTAACACATGTGCGTTTCTCACAAAAGCATTTCATGAAATTCATGCACTTTCAAAGAACGTGATTACCTTTAAAAGTAAAGCTTCTACAGAGGAAAGGAACACTGTTCTCACTTTTAACCATACTTTGACTTATGCAAACAGACGCTTCTCATTTCAGAGTAACACATGAGCGTTTCTCACAAAAGCATTTCATGAAATTCATGCACTTTCAAAGAACGTGATTACCTTTAAAAGTAAAGCTTCTACAGAGAAAAGGAACACTGTTCTCACTTTCAACCATACTTTGACTTATCCAAACAGAAGCTTCTCATTTCAGAGTAGCCCATGTGCGTTTCTCACAAAATATTTCATGAAATTCATACACTTTCAAAGAACTTGATTATCTTTCAAAGTAAAGCTTCTATAGAGAAAAGGAACACTGTTCTCACTTTTAACCATAATTTGACATATCCCAAACAGACGCTTCTCATTTTAGAGTAACACATGTGCGTTTCTCACAAAAGCATTTCATGAAATTCATACACTTTGAAAGAACGTGATTATCTTTCAAAGTAAAGCTTCTACAGAGAAAAGGAACACTGTTCTCACTTTTAACCATACTTTGTCATATCCAAAACAGACGCTTCTCATTTGAGAGTAACACATGTGCGTTTCTCACAAAAGCATTTCATGAAATTCATACTCTTTCAAAGAACGTGATTATCTTTCAAAGTAAAGCCTCTACAGAGAAAAGGAACACTGTTCTCACTTTTAACCATACTTTGACATATCCCAAACAGACGCTTCTCATTTCAGATTAACACATGAGCGTTTCTCACAAAAGCATTTCATGAAATTCATACACTTTCAAAGAACGTGATTATCTTTCAAAGTAAAGCTTCTACAGAGAAAAGGAACACTGTTCTCACTTTTAACCATACTTTGTCATATCCCAAACAGACGCTTCTCATTTCAGATTAACACATGTGCGTTTCTCACAAAAGCATTTCATGAAATTCATACACTTTCAAAGAACGTGATTATCTTTCAAAGCAAAGCTTCTACAGAGAAAAGGAACACTGTTCTCACTTTTAACCATACTTTGACTTATTCAAACAGACGCTACTCATTTCAGAGTAACACATGTGCGTTTCTCACAAAAGCATTTCATGAAATTCATGCACTTTTAAAGAACGTGATTACCTTTAAAAGTAATGCTTCTACAGAGAAAAGGAACACTGTTCTCAATTTTAACCATACTTTGACATATCCCAAACAGACGCTTCTCATTTCAGAGTAACACATGTGCGTTTCTCAAAAAAGCATTACATGAAATTCTTTTGCATTCAAAGAACGTGATTATCTTTCAAAGCAAAGCTTCTACAGAGAAAAGGAACACTGTTCTCACTTTTAACCATACTTTGACTTATCCAAACAGACGCTTCTCATTTCAGAGTAACACATGTGCGTTTCTCACAAAAGCATTTCATGAAATTCATACACTTTCAAAGAACGTGATTACCTTTAAAAGTAAAGCTTCTACAGAGAAAAGGAACACTGTTCTCACTTTTAACCATACTTTGTCATATCCAAAACAGACGCTTCTTATTTCAGAGTAACACATGTGCGTTTCTCACAAAAGCATTTCATGAAATTCATACACTTTCAAAGAACGTGATTATCTTTCAAAGTAAAGCCTCTACAGAGAAAAGGAACACTGTTCTCACTTTTAACCATACTTTGACATATCCCAAACAGACGCTTCTCATTTCAGATTAACACATGAGCGTTTCTCACAAAAGCATTTCATGAAATTCATACACTTTCAAAGAACGTGATTATCTTTCAAAGTAAAGCTTCTACAGAGAAAAGGAACACTGTTCTCACTTTTAACCATACTTTGACTTATTCAAACAGACGCTACTCATTTCAGAGTAACACATGTGCGTTTCTCACAAAAGCATTTCATGAAATTCATGCACTTTCAAAGAATGTGATTACCTTCAAAAGTAAAGCTTCTACAGAGAAAAGGAACACTGTTCTCAATTTTAACCATACTTTGACATATCCCAAACAGACGCTTCTCATTTCAGAGTAACACATGTGCGTTTCTCACAAAAGCATTACATGAAATACTTTTGCTTTAAAAGAACGTGATTAATTTCAAAGCAATCCTTCTACAGAGAAAAGGAACACTGTTCTCACTTTTAACCATACTTTGACTTATCCAAACAGACGCTTCTCATTTCAGAGTAACACATGTGCGTTTCTCACAAAAGCATATCATGAAATTCATACACTTTCAAAGAACGTGATTATCTTTCAAAGTATAGCTTCTACAGAGAAAAGGAACACTGTTCTCACTTTTAACCATACTGTGACTTATTCAAACAGACGCTACTCATTTCAGAGTAACACATGTGCGTTTCTCACAAAAGCATTTCATGAAATTCATTCACTTTCAAAGAACATGATTACCTTTAAAAGTAAAGCTTCTACAGAGGAAAGGAACACTGTTCTCACTTTTAACCATACTTTGACTTATCCAAACAGACGCTTCTCATTTCAGAGTAACACATGTGCGTTTCTCACAAAAGCATTTCATGAAATTCATGCACTTTCAAAGAACGTGATTACCTTTAAAAGTTAAGCTTCTACAGAGAAAAGGAACACTGTTCTCACTTTTAACCATACTTTGACTTAGCCAAACAGACGCTTCTCATTTCAGAGTAGCACATGTGCATTTCTCACAAAAGCATTTCATGAAATTCATACACTTTCAAAGAACTTGATTATCTTTCAAAGTAAAGCTTCTACAGAGAAAAGGAACACTGTTCTCACTTTTAACCATAATTTGACATATCCCAAACAGACGCTTCTCATTTCAGAGTAACACATGTGCGTTTCTCACAAAAGCATTTCATGAAATTCATACACTTTCACAGAACGTGATTATCTTTCAAAGTAAAGCTTCTACAGAGAAAAGGAACACTGTTCTCACTTTTAACCATACTTTGTCATATCCAAAACAGACGCTTCTCATTTCAGAGTAACACATGTGCGTTTCTCACAAAAACATTTCATGAAATTCATACACTTTCAAAGAACGTGATTATCTTTCAAATTAAAGCCTCTACAGAGAAAAGGAACACTGTTCTCACTTTTAACCATACTTTGACATATCCCAAACAGACGCTTCTCATTTCAGAGTAACACGTGCGTTTCTCACAAAAGCATTACATGAAATTCTTTTGCATTCAAAGAACGTGATTATCTTTCAAAGCAAAGCTTCTACAGAGAAAAGGAACACTGTTCTCACTTTTAACCATACTTTGTCATATCCAAAACAGACGCTTCTCATTTCAGAGTAACACATGTGCGTTTCTCACAAAAGCATTTCATGAAATTCATACACTTTCAAAGAACGTGATTATCTTTCAAAGCAAAGCTTCTACAGAGAAAAGGAACACTGTTCTCACTTTTAACCATACTTTGACATATGCCAAACTGACGCTTCTCATTTCAGATTAACACATGAGCGTTTCTCACAAAAGCATTTCATGAAATTCATACACTTTCAAAGAACGTGATTATCTTTCAAAGTAAAGCTTCTACAGAGAAAAGGAACACTGTTCTCACTTTTAACCATACTTTGACTTATTCAAACAGACGCTACTCATTTCAGAGTAACACATGTGCGTTTCTCACAAAAGCATTTCATGAAATTCATGCACTTTCAAAGAATGTGATTACCTTCAAAAGTAAAGCTTCTACAGAGAAAAGGAACACTGTTCTCAATTTTAACCATACTTTGTCATATCCAAAACAGACGCTTCTCATTTCAGAGTAACACATGTGCGTTTCTCACAAAAACAATTCATGAAATTCACACACTTTCAAAGAACGTGATTATCTTTCAAATTAAAGCCTCTACAGAGAAAAGGAACACTGTTCTCACTTTTAACCATACTTTGACATATCCCAAACAGACGCTTCTCATTTCAGAGTAACACGTGGCGTTTCTCACAAAAGCATTACATGAAATTCTTTTGCATTCAAAGAACGTGATTATCTTTCAAAGCAAAGCTTCTACAGAGAAAAGGAACACTGTTCTCACTTTTAACCATACTTTGACATATCCCAAACAGACGCTTCTCATTTCAGAGTAACACATGTGCGTTTCTCACAAAAGCATTTCATGAAATTCATACACTTTCAAAGAACGTGATTATCTTTCAAAGCAAAGCTTCTACAGAGAAAAGGAACACTGTTCTCACTTTTAACCATACTTTGACATATGCCAAACTGACGCTTCTCATTTCAGATTAACACATGAGCGTTTCTCACAAAAGCATTTCATGAAATTCATACACTTTCAAAGAACGTGATTATCTTTCAAAGTAAAGCTTCTACAGAGAAAAGGAACACTGTTCTCACTTTTAACCATACTTTGACTTATTCAAACAGACGCTACTCATTTCAGAGTAACACATGTGCGTTTCTCACAAAAGCATTTCATGAAATTCATGCACTTTCAAAGAATGTGATTACCTTCAAAAGTAAAGCTTCTACAGAGAAAAGGAACACTGTTCTCAATTTTAACCATACTTTGACATATCCCAAACAGACGCTTCTCATTTCAGAGTAACACATGTGCGTTTCTCACAAAAGCATATCATGAAATTCATACACTTTCAAAGAACGTGATTATCTTTCAAAGTAAAGCTTCTACAGAGAAAAGGAACACTGTTCTCACTTTTAACCATACTTTGTCATATCCCAAACAGACGCTTCTTATTTCAGAGTAACACATGTGCGTTTCTCCCAAAAGCATTTCATGAAATTCATACACTTTCAAAGAACGTGATTATCTTTCAATGTAAAGCCTCTACAGAGAAAAGGAACACTGTTCTCACTTTTAACCATACTTTGACCTATCCCAAACAGACGCTTCTCATTTCAGATTAACACATGAGCGTTTCTCACAAAAGCATTTCATGAAATTCATACACTTTCAAAGAACGTGATTATCTTTCAAAGTAAAGCTTCTACAGAGAAAAGGAACACTGTTCTCACTTTTAACCATACTTTGACTTATCCAAACAGACGCTACTCATTTCAGAGTAACACATGTGCGTTTCTCACAAAAGCATTTCATGAAATTCATGCACTTTCAAAGAACGTGATTACCTTTAAAAGTAATGCTTCTACAGAGAAAAGGAACACTGTTCTCAATTTTAACCATACTTTGACCTATCCCAAACAGACGCTTCTCATTTCAGAGTAACACATGTGCGTTTCTCAAAAAAGCATTACATGAAATTCTTTTGCATTCAAAGAACGTGATTATCTTTCAAAGCAAAGCTTCTACAGAGAAAAGGAACACTGTTCTCACTTTTAACCATACTTTGACTTATCCATACAAACGCTTCTCATTTCAGGGTAACACATGTGCGTTTCTCACAAAAGCATTTCATGAAATTCATACACTTTCAAAGAACGTGATTATCTTTCAAAGTAAAGCTTCTACAGGGAAAAGGAACACTGTTCTCACTTTTAACCATACTTTGTCATATCCAAAACAGACGCTTCTCATTTCAGAGTAACACATGTGCGTTTCTCACAAAAGCATTTCATGAAATTCATACACTTTCAAAGAACGTGATTATCTTTCAAAGTAAAGCCTCTACAGAGAAAAGGAACACTGTTCTCACTTTTAACCATACTCTGACATATCCCAAACAGACGCTTCTCATTTCAGAGTAGCACATGTGCGTTTCTCACAAAAGCATTTCATGAAATTCATACACTTTCAAAGAACGTGATTACCTTTATAAGGAAAGCTTCTACAGAGGAAAGGAACACTGTTCTCACTTTTAACCATACTTTGACTTATCCAAACAGACGCTTCTCATTTCAGCGTAACACATGTGCGTTTCTCACAAAAGCATTTCATGAAATTCATACACTTTCAAAGAACGTGATTACCTTTAAAAGTAAAGCTTCTACAGAGAAAAGGAACACTGTTCTCAATTTTAACCATACTTTGTCATTTCCAAAACAGACGCTTCTCATTTCAGAGTAACACATGTGCGTTTCTCACAAAAGCATTTCATGAAATTCATACACTTTCAAAGAACGTGATTATCTTTCAAAGTAAAGCTTCTACAGAGAAAAGGAACACTGTTCTCACTTTTAACCATAATTTGACATATCCCAAACAGACGCTTCTCATTTCAGATTAACACATGAGCGTTTCTCACAAAAGCATTTCATGAAATTCATACACTTTAAAAGAACGTGATTATCTTTCAAAGTAAAGCCTCTACAGAGAAAAGAAACACCGTTCTCACTTTTAACCATACTTTGACATATCCCAAACAGACGCTTCTCATTTCAGATTAACACATGAGCGTTTCTCACAAAAGCATTTCATGAAATTCATACACTTTCAAAGAACGTGATTATCTTTCAAAGTAAAGCTTCTACAGAGAAAAGGAACACTGTTCTCACTTTTAACCATACCTTGACTTATTCAAACAGACGCTACTCATTTCAGAGTAACACATGTGCGTTTCTAACAAAAGCCTTTCATGAAATTCATGCACTTTCAAAGAACGTGATTACCTTTAAAAGTAAAGCTTCTACAGAGAAAAGGAACACTGTTCTCACTTTTAACCATACTTTGACATATCCCAAACAGACGCTTCTCATTTCAGAGTAACACATGTGCGTTTCTCACAAAAGCATTACATGAAATTCTTTTGCTTTCAAAGAACGTGATTATCTTTCCAAGCAAAGCTTCTACAGAGAAAAGGAACACTGTTCTCACTTTTAACCATACTTTGACTTATCCAAACAGACGCTTCTCATTTCAGAGCAACACATGTGTGTTTCTCACAAAAGCATATCATGAAATTCATACACTTTCAAAGAACGTGATTATCTTTCAAATTAAAGACTCTACAGAAAAAAGGAACACTGTTCTCACTTTTAACCATACTTTGACTTATTCAAACAGAAGCTACTCATTTCAGAGTAACACATGTGCGTTTCTCACAAGAGTATTTCATGAAATTCATGCACTTTCAAATAACGTGATTACCTTTAAAAGTAATGCTTCTACAGAGAAAAGGAACACTGTTCTCAATTTTAACCATACTTTGACATATCCCAAACAGACGCTTCTCATTTCAGAGTAACACATGTGCGTTTCTCACAAAAGCATTACATGAAATTCTTTTGCTTTCAAAGAACGTGATTATCTTTCAAAGCAAAGCTTCTACAGAGAAAAGGAACACTGTTCTCAATTTTAACCATACTTTGACATATCCCAAACAGACGCTTCTCATTTCAGTGTAACACATGTGCGTTTCTCACAAAAGCATTACATGAAATTCTTTGCTTTCAAAGAACGTGATTATCTTTCAAAGCAATGCTTCTACAGAGAAAAGGAACACTGTTCTCACATTTAAACATACTTTGACTTATCCAAACAGATGCTTCTAATTTCAGAGTAACACATGTGCATTTCTCACAAAAGCATATCATGAAATTCATATACTTTCAAAGAACGTGATTATCTTTCAAAGTAAAGCCTCTACAGAGAAAAGGAACACTGTTCTCACTTTTTACCATACTTTGACATATCCCAAACAGACGCCTCTCATTTCAGATTAACACATGAGCGTTTCTCACAAAAGCATTTCATGAAATTCATACACTTTCAAAGAACGTGATTATCTTTCAAAGTAAAGCTTCTACAGAGAAAAGGAACACTGTTCTCACTTTTAACCATACTTTGACTTATTCAAACAGACGCTACTCATTTCAGAGTAACACATGTGCGTTTCTCACAAGAGCATTTCATGAAATTCATGCACTTTCAAAGAACGTGATTACCTTTAAAAGTAAATCTTCTACAGAGAAAAGGAACACTGTTCTCACTTTTAACCATACTTTGACATATCCCAAACAGACGCTTCTCATTTCAGAGTAACACATGTGCGTTTCTCACAAAAGCATTACATGAAATTCTTTTGCTTTCAAAGAACGTGATTATCTTTCAAAGCAATGCTTCTACAGAGAAAAGGAACACTGTTCTCACTTTTAACCATACTTTGACTTATCCAAACAGATGCTTCTCATTTCAGAGTAACACATGTGCGTTTCTCAAAAAGCATATCATGAAATTCATACACTTTCAAAAAACGTGATTATCTTTCAAAATAAAGCAACTAAAGAGAAAAGGAACACTGTTCTCACTTTTAACCATACTTTAACATATCCCAAACAGACGCCTCTCATTTCAGATTAACACATGAGCGTTTCTCATAAAAGCATTTCATGAAATTCATACACTTTCAAAGAACGTGATTATCTTTCAAAGCAAATCTTCTACAGAGAAAAGGAACACTGTTCTCACTTTTAACCATACTTTGACTTATCCAAACAGACGCTTCTCATTTCAGAGTAACACATGTGCGTTACTCACAAAAGCATTTCATGAAATTCATATACTTTCAAAGAATGTGATTATCTTTCAAAGTCAAGCCTCTACAGAGAAAAGGAACACTGTTCTCACTTTTAACCGTACTTTGACTTACTCAAACAGACGCTACTCATTTCAGAGTAACACATGTGCGTTTCTCACAAAAGCATTTCATGAAATACATGCACTTTCAAAGAACGTGATTAACTTTAAAAGTAAAGCTTCTACAGAGAAAAGGAACACTGTTCTCAATTTTAACCATACTTTGACATATCCCAAACAGACGCTTCTCATTTCAGAGTAACACAAGTGCGTTTCTCACAAAAGCATTTCATGAAATTCATACACTTTCAAAGAACGTGATTATCTTTCAAAGTAAAGCTTCTACAGAGAAAAGGAACACTGTTCTCACTTTTAACCGTACTTTGACTTATTCAAACAGACGCTACTCATTTCAGAGTAACACATGTGCGTTTCTCACAAGAGCATTTCATGAAATTCATGCACTTTCAAAGAACGTGATTACCTTTAAAAGTAAAGCCTCTACAGAGAAAAGGAACACTGTTCTCAATTTTAACCATACTTTGACATATCCCAAACAGACGCTTCTCATTTCAGAGTAACACATGTGCGTTTCTCACAAAAGCATTACATGAAATTCTTTTGCTTTCAAAGAACGTGATTATCTTTCAAAGCAATGCTTCTACAGAGAAAAGGAACACTGTTCTCACTTTTAACCATACTTTGACTTATCCAAACAGATGCTTCTCATTTCACAGTAACACATGTGCGTTTCTCACAAAAGCATATCATGAAATTCATACACTTTCAAAAAACGTGATTATCTTTCAAAGTAAAGCCTCTACAGAGAAAAGGAACACTGTTCTCACTTTTAACCATACTTTGACATATCCCAAACAGACGCCTCTCATTTCAGATTAACACATGAGCGTTTCTCACAAAAGCATTTCATGAAATTCATACACTTTCAAAGAACATGATTATCTTTCAAAGTAAAGCTTCTACAGAGAAAAGAAACACTGTTCTCACTTTTAACCATACTTTGACTTATTAAATCAGAAGCCTCTCATTTCAGAGTAACACATCTGCGTTTCTCACAAGAGCATATCATGAAATTCATGCACTTTCAAATAACGTGATTACCTTTAAAAGTAATGCTTCTACAGAGAAAAGGAACACTGTTCTCAATTTTAACCATACTTTGACATATCCCAAACAGACGCTTCTCATTTCAGAGTAACACATGTGCGTTTCTCACAAAAGCATTACATGAAATTCTTTTGCTTTCAAAGAACGTGATTATCTTTCAAAGCAATGCTTCTACAGAGAAAAGGAACACTGTTCTCACTTTTAACCATACTTTGACTTATCCAAACAGATGCTGCTCATTTCAGAGTAACACATGTGCGTTTCTCAAAAAGCATATCATGAAATTCATACACTTTCAAAAAACGTGATTATCTTTCAAAATAAAGCAACTAAAGAGAAAAGGAACACTGTTCTCACTTTTAACCATACTTTGACATATCCCAAACAGACGCCTCTCATTTCAGAGTAACACATGAGCGTTTCTCAAAAAAGCATTTCATGAAATTCATACACTTTCAAAGAACGTGATTATCTTTCAAAGCAAATCTTCTACAGAGAAAAGGAACACTGTCTCACTTTTAACCATACTTTGACTTATCCAAACAGACGCTTCTCATTTCAGAGTAACACATGTGCGTTACTCACAAAAGCATTTCATGAAATTCATATACTTTCAAAGAATGTGATTATCTTTCAAAGTCAAGCCTCTACAGAGAAAAGGAACACTGTTCTCACTTTTAACCGTACTTTGACTTATTCAAACAGACGCTACTCATTTCAGAGTAACACATGTGCGTTTCTCACAAAAGCATTTCATGAAATTCATGCACTTTCAAAGAACGTGATTACCTTTAAAAGTAAAGCTTCTACAGAGAAAAGGAGCACTTTTCTCAATTTTAACCATACTTTGACATATCCCAAACAGACGCTTCTCATTTCAGAGTAACACAAGTGCGTTTCTCACAAAAGCATTTCATGAAATTCATACACTTTCAAAGAACGTGATTATCTTTCAAAGTAAAGCTTCTACAGAGAAAAGGAACACTGTTCTCACTTTTAACCATACTTTGACTTATTCAAACAGACGCTACTCATTTCAGAGTAACACATGTGCGTTTCTCACAAAAGCATTTCATGAAATTCATGCACTTTCAAAGAACGTGATTAACTTTAAAAGTAAAGCTTCTACAGAGAAAAGGAACACTGTTCTCAATTTTAACAATACTTTGACATATCCCAAACAGACGCTTCTCATTTCAGAGTAACACATGTGCGTTTCTCACAAAAGCATTACATGAAATTCTTTTGCTTTCAAAGAACGTGATTATCTTTCAAAGCAAAGCTTCTACAGAGAAAAGGAACACTGTTCTCACTTTTAACCATACTTTGACATATCCCAAACAGACGCCTCTCATTTCAGATTAACACATGAGCGTTTCTCACAAAAGCATTTCATGAAATTCATACACTTTCAAAGAACATGATTATCTTTCAAAGTAAAGCTTCTACAGAGAAAAGAAACACTGTTCTCACTTTTAACCATACTTTGACTTATTAAATCAGAAGCCTCTCATTTCAGAGTAACACATCTGCGTTTCTCACAAGAGCATATCATGAAATTCATGCACTTTCAAATAACGTGATTACCTTTAAAAGTAATGCTTCTACAGAGAAAAGGAACACTGTTCTCAATTTTAACCATACTTTGACATATCCCAAATAGACGCTTCTCATTTCAGAGTAACACATGTGCATTTCTCACAAAAGCATTACATGAAATTCTTTTGCTTTCAAAGAACGTGATTATCTTTCAAAGCAAAGCTTCTACAGAGAAAAGGAACACTGTTCTCACTTTTAACCATACTTTGACTTATCCAAACAGACGCTTCTCATTTCAGAGTAACACATAAGCGTTTCTCACAAAAGCATTTTATGAAATTCATGCACTTTCAAAGAACGTGATTATCTTTCAAAGTAAAGCTTCTACAGAGAAAAGGAACACTGTTCTCACTTTTAACCATACTTTGACATATCCCAAACAGACGCTTCTCATTTCAGAGTAACACATGTGCGTTTCTCACAAAAGCATATCATGAAATTCATACACTTTCAAAGAACGTGATTATCTTTCAAAGTAAAGCTTCTACAGAGAAAAGGAACACTGTTCTCACTTTTAACCATACTTTGACATATCTCAATCAGACGCTTCTCATTTCAGATTAACACATGTGCGTTTCTCACAATAGCATTTCATGAAATTTATGCACTTTCAAAGAACGTGATTACCTTTAAAAGTAAAGCTTCTACAGAGAAAAGGAACACTGTTATCAATTTTAACCATACTTTGACATATCCCAAAGAGACGCTTCTCATTTCAGAGTAACACATGTGCGTTTCTCACAAAAGCATTACATGAAATTCTTTTGCTTTCAAAGAACGTGATTATCTTTCAAAGCAATGCTTCTACAGAGAAAAGGAACACTGTTCTCACTTTTAACCATACTTTGACAGATCCCAAACAGACGCTTCTCATTTCAGATTAACACATGAGCGTTTCTCACAAAAGCATTTCATGAAATTCATACACTTTCAAAGAACGTGATTATCTTTCAAATTAAAGCTTCTACAGAGAAAAGGAACACTGTTCTCACTTTTAACCATACTTTGACTTATTCAAACAGACGCTACTCATTTCAGAGTAACACATGTGCGCTTCTCACAAAAGCATTTCATGAAATTCATGCACTTTCAAAGAACGTGATTACCTTTAAAATTAAAGCTTCTACAGAGAAAAGGAACACTGTTCTCAATTTTAACCATACTTTGAGATATCCCAAGCAGACGCTTCTCATTTCAGAGTAACACATGTGCGTTTCTCACAAAAGCATTACATGAAATTCTTTTGCTTTCAAAGAACGTGATTATCTTTCAAAGTAAAGCCTCTACAGAGAAAAGGAACACTGTTCTCACTTTTAACCATACTTTGACTTATCCAAACAGACGCTTCTCATTTCAGAGTAACACATGTGTGTTTCTCACAAAAGCATATCATGAAATTCATACACTTTCAAAGAACGTGATTATCTTTCAAAGTAAAGCCTCTACAGAGAAAAGGAACACTGTTTCACTTTTAACCATACTTTGACATATCCCAAACAGACGCTTCACATTTCAGATTAACACATGAGCGTTTCTCACAAAAGCATTTCATGAAATTCATACACTTTCAAAGAACGTGATTATCTTTCAAAGTAAAGCTTCTACAGAGAAAAGGAACACTTTTCTCACTTTTAACCTAACTTGGACTTATTCAAACAGAAGCTACTCATTTCAGAGTAACACATGTGCGTTTCTCACAAGAGTATTTCATGAAATTCATGCACTTTCAAATAACGTGATTACCTTTAAAAGTAATGCTTCTACAGAGAAAAGGAACACTGTTCTCAATTTTAACCATACTTTGACATATCCCAAACAGACGCTTCTCATTTCAGAGTAACACATGTGCGTTTCTCACAAAAGCATTACATGAAATTCTTTTGCTTTCAAAGAACGTGATTATCTTTCAAAGCAAAGCTTCTACAGAGAAAAGGAACACTTTTCTCACTTTTAACCATACTTTGACTTATCCAAACAGACGCTTCTCATTTCAGAGTAACACATAAGCGTTTCCCACAAAAGCAATTCATGAAATTCATACACTTTCAAAGAACGTGATTATCTTTCAAAGTAAAGCTTCTACAGAGAAAAGGAACACTGTTCTCACTTTTAACCATACTTTGACTTATCCAAACAGACGCTTCTCATTTCAGAGTAACACATGTGTGTTTTTCACAAAAGCATATCATGAAATTCATATATTTTCAAAGAACGTGATTATCTTTCAAAGTAAAGCCTCTACAGAGAAAATGAACACTGTTCTCACTTTTAACCATACTTTGACATATCCCAAACAGACGCTTCACATTTCAGATTAACACATGAGCGTTTCTCACAAAAGCATTTCATGAAATTCATACACTTTCAAAGAACGTGATTATCTTTCAAAGTAAAGCTTCTACAGAGAAAAGGAACACTGTTCTCACTTTTAACCATACTTTGACTTATTCAAACAGACGCTACTCATTTCAGAGTAATACATGTGCGTTTCTCACAAAAGCATTTCATGAAATTCATACACATTCAAAGAACGTGATTATCTTTCAAAGTAAAGCTTCTACAGAGAAAAGGAACACTGTTCTCACTTTTAACCATACTTTGTCAATCCAAAACAGATGCTTCTCATTTCAGAGTAACACATGTGCGTTTCTCACAAAAGCATTTCATGAAATTCATACACTTTCAAAGAACGTGATTACCTTTAAAAGTAATGCTTCTACAGAGAAAAGGAACACTGTTCTCAATTTTAACCATACTTTGACATATCCCAAACAGACGCTTCTCATTTCAGAGTAACACATGTGCGTTTCTCACAAAAGCATTACATGAAATTCTTTTGCTTTCAAAGAACGTGATTATCTTTCAAAGCAAAGCTTCTACAGAGAAAAGGAACACTGTTCTCACTTTTAACCATACTTTGACTTATCCAAACAGACGCTTCTCATTTCAGAGTAACACATAAGCGTTTCTCACAAAAAGCATTTCATGAAATTCATACACTTTCAAAGAACATGATTATCTTTCAAAGTAAAGCTTCTACAGAGAAAAGGAACACTGTTCTCACTTTTAACCATACTTTGACTTATCCAAACAGACGCTTCTCATTTCAGAGCAACACATGTGTGTTTCTCACAGAAGCATATCATGAAATTCATACACTTTCAAAGAACGTGATTATCTTTCAAAGTAAAGACTCTACAGAAAAAAGGAACACTGTTCTCACTTTTAACCATACATTGACATATCCCAAACAGACGCTTCTCATTTCAGATTAACACATGAGCGTTTCTCACAAAAGCATTTCTTGAAATTCATACACTTTCAAAGACCGTGATTATCTTTCAAAGTAAAGCTTCTACAGAGAAAAGGAACACTGTTCTCACTTTTAACCATACTTTGACTTATTCAAACAGACGCTACACATTTCAGAGTAACACGTGTGCGTTTCTCACAAAAGCATTTCATGAAACTCATGCACTTTCAAAGAACGAGATTACCTTTAAAAGTTAAAGCTTCTACAGAGAAAAGGAACACTGTTCTCAATTTTAACCATACTTTGACATATCCCAAGCAGACACTTCTCATTTCAGAGTAACACATGAGCGATTCTCAAAAAAGCATTTCATGAAATTCATACACTTTCAAAGAACGTGATTATCTTTCAAAGCAAATCTTCTACAGAGAAAAGGAACACTGTTCTCACTTTTAACCATACTTTGACTTATCCAAACAGACGCTTCTCATTTCAGAGTAACACATGTGCGTTTCTCACAAAAGCATATCATGAAATTCATACACTTTCAAAAAACGTGATTATCTTTCAAAGTAAAGCCTCTACAGAGAAAAGGAACACTGTTTTCACTTTTAACCATACTTTGACATATCCCAAACAGACGCCTCTCATTTCAGATTAACACATGAGCGTTTCTCACAAAAGCATTTCATGAAATTCATACACTTTCAAAGAACGTGATTATCTTTCAAAGTAAAGCTTCTACAGAGAAAAGGAACACTGTTCTCACTTTTAACCATACTTTGACTTATTAAAACAGAAGCCTCTCATTTCAGAGTAACACATCTGCGTTTCTCACAAGAGCATATCATGAAATTCATGCACTTTCAAATAACGTGATTACCTTTAAAAAGTAATGCTTCTACAGAGAAAAGGAACACTGTTCTCAATTTTAACCATACTTTGACATATCCCAAATAGACGCTTCTCATTTCAGAGTAACTCATGTGCGTTTCTCACAAAAGCATTACATGAAATTCTTTTGCTTTCAAAGAACGTGATTATCTTTCAAAGCAAAGCTTCTACAGAGAAAAGGAACACTGTTCTCACTATTAAACATACTTTGACTTATCCAAACAGACGCTTCTCATTTCAGATTAACACATGAGCGTTTCTCACAAAAGCATTTCTTGAAATTCATACACTTTCAAAGACCGTGATTATCTTTCAAAGTAAAGCTTCTACAGAGAAAAGGAACACTGTTCTCACTTTTAACCATACTTTGACTTATTCAAACAGACGCTACACATTTCAGAGTAACACGTGCGCTTTCTCACAAAAGCATTTCATGAAACTCATGCACTTTCAAAGAACGAGATTACCTTTAAAAGTTAAGCTTCTACAGAGAAAAGGAACACTGTTCTCAATTTTAACCATACTTTGACATATCCCAAGCAGACACTTCTCATTTCAGAGTAACACATGAGCGATTCTCAAAAAAGCATTTCATGAAATTCATACACTTTCAAAGAACGTGATTATCTTTCAAAGCAAATCTTCTACAGAGAAAAGGAACACTGTTCTCACTTTTAACCATACTTTGACTTATCCAAACAGACGCTTCTCATTTCAGAGTAACACATGTGCGTTTCTCACAAAAGCATATCATGAAATTCATACACTTTCAAAAAACGTGATTATCTTTCAAAGTAAAGCCTCTACAGAGAAAAGGAACACTGTTCTCACTTTTAACCATACTTTGACATATCCCAAACAGACGCCTCTCATTTCAGATTAACACATGAGCGTTTCTCACAAAAGCATTTCATGAAATTCATACACTTTCAAAGAACGTGATTATCTTTCAAAGTAAAGCTTCTACAGAGAAAAGAAACACTGTTCTCACTTTTAACCATACTTTGACTTATTAAAACAGAAGCCTCTCATTTCAGAGTAACACATCTGCGTTTCTCACAAGAGCATATCATGAAATTCATGCACTTTCAAATAACGTGATTACCTTTAAAAGTAATGCTTCTACAGAGAAAAGGAACACTGTTCTCAATTTTAACCATACTTTGACATATCCCAAATAGACGCTTCTCATTTCAGAGTAACACATGTGCGTTTCTCACAAAAGCATTACATGAAATTCTTTTGCTTTCAAAGAACGTGATTATCTTTCAAAGCAAAGCTTCTACAGAGAAAAGGAACACTGTTCTCACTTTTAAACATACTTTGACTTATCCAAACAGACGCTTCTCATTTCAGATTAACACATGAGCGTTTCTCACAAAAGCATTTCTTGAAATTCATACACTTTCAAAGACCGTGATTATCTTTCAAAGTAAAGCTTCTACAGAGAAAAGGAACACTGTTCTCACTTTTAACCATACTTTGACTTATTCAAACAGACGCTACTCATTTCAGAGTAACACATGTGCGTTTCTCACAAAAGCATTTCATGAAACTCATGCACTTTCAAAGAACGAGATTACCTTTAAAAGTTAAAGCTTCTACAGAGAAAAGGAACACTGTTCTCAATTTTAACCATACTTTGACATATCCCAAGCAGACACTTCTCATTTCAGAGTAACACATGAGCGATTCTCAAAAAAGCATTTCATGAAATTCATACACTTTCAAAGAACGTGATTATCTTTCAAAGCAAATCTTCTACAGAGAAAAGGAACACTGTTCTCACTTTTAACCATACTTTGACTTATCCAAACAGACGCTTCTCATTTCAGAGTAACACATGTGCGTTTCTCACAAAAGCATATCATGAAATTCATACACTTTCAAAAAACGTGATTATCTTTCAAAGTAAAGCCTCTACAGAGAAAAGGAACACTGTTCTCACTTTTAACCATACTTTGACATATCCCAAACAGACGCCTCTCATTTCAGATTAACACATGAGCGTTTCTCACAAAAGCATTTCATGAAATTCATACACTTTCAAAGAACGTGATTATCTTTCAAAGTAAAGCTTCTACAGAGAAAAGAAACACTGTTCTCACTTTTAACCATACTTTGACTTATTAAAACAGAAGCCTCTCATTTCAGAGTAACACATCTGCGTTTCTCACAAGAGCATATCATGAAATTCATGCACTTTCAAATAACGTGATTACCTTTAAAAGTAATGCTTCTACAGAGAAAAGGAACACTGTTCTCAATTTTAACCATACTTTGACATATCCCAAATAGACGCTTCTCATTTCAGAGTAACACATGTGCGTTTCTCACAAAAGCATTACATGAAATTCTTTTGCTTTCAAAGAACGTGATTATCTTTCAAAGCAAAGCTTCTACAGAGAAAAGGAACACTGTTCTCACTTTTAAACATACTTTGACTTATCCAAACAGACGCTTCTCATTTCAGATTAACACATGAGCGTTTCTCACAAAAGCATTTCTTGAAATTCATACACTTTCAAAGACCGTGATTATCTTTCAAAGTAAAGCTTCTACAGAGAAAAGGAACACTGTTCTCACTATTAAACATACTTTGACTTATCCAAACAGACGCTTCTCATTTCAGATTAACACATGAGCGTTTCTCACAAAAGCATTTCTTGAAATTCATACACTTTCAAAGACCGTGATTATCTTTCAAAGTAAAGCTTCTACAGAGAAAAGGAACACTGTTCTCACTTTTAACCATACTTTGACTTATTCAAACAGACGCTACACATTTCAGAGTAACACGTGCGTTTCTCACAAAAGCATTTCATGAAACTCATGCACTTTCAAAGAACGAGATTACCTTTAAAAGTTAAGCTTCTACAGAGAAAAGGAACACTGTTCTCAATTTTAACCATACTTTGACATATCCCAAGCAGACACTTCTCATTTCAGAGTAACACATGAGCGATTCTCAAAAAAGCATTTCATGAAATTCATACACTTTCAAAGAACGTGATTATCTTTCAAAGCAAATCTTCTACAGAGAAAAGGAACACTGTTCTCACTTTTAACCATACTTTGACTTATCCAAACAGACGCTTCTCATTTCAGAGTAACACATGTGCGTTTCTCACAAAAGCATATCATGAAATTCATACACTTTCAAAAAACGTGATTATCTTTCAAAGTAAAGCCTCTACAGAGAAAAGGAACACTGTTCTCACTTTTAACCATACTTTGACATATCCCAAACAGACGCCTCTCATTTCAGATTAACACATGAGCGTTTCTCACAAAAGCATTTCATGAAATTCATACACTTTCAAAGAACGTGATTATCTTTCAAAGTAAAGCTTCTACAGAGAAAAGAAACACTGTTCTCACTTTTAACCATACTTTGACTTATTAAAACAGAAGCCTCTCATTTCAGAGTAACACATCTGCGTTTCTCACAAGAGCATATCATGAAATTCATGCACTTTCAAATAACGTGATTACCTTTAAAAGTAATGCTTCTACAGAGAAAAGGAACACTGTTCTCAATTTTAACCATACTTTGACATATCCCAAATAGACGCTTCTCATTTCAGAGTAACACATGTGCGTTTCTCACAAAAGCATTACATGAAATTCTTTTGCTTTCAAAGAACGTGATTATCTTTCAAAGCAAAGCTTCTACAGAGAAAAGGAACACTGTTCTCACTTTTAACCATACTTTGACTTACTCAAACAGACGCTTCTCATTTCAGATTAACACATGAGCGTTTCTCACAAAAGCATTTCTTGAAATTCATACACTTTCAAAGACCGTGATTATCTTTCAAAGTAAAGCTTCTACAGAGAAAAGGAACACTGTTCTCACTTTTAACCATACTTTGACTTATTCAAACAGACGCTACACATTTCAGAGTAACACGTGCGCTTTCTCACAAAAGCATTTCATGAAACTCATGCACTTTCAAAGAACGTGATTACCTTTAAAAGTTAAGCTTCTACAGAGAAAGGGAACACTGTTCTCAATTTTAACCATACTTTGACATATCCCAAGCAGACGCTTCTCATTTCAGAGTAACACATGAGCGATTCTCAAAAAAGCATTTCATGAAATTCATACACTTTCAAAGAACGTGATTATCTTTCAAAGCAAATCTTCTACAGAGAAAAGGAACACTGTTCTCACTTTTAACCATACTTTGACTTATCCAAACAGACGCTTCTCATTTCAGAGTAACACATGTGCGTTTCTCACAAAAGCATATCATGAAATTCATACACTTTCAAAAAACGTGATTATCTTTCAAAGTAAAGCCTCTACAGAGAAAAGGAACACTGTTCTCACTTTTAACCATACTTTGACATATCCCAAACAGACGCCTCTCATTTCAGATTAACACATGAGCGTTTCTCACAAAAGCATTTCATGAAATTCATACACTTTCAAAGAACGTGATTATCTTTCAAAGTAAAGCTTCTACAGAGAAAAGAAACACTGTTCTCACTTTTAACCATACTTTGACTTATTAAAACAGAAGCCTCTCATTTCAGAGTAACACATCTGCGTTTCTCACAAGAGCATATCATGAAATTCATGCACTTTCAAATAACGTGATTACCTTTAAAAGTAATGCTTCTACAGAGAAAAGGAACACTGTTCTCAATTTTAACCATACTTTGACATATCCCAAATAGACGCTTCTCATTTCAGAGTAACACATGTGCGTTTCTCACAAAAGCATTACATGAAATTCTTTTGCTTTCAAAGAACGTGATTATCTTTCAAAGCAAAGCTTCTACAGAGAAAAGGAACACTGTTCTCACTTTTAAACATACTTTGACTTATCCAAACAGACGCTTCTCATTTCAGAGTAACACATAAGCGTTTCTCACAAAAGCATTTTATGAAATTCATGCACTTTCAAAGAACGTGATTATCTTTCAAAGTAAAGCTTCTACAGAGAAAAGGAACACTGTTCTCACTTTTAACCATACTTTGACATATCCCAAACAGACGCTTCTCATTTCAGAGTAACACATGTGCGTTTCTCACAAAATCATATCATGAAATTCATACACTTTCAAAGAACGTGATTATCTTTCAAAGTAAAGCTTCTACAGGGAAAAGGAACACTGTTCTCACTTTTAACCATACTTTGACATATCCCAATCAGACGCTTCTCATTTCAGATTAACACATGTGCGTTTCTCACAACAGCATTTCATGTAATTTATGCACTTTCAAAGAACGTGATTACCTTTAAAAGTAAAGCTTCTACAGAGAAAAGGAACACTGTTATCAATTTTAACCATACTTTGACATATCCCAAAGAGACGCTTCTCATTTCAGAGTAACACATTTGCGTTTCTCACAAAAGCATTACATGAAATTCTTTTGCTTTCAAAGAACGTGATTATCTTTCAAAGCAATGCTTCTACAGAGAAAAGGAACACTGTTCTCACTTTTAACCATACTTTGACAGATCCCAAACAGACGCTTCTCATTTCAGAGTAACACATGTGCGTTTCTCACAAAAGCATATCATGAAATTCATACACTTTCAAAGAACGTGATTACCTTTAAAAGTAAAGCTCCTACAGAGAAAAGGAACACTGTTCTCAATTTTATCAAAGAACGTGATTACCTTTAAAAGTAAAGCTTCTACAGAGAAAAGGAACACTGTTCTCAATTTTATCAAAGAACGTGATTACCTTTAAAAGTAAAGCTTCTACAGAGAAAAGGAACACTGTTCTCACTTTTATCCATACTTTAACTTATCCAAACAGACACTTCTCATTTCAGAGTAACACATGTGCGTTTCTCACAAAAGCATATCATGAAATTCATACACTTTCAAAGAACGTGATTATCTTTCAATGTAAAGCTTCTACAGAGAAAAGGAACACTGTTCTCACTTTTAACCATACTTGTCATATCCCAAACAGACGCTTCTCATTTCAGAGTTACACATGTGCGTTTCTCCCAAAAGCATTTCATGAAATTCATACACTTTCAAAGAACGTGATTATCTTTCAAAGTAAAGCCTCTACAGAGAAAAGGAACACTGTTCTCACTTTTAACCATACTTTGACATATCCCAAACAGACGCTTCTCATTTCAGATTAACACATGAGCGTTTCTCACAAAAGCATTTCATGAAATTCATACACTTTCAAAGAACGTGATTATTTCAAAGTAAAGCTTCTACAGAGAAAAGGAACACTGTTCTCACTTTTAACCATATTTTGACTTATTCAAACAGACGCTACTCATTTCAGAGTAACACATGTGCGTTTCTCACAAGAGCATTTCATGAAATTCATGCACTTTTAAAGAACGTGATTACCTTTAAATGTAAAGCTTCTACAGAGAAAAGCAACACTGTTCTCACTTTTAACCATACTTTGACATATCCCAAACAGACGCTTCTCATTTCAGAGTAACACATGTGCGTTTCTCACAAAAGCATTACATGAAATTCTTTTGCTTTCAAAGAACGTGATTATCTTGCAAAGTAAAGCTTCTACAGAGAAAAGCAACACTGTTCTCACTTTTAACCATACTTTGACATATCCCAAACAGACGCCTCTCATTTCAGATTAACACATGAGCGTTTCTCAAAAAAGCATTTCCTGAAATTCATACACTTTCAAAGAACGTGATTATCTTTCAAAGTAAAGCTTCTACAGAGAAAAGGAACACTGTTCTCACTTTTAACCATACTTTGACTTATTCAAACAGAAGCTCCTCATTTCAGGGTACCACATGTGCGTTTCTCACAAGAGCATTTCATGAAATTCATGCACTTTCAAATAACGTGATTACCTTTAAAAGTAAAGCTTCTACAGAGAAAAGGAACACTGTTCTCAATTTTAACCATACTTTGACATATCCCAAACAGAAGCTTCTCATTTCAGAGTAACACATGTGCGTTTCTCACAAAAGCATTACATAAAATTCTTTTGCTTTCAAAGAACGTGATTATCATTCAAAGCAAAGCTTCTACAGAGAAAAGGAACACTGTTCTCACTTTTAACCATACTTTGACTTATCCATACAGACGCTTCTCATTTCAGAGTAACACATGTGCGTTTCTCACAAAAGCATATCATGAAATTCATACACTTTCAAAGAACGTGATTATCTTTCAAAGTAAAGCCTATACAGAGAAAAGGAACACTGTTCTCACTTTTAACCATACTTTGACATATCCCAAACAGACGCTTCTCATTTCAGATTAACACATGTGCGTTTCTCACAAAAGCATTTCATGAAATTCATACACTTTCAAAGAACGTGATTATCTTTCAAAGTAAAGCTTCTACAGAGAAAAGGAACACTGTTCTCACTTTTAACCATACTTTGACATATCCCAAACAGACGCTTCTCATTTCAGAGTAACACATGTGCGTTTCTCACAAAAGCATTTCATGAAATTCATACACTTTCAAAGAACGTGATTATTTCAAAGTAAAGCTTCTACAGAGAAAAGGAACACTGTTCTCACTTTTAACCATATTTTGACTTATTCAAACAGACGCTACTCATTTCAGAGTAACACATGTGCGTTTCTCACAAGAGCATTTCATGAAATTCATGCACTTTTAAAGAACGTGATTACCTTTAAAAGTAAAGCTTCTACAGAGAAAAGGAACACTGTTCTCACTTTTAACCATACTTTGACATATCCCAAACAGACGCTTCTCATTTCAGAGTAACACATGTGCGTTTCTCACAAAAGCATTACATGAAATCCTTTTGCTTTCAAAGAACGTGATGATCTTTCAAAGCAAAGCTTCTACAGAGAAAAGGAACACTGTTCTCAATTTTATCAAAGAACGTGATTACCTTTAAAAGTAAAGCTTCTACAGAGAAAAGGAACACTGTTCTCACTTTTATCCATACTTTAACTTATCCAAACAGACGCTTCTCATTTCAGAGTAACACATGTGCGTTTCTCACAAAAGCATTTCATGAAATTCATACACTTTCAAAGAACGTGATTATCTTTAAATGTAAAGCTTCTACAGAGAAAAGGAACACTGTTCTCACTTTTAACCATACTTGTCATATCCCAAACAGACGCTTCTCATTTCAGAGTTACACATGTGCGTTTCTCCCAAAAGCATTTCATGAAATTCATACACTTTCAAAGAACGTGATTATCTTTCAAAGTAAAGCTTCTACAGAGAAAAGGAACACTGTTCTCACTTTTAACCATACTTTGACATATCCCAAACAGACGCTTCTCATTTCAGATTAACACATGAGCGTTTCTCACAAAAGCATTTCATGAAATTCATACCCTTTCAAAGAACGTGATTATCTTTCAAAGTAAAGCTTCTACAGAGAAAAGGAACACTGTTCTCACTTTTAACCATACTTTGACTTATTCAAACAGACGCTACTCATTTCAGAGTAACACATGTGCGTTTCTCACAAGAGCATTTCATGAAATTCATGCACTTTTAAAGAACGTGATTACTTTTAAAAGTAAAGCTTCTACAGAGAAAAGCAACACTGTTCTCACATTTAACCATACTTTGACATATCCCAAACAGACGCTTCTCATTTCAGAGTAACACATGTGCGTTTCTCACAAAAGCATTACATGAAATTCTTTTGCTTTCAAAGAACGTGATTATCTTCAAAGCAAAGCTTCTACAGAGAAAAGGAACACTGTTCTCACTTTTAACCATACTTTGACTTATCAAAACAGATGCTTCTCATTTCAGAGTAACACATGTGCGTTTCTCACAAAAGCATATCATGAAATTCATACACTTTCAAAGAACGTGATTATCTTTCAAAGTAAAGCTTCTACAGAGAAAAGGAACACTGTTCTCATTTTTAACCATACTTTGACTTATTCAAACAGACGCTACTCATTTCAGAGTAACACATGTGCGTTTCTCACAAAAGCATTTCATGAAATTCATGCACTTTCAAAGAACGTGATTACCTTTAAAAGTAAAGCTTCTACAGAGAAAAGGAACACTGTTCTCAATTTTATCAAAGAACGTGATTACCTTTAAATGTAAAGCTTCTACAGAGAAAAGGAACACTGTTCTCACTTTTAACCATACTTTAACTTATCCAAACAGACGCTTCTCATTTCAGAGTAACACATGTTCGTTTCTCACAAAAGCATATCATGCAATTCATACACTTACAAAGAACTTGATTATCTTTCAAAGTAAAGCTTCTACAGAGAAAAGAAACACTTTTCTCACTTTTAACCATACTTGTCATATCCCAAACAGACGCTTCTCATTTCAGAGTAACACATGTGCGTTTCTCCCAAAAGCATTTCATGAAATTCATACACTTTCAAAGAACGTGATTATCTTTCAAAGTAAAGCCTCTACAGAGAAAAGGAACACTGTTCTCACTTTTAACCATACTTTGACATATCCCAAACAGACGCTTCTAATTTCAGATTAACACATGAGCGTTTCTCACAAAAGCATTTCATGAAATTCATACACTTTCAAAGAACGTGATTATCTTTCAAAGTAAAGCTTCTACAGAGAAAAGGAACACTGTTCTCACTTTTAACCATACTTTGACTTATTCAAACAGACGCTACTCATTTCAGAGTAACACATGTGCGTTTCTATCAAGAGCATTTCATGAAATTCATGCACTTTCAAAGATCGTGATTACCTTTAAAATTAAAACTTCAACAGAGAAAAGCAACACTGTTCTCAATTTTAACCATACTTTGACATATCCCAAACAGACGCTTCTCATTTCAGAGTAACACATGTCCGTTTCTCACAAAAGCATTTCATGAAATTCTTTTGCTTTCAAAGAACGTGATTATCTTTCAAAGCAAAGCTTCTACAGAGAAAAGGAACACTGTTCTCACTTTTAACCATACTTTGACTTATCCCAAACAGACGCTTCTCATTTCAGAGTAACACATGAGCGTTTCTCACAAAAGCATTTCATGAAATTCATACACTTTCAAAGAACGTGATTATCTTTCAAAGTAAAGCTTCTACAGAGAAAAGGAACACTGTTCTCATTTTTAACCATACTTTGACTTATTCAAACAGACTCTACTCATTTCAGAGTAACACATGTGCGTTTCTCAAAAAAGCATTTCATGAAATTCATGCACATTCAAAGAACGTGATTAACTTTAAAAGTAAAGCTTCTACAGAGAAAAGGAACACTGTTCTCAAATTTATCAAAGAACGTGATTACCTTTAAAAGTAAAGCTTCTACAGAGAAAAGGAACACTGTTCTCAATTTTATCAAAAACGTGATTACCTTTAAATGTAAAGCTTCTACAGAGAAAAGGAACACTGTTCTCACTTTTAACCATACTTTAACTTATCCAAACAGACGCTTCTCATTTCAGAGTAACACATGTCTGTTTCTCACAAAAGCATTACATGAAATTCTTTTGCTTTCAAAGAACGTGATTATCTTTCAAAGCAAAGCTTCTTCAGAGAAAAGGAACACTGTTCTCACTTTTAACCATACTTTGACTTATCCAAACAGATGCTTCTCATTTCAGAGTAACACATGTGTGTTTCTCACAAAAGCATATCATGAAATTCATACACTTTCAAAGAATGTGATTATCTTTCAAAGCAAAGCTTCTACAGAGAAAAGGAACACTGTTCTCACTTTTAACCATACTTTGACTTATGCAAACAGACGCTTCTCATTTCAGAGTAACACATGTGTGTTTCTCACAAAAGCATATCATGAAATTCATACACTTTCAAAGAACGTGATTATCTTTCAAAGTAAAGCCTCTACAGAGAAAAGGAACACTGTTCTCACTTTTAACCATTCTTTGACTTATTCAAACAGACGCTCCTCATTTCAGAGTAACACATGTGCATTTCTCACAAGAGCATTTCATGAAATTCATGCACTTTCAAAGAACGTGATTACCTTTAAAAGTAAAACTTCTACAGAGAAAAGGAACACTGTTCTCAATTTTAACCATATTTTGACATATCCCAAACAGACGCTTCTCATTTCAGAGTAACACATGTGCGTTTCTCACAAAAGCATTTCATGAAATTCATACACTTTCAAAGAACGTGATTATCTTTCAAAGTAAAGCTTCTACAGAGTAATGGAACACTGTTCTCACTTTTAACCATACTTTGACTTATCCTGAACAGACGCTTCTCATTTCAGATTAACACATGAGCGTTTCTCAAAAAAGCTTTTCATGAAATTCATACACTTTCAAAGAACGTGATTATCTTTCAAAGTAAAGCTTCTACAGAGAAAAGGAACACTGTTCTCACTTTTAACCATACTTTGACTTATTCAAACAGACGCTACTCATTTCAGAGTAACACAACTGCGTTTCTCACAAAAGCATTTCATGAAATTCATGCACTTTCAAAGAACGTGATTACCTTTAAAAGTAAAGCTTCTACAGAGAAAAGGAACACTGTTCTCACTTTTAACCATACTTTGACTTATCCAAACAGAGGCTTCTCATTTGAGAGTAACACATGTGCGTTTCTCACAAAAGCATATCATGAAATTCATACACTTTCAAAGAACGTGATTATCTTTCAAAGTAAAGCTTCTACAGAGAAAAGGAACACTGTTCTCACTTTTAACCATACTTTGACATATCCCAAACAGACGCTTCTCATTTCAGATTAACACATGTGTGTTTCTCACAAAAGCATATCATGAAATTCATACACTTTCAAAGAACGTGATTATCTTTCAAAGTTAAGCCTCTACAGAGAAAAGGAACACTGTTCTCACTTTTAAACATACTTTGACATATCCCAAACAGATGCTTCTCATTTCAGATTAACACATGTGCGTTTCTCACAAAAGCATTTCATGAAATTCATACACTTTCAAAGAACGTGATTATCTTTCAAAGTACAGCTTCTACAGAGAAAAGGAACACTGTTCTCACTTTTAACCATACTTTGACTTATCCAAACAGACGCTTCTCATTTCAGAGTAACACATGTGCGTTTCTCACAATAGCATTTCATGAAATTCATGCACTTTCAAAGAACGTGATTACCTTTAAAAGTAAAGCTTCTACAGAGAAAAGGAACACTGTTCTCAATTTTAAACATACTTTGACATATCCCAAACAGACGCTTCTCATTTCAGAGTAACACATGTGCGTTTCTCACAAAAGCATTACATGAAATTCTTTTGCTTTCAAAGAACGTGATTATCTTTCAAAGTAAAGCTTCTACAGAGAAAAGGAACACTGTTCTCACTTTTAACCATACTTTGACTTATCCAAACAGACGCTTTTCATTTCAGAGTAACACATGTGCGTTTCTCACAAAAGCATATCATGAAATTCATACACTTTCAAATAACGTGATTATTTTTCAAAGTAAAGCCTCTACAGAGAAAAGGAACACTGTTCTCACTTTTAACCATTCTTTGACTTATTCAAACAGACGCTACTCATTTCAGAGTAACACATGTGCATTTCTCACAAGAGCATTTAATGAAATTCATGCACTTTCAAAGAACGTGATTACATTTAAAAGTAAAGCTTCTACAGAGAAAAGGAACACTGTTCTCAATTTTAACCATACTTTGACATATCCCAAACAGACGCTTCTCATTTCAGAGTAACACATGTGCGTTTCTCACAAAAGCATTTCATGAAATTCATACACTTTCAAAGAACGTGATTATCTTTCAAAGTAAAGCTTCTACAGAGTAAGGGAACACTGTTCTCACTTTTAACCATACTTTGACATATCCCAAACAGACGCTTCTCATTTCAGATTAACACATGAGCGTTTCTCAAAAAAGCTTTTCATGAAATTCATACACTTTCAAAGAACGTGATTATCTTTCAAAGTAAAGCTTCTACAGAGAAAAGGAACACTGTTCTCACTTTTAACCATACTTTGACTTATTCAAACAGACGCTACTCATTTCAGAGTAACACAACTGCGTTTCTCACAAAAGCATTTCATGAAATTCATGCACTTTCAAAGAACGTGATTACCTTTAAAAGTAAAGCTTCTACAGAGAAAAGGAACACTGTTCTCAATTTTAACCATACTTTGACATATCCCAAACAGACGCTTCTCATTTCAGAGTAACACATGTGCGTTTCTCACAAAAGCATTAAATGAAATTCTTTTGCTTTCAAAGAACGTGATTATCTTTCAAAGCAAAGCTTCTACAGAGAAAAGGAACACTGTTCTCACTTTTAACCATACTTTGACATATCCCAAACAGACGCTTCTCATTTCAGAGTAACACATGTGCATTACTCACAAAAGCATTTCATGAAATTCATACACTTTCAAATAACGTGATTATTTTTCAAAGTAAAGCCTCTACAGAGAAAAGGAACACTGTTCTCACTTTTAACCATACTTTGACATATCCCAAACAGACGCTTCTCATTTCAGATTAACACATGAGCGTTTCTCAGAAAAGCATTTCATGAAATTCATACACTTTCAAAGAACGTGATTATCTTACAAAGTAAAGCTTCTACAGAGAAAAGGAGCACTGTTCTCACTTTTAACCATACTTTGACTTATTCAAACAGACGCTACTCATTACAGAGTAACACATGTGCGTTTCTCACAAAAGCATTTCATGAAATTCATGCACTTTCAAAGAACGTGATTACCTTTAAAAGTAAAGCTTCTACAGAGAAAAGGAACACTGTTCTCAATTTTAACCATACTTTGACATATCCCAAACAGACGCTTCTCATTTCAGAGTAACACATGTGCGTTACTCAGAAAGGAATACATGAAATTCTTTTGCTTTCAAAGAACGTGATTATCTTTCAAAGCAAAGCTTCTACAGAGAAAAGGAACACTGTTCTCACTTTTAACCATACTTTGACTTATCCAAACAGACGCTTCTCATTTCAGAGTAACACATGTGCGTTTCTCACAAAAGCATATCATGAAATTCATACACTTTCAAAGAACGTGATTATCTTTCAAAGTAAAGCCTACAGAGAAAAGGAACACTGTTCTCACTTTTAACCATACTTTGACATATCCAAAACAGACGCTTCTCATTTCAGAGTAACACATGTGCGTTTCTCACAAAAGCATTTCATGAAATTCATGCACTTTCAAAGAACGTGATTACCTTTAAATGTAAAGCTTCTACACAGAAAAGGAACACTGTTCTCAATTTTAACCATACTTTGACATATCCCAAACAGACGCTTCTCATTTCAGAGTAACACATGTGCGTTTCTCACAAAAGCATTACATGAAACTCTTTTGCTTTCAAAGAACGTGATTATCTTTCAAAGCAAATCTTCTACAGAGAAAAGGAACACTGTTCTCACTTTTAACCATACTTTGACTTATCCAAACAGACGCTTCTCATTTCAGAGTAACACATGTGAGTTTCTCACAAAAGCATATCATGAAATTCATACACTTTAAAAGAACGTGATTATCTGATGTGGTAGTGATTTCTTATCAATAAAGAAACTGCCTGGCATATTCGATAGATCCACCCTTAGATGGGTGGAGAAAACAGAACAGGATTCTGGGAGAAGGAATCTGAGTGAGGATTCGCCATTATGTCTCCATGCCAGGCAGAGGCAGGTTAAGATCTTCCCTGGTAAGCCAGCTCGTGGGCCACACAGAATAATAGAAATGGGTTAGATTAATATGTAAGAGCTAGCCCATAAGAGGCTACAGATAACTGGCCAGGCAGTGTTTAAAAGAATACAGTCTCCATGTAATTATTTCGGGGCATAAGTAAGCCATGTGGACAGTCGGGTGCAGGGAACGGAGCCTGGCCGCTCCTTTTACAACAATTATCTTTCAAAGTAAAGCTTCTACAGAGAAAAGGAACACTGTTCTCACTTTTAACCATACTTTGTCATAGCCCAAACAGACGCTTCTCATTTCAGAGTAACACATGTGCGTTACTCACAAAAGCATTTCATGAAATTCATATACTTTCAAAGAACGTGATTATCTTTCAAAGTCAAGCCTCTACAGAGAAAAGGAACACTGTTCTCACATTTAACCATACTTTGACTTATCCCGAACAGACGCTTCTCATTTCAGATTAACACATGAGCGTTTCTCAAAAAAGCTTTTCATGAAATTCATACACTTTCAAAGAACGTGATTATCTTTCAAAGTAAAGCTTCTACAGAGAAAAGGAACACTGTTCTCACTTTTAACCATACTTTGACTTATTCAAACAGACGCTACTCATTTCAGAGTAACACAACTGCGTTTCTCACAAAAGCATTTCATGAAATTCATGCACTTTCAAAGAACGTGATTACCTTTAAAAGTAAAGCTTCTACAGAGAAAAGGAACACTCTTCTCAATTTTAACCATACTTTGACATATCCCAAACAGACGCTTCTCATTTCAGAGTAACACATGTGCGTTTCTCACAAAAGCATTAAATGAAATTCTTTTGCTTTCAAAGAACGTGATTATCTTTCAAAGCAAAGCTTCTACAGAGAAAAGGAACACTGTTCTCACTTTTAACCATACTTTGACTTATCCAAACAGACGCTTCTCATTTTAGAGTAACACATGTGCGTTTCTCACAAAATCATATCATGAAATTCATACACTTTCAAAGAACGTGATTATCTTTCAAAGTAAAGCCTCTACAGAGAAAAGGAACACTGTTCTCACTTTTAACCATACTTTGACATATCCCAAACAGACGCTTCTCATTTCAGATTAACACATGAGCGTTTCTCAGAAAAGCATTTCATGAAATTCATACACTTTCAAAGAACGTGATTATCTTACAAAGTAAAGCTTCTACAGAGAAAAGGAGCACTGTTCTCACTTTTAACCATACTTTGACTTATTCAAACAGACGCTACTCATTACAGAGTAACACATGTGCGTTTCTCACAAAAGCATTTCATGAAATTCATGCACTTTCAAAGAACGTGATTACCTTTAAAAGTAAAGCTTCTACAGAGAAAAGGATCACTGTTCTCAATTTTAACCATACTTTGACATATCCCAAACAGATCTTTCGACCTTCTCATTTCAGAGTAACACATGTGCGTTTCTCAAAAGCATTTCATGAAATTCATGCACATTCAAAGAACACATGAAATTCTTTCTCAAATTTATCAAAGAACGTGATTACCTTTAAAAGAAAACTTTTACAGAGAAAAGGAACACTGTTCTCAATTTTATCAAAAACGTGATTACCTTTAAATGTAAAGCTTCTACAGAGAAAAGGAACACTGTTCTCACTTTTAACCATACTTTAACTTATCCAAACAGACGCTTCTCATTTCAGAGTAACACATGTCTGTTTCTCACAAAAGCATTACATGAAATTCTTTTGCTTTCAAAGAACGTGATTATCTTTCAAAGCAAAGCTTCTTCAGAGAAAAGGAACACTGTTCTCACTTTTAACCATACTTTGACTTATCCAAACAGATGCTTCTCATTTCAGAGTAACACATGTGTGTTTCTCACAAAAGCATATCATGAAATTCATACACTTTCAAAGAACGTGATTATCTTTCAAAATAAAGCCTCTACAGAGAAAAGGAACACTGTTCTCACTTTTAACCATTCTTTGACTTATTCAAACAGACGCTCCTCATTTCAGAGTAACACATGTGCATTTCTCACAAGAGCATTTCATGAAATTCATGCACTTTCAAAGAACGTGATTACCTTTAAAAGTAAAACTTCTACAGAGAAAAGGAACACTGTTCTCAATTTTAACCATATTTTGACATATCCCAAACAGACGCTTCTCATTTCAGAGTAACACATGTGCGTTTCTCACAAAAGCATTTCATGAAATTCATACACTTTCAAAGAACGTGATTATCTTTCAAAGTAAAGCTTCTACAGAGTAATGGAACACTGTTCTCACTTTTAACCATACTTTGACTTATCCCGAACAGACGCTTCTCATTTCAGATTAACACATGAGCGTTTCTCAAAAAAGCTTTTCATGAAATTCATACACTTTCAAAGAACGTGATTATCTTTCAAAGTAAAGCTTCTACAGAGAAAAGGAACACTGTTCTCACTTTTAACCATACTTTGACTTATTCAAACAG
>CADCXT010003251.1:0-36663 GCA_902806775.1 Microtus agrestis | reverse complement strand
ACAGAGTACAAAATGTACAAAATATTTATCCAATGTACAGTGTACATAAAGTACAGAATGTACACAAAATGTACACAATGTACACAAAATGTCCACAATATACACAAAATGTCCACAATATAAACAAATTGTGCACAATGTACATACGGTACACAATGTACACAATATATGTATACAAAATCGACACATTGTACGCAGTGTACAAAATATACAGTGTAGAAAATATACACAATATACACAGGGTATACAATGTACACGAAATGTATACAATGTACAAAATGTAAACAAAATATACACTGTGTACGCAATGTACACAAATGTTACACCGTGTAAAAAATGTTCAAAGAGTGTGTAGAATGTACCCAATGTACACAGAATGTACACAGTGAAAACAATGTATAAAGAGACAACACAATGTACACAGTGCACAAAACATACACAATGTAAACAAAGTGTACACAGTGTACACACTGTACAAAAATGGTACATATTATGCACAATGTACGAAAAGTGTACACAACGTACACAGTGTACAAAATGTACAGTGTACAAAATGTATTCAATATACACAGTTTACAAAATGTACAGTGTAAGAAATGTACAAAATAAACAGAGTGTAAAAAATGTACATAAAATGTACACAGGGTACACAATGTACAAAAAGTGTACAAAGTATACAAAATGTACACAATGTACACTAAATGTAATCAATGTACACAAAATGAACACAAGGTACACAATGTACACAACATGTACACAGTGTACCCAATGTACAAAATGTGTACACAATGTAAACAAAATGAACACAGTGTACACAAAATGTGCAAAATATTCAAAGTGTACACAATGTATACAATGTTCACCATATTTTCACAAAGTACACAATGTACACAAAATGTACACAATGTAAACAAAATGGACACAAAGAACACAAAATATACACAGTGTACAAAATGTACAAAAAGTGTAAACAATGTAGACTGTGTACAAATGTACACAAAATGTACAAATTCTACACAATGTACAAAAAGTGTACACAATATACACAGTGTATAAAATATACCCAATCTACACAAAATGTAAACAATGTACACTAGATGGACACAAAATCCAAACAATGTAAGTGTGTACAAAACTTACAGTGTACAAAATGTACACAATGTACACAGTGTATACAATGTACACAAAATGTACACAATGTATACAATGTACAAAAAATATATACAGTGTACACAATGTCCAAGAAGTGTACACAATGTACACAGTGTACGAAATGTACACAATATGTACATAATGTAAACAAAATTTACACAATGTACACAAAAGGTACACAATGTACAAAATGTGCACAAAGTGTACACAGTGTACAAAATGTACAGTCTACAAAATGTAGTCAATATACGCAGTGTACAGAATGTACAGTGTAAAAAATGTACACATTAAACAGAGTGTAAAAAATGTACACAAAATGTACACAGGGCACACAATGTACAAAAACTGTACAAAATATACAAAGGGTACACAATGTACACTAAATGAAATCAATGTACACAAAATGAACACAATGTACACAATGTACACAACATGTACACAGTGTGACCAATGTACAAAAAGTGTACACAATGTAAACAGTGTACAAAATGTACACAATGTAATCAAAATGAACACAGTGTACACAAATGTGCAAAATATTCAAAGTGTACACAATGTATACAATTTACACAATATGTTCACAAAGTACACAATGTACATAAAATGTACACAATGAAAACAAAATGGACATAATGGACACAAAGAACACAAAATATACACAGTGTACACATTGTACAAAAAGTGTTAAAAATGTAGACAGTTTAGAAATGTACACAAAATGTACAAATTCTACACAATTTTAAAAGTGTACACAATGTACAAAGTGTGAAAAATGAACACAATCTACACAAAATGTAAGCAATGTACACAAGATGTACACAAAATCCAGACAATATAAGTGTGTGCAAATGTACAGTGTACAAAATGTACACAATGTACACAGTGTATACAATGTACACAAAATTTACACAATGTATACAATATACAAAAAATATACACAGTGTACACAATGTGCAAGAAGTGTACACAATGTACATAGTGTACAAAATGTACACAATGTAAACAAAATATACATAATTTACAAAAAATTTACACAATGTACACACAATGTAGAAAATGTACACAATGTACACAAAATGTACACAATATACACAAAATATGCACAATGTACACACTGTACACAATGTACACATCATATATATACAAAATCTACATATTGTACACAGTGTAAAAAATCTACAGTCTTCAAAATGTACAAAATGTACAGTGTATACAATGTAAACAAAATGTATACAATGTACAAAATATAAACAAATGTACTTTGTGTACACAATGTACAAAAAAGGTACAGCGTTAAAACATATTCAATATGTGTGTAGAATGTACACAATATACACAGAATATACACAGTGAAAACAATGTTCAAAAAGTGGACACAATGTACACAGTGCACAAAATGTACACAATGTAAACAAAGTGTCCACAGTGTACACAATGTACAAAAAGGGTACATATTATGCAAAATGTACAAAAATTGTACACAATGTACAAAAAAAAGGCCTGGTCCCCACTCGACCTAGTAGTCATCGGGCACCCCTCTGTTCCCAGGAGAGAGAGATTACTTCACCACTCGAGAGGAGGGTCTCTCCTTGTCTCACTCCCTTCTCCTTTGCTCTGACACCATGGTTGACTCTGACTGGTGCTCTCCACTTGATAGCTGCCTGCCTTTTGTATGGGAGGGGGGAGAGGATCTGTTGGGAGCTGTTTCCCCCTAGAGATCACTGCAGGAACCATCGCCCTGGGGAGACTATGGGGAACCCCACACCCATGGTTGTACTGGGATTGGTTCTGTTTCCCCACACCCAGTTGAAGCTGTTAATGGAGAAAAATAAAATAAATAAATAAATAAAAAAAAGATATTAAGTTTCCAGGAGAAAACAAAAAAAAAAATTGTACACAATGTACACAGTGTACAAAATGCCCAGTGTAGAAAATATACTCAATATACACAGTGTTCAAAATATACAGTGTAAAAAATGTACACAAAATGTACACAGTGTACAAAATGTACAAAAAGTGTACAAAATGTACAAAGTATACAAAATGTACACAATGTACACAAAATGTAAACAATGTACACAAAATGAACACAATGTACACTACATGTACAAAGAGTACCCAATGTACAAAAAGTGTACACAATGTAAACAGTGTACAAAATGAACACAATGTAAACAAAATGTACACAGTGTACATAAAATGTGCAAAATATTCAGAGTGTACACAATTTCTACAATGTACACAATATTTTCACAATGTACACAAAATGTACACAATGTAAACAAAATATACATAAAGTACACAAAATTTACACAATGTACACAAAAGGTACACAATGTACAAAATGTGCACAAAATGTACACAGTGTACAAAATTTACAAAAAGTGTAGACAATGTACACAGTGTACAAAATGTACACAACGTACATAAAATTTACACAATGTACAGAAAATGAACACAATGTACACAACCTATACAAAATATACACAGGGTTCACAATGTACAACAAGTGTACACAGTGTACACAATGTATAAAATGTACACAATGAGCACAAATTATACACGGTGTACACAATGTACTCAATCTACAAAAAGTGTACACAATATACACAGTGTATAAAATGTACACAAAATGTAGACACTGTACACAATGTACACACTATACTAAATGTACACAATCTACATAAAATGTACACAATGTACACAATATGTAAACAAAATCCACACTATGTACACAGTGTACAAAATGTACACTGTACAAAATGTCCACAATGTATACAGTTTACCCCAGAATGTTTGGATACACAGTTTTATAGGATATTTGGATGCACAGTTTCACCTTCCTCTGCCTCTGTGTGCTGGGAATAAAAGACTTTAGCACTCTGTCTGGCTTAAATATTTGTCCTTTTAGATGGTAATGATTTCCAACTGTTATCCAAGGAGGTGGATACTGTCATAAAGACTTTGTTCCTACTATCAAACACAATCTAAATACCTATATTTATAAGCACAGAGGACTTCAAATTGACCAAACTGTGACACCCACAAAAGTATAAGCTGGAAAGAGGGCAAAGGAGCCAGGGCTGCTGACCAATCAGAGAGGCCTTGCATAACACAGGGGACTGAAGTCACAGAGGGATGGGTGGGGCAAGGGGTGTGCAGACATTTGGAGCTTATGAACTCAGGGCTCTGCTAGGCCACACCAGTGAGATCAACTGTCTAGTAGGGCACTCAGCAATTGATCGACCAAACATCTTGTACCACACAGGTGAGATCCTGGTGCCCAGGAGGACCAGGCAAGATCGGGCCTGCTGACAATCAGGCTGTAGTACTTTGTTGCTGAGGGAATCCCATTTTGAAGTCCACTTCACAGAACCCTTGCTTCCCTTGTTGCTGTCTGGAGCGGGATCCTGGGAGTCCCACCTTAGAAGGCCCAATGGGACAGGCATCTCTGAGGAAAGGGCAAAGGCCAAGAGCAGAGTTGAGTCAGGCACAGGAGAATAGGGCACAGTCTTTTAGGTCTTATTCTCAACCTTTTGTCCATTAAACTGGGAACTGGAAAGTTACATGTTATTTGTAAATGGCAAAATTCAGAGAGATGACCCTGTCCTGCCCTGCAGTTATAAATGTGTGAATCCCAATTACACCAGCTTTGAGATTGGTGATGTTCACGTGGTAAAATGAGTTCAAGATCAGCCTGTGACACATGAGACTCTCTCGAATAAGAAGACAGACCCACTGAAGCACATTAGTGGTTACTATAGTATCTAGAAATTGAAATACAGGAGTGACTGCTGAAAGATCAGGAGTTATGTTTTTTCTTCATTTTCTATTTAAGATGTTTGAAATGTTCTGGAATTTGATAACAGTGACAGTGGTATAATATTTTAAATATAAGACGCCCTGCTCCTGTACTGAGTAGATCTATTTGGAAGGGTATGTGTGTGCCTGCTTGACTGTCTGGTCTAATCTCCAAAATATATAAAGGACTCAAGAAACTAAATATTAAAATACTATTTATTCCAATTAAAATGGGGTACTGAACTGAACAGAGGATACTCAACAGAAGAAGTTCAAATGGCCAAAGACACTTAAGGTCGTGTTCAACTTCCTTAGGAGTCAGTGAAATTCAAAATCCAAACAAAGTTGAGATACCATCTTACAGCTGTCAGAATGGGTAATATCAAAAACACAAATGATAGCCTATGCTAGAAAGGATGTGGATTAAGGGGAGCATACATCCATTACTGGAGGGAAGGCAAATTTATGCAACCACTTTGGAAACCACTGTGGCAGTTACTCAGGAAGTTGGGAATCAACCAACCTCAAGATCCAGTAATACCACTCTCATTATAATACCCAAGAGATGCCCAATCATACTACAAAAGCATTTGTTCAACTATGTTCATAGCAACATTATTTGTAATAGCCAGAACCTAAAGCAACCTAGATGCCCCTCAATGGAAGAATGGATAAAGAAAGTATGGGATATATACACATTAGAGTACTATTCAGCGGTAAAAAACAAAGACATCTTGAATTCTGCATACAAATGGATGGAAATAGAAAACATTATCCTGAGTGAGATAACCCAGAACAAAAACATGAATATGCTATGTATTCACTCAGTAGTGGACTCTAGCCATAAACAAAAGTTATTGAGTCTATAGTTCACAATCCTAGAGAAGCCAAATAACAAGACGAACCCAAAGAAAACATATATAGATCCTCCTGGAAATTGGATGCAAAGAAGATTGCCAGGCACAAGGAAGCATAACACATTTACTCAGGGGGGCAGAATGAACTCTGAAAGTTTAGCAGGCAGCGCTAAATAGAAAGATGTTCCATGTCGGGCTGCACAGATAGTTTAGGTTCAATTCCCAGCATCTACATGGCAGCTCACAGCTGTCTGTAATCCAGGAGCCTGAGAGCCATAGCAAAAACACAAATGCACACAAAATAAAAATAAATAATTTTTTTTAAAAGAAGAGATGGGGGGAGAGAAAGAATATAAGAACAAACTGAGAAACAAGGAAAGATAGTGCTGACTGGCTGGCTGGCTTGCTTTCAGTTCCCTGACAGAAATAAGCACATTATGGAGGAAACACAAAATTGTTACACTATGTGGGTGTAATGAGGAGAGATTGTGAGTGAGTGTGTCCTGTCAGAACAAAGTTAGTCCCATAGTTGATGAAATTCATTACCCCAAAACTTCAGCAGAATATATCAGAAGCTTGCAAATGTGTGGTCAGCATGTGACAGGTTGGGCTGGAAATGCTGGGAACTGGGGTTTACCCAGTGGAGCCCTCAATGCAAGAGCAGACACTCATTCCCATGAAGACTGATGGAGGGAGGGATCTTCCATTCCTATACTCAAGTTTAAGGAAAGATAAAAAGCTATGGTGAGACCACTCAGAGATATGAAAAATTTTTCCTAAAATCAAATTTCTCAATCAGTATGCAACTGCTATGGTACTTCTCCTAGAAAGAGCAACACACACACACACAGACACACACACACACACACACACACACACACAAACTGATTCCTTGATCTAGAGCCACAGAAAGGGGACACGGCCAACTTGAATCACAATAATCATCAGAGCATGGGAAGAGTGTAAAAAGGACACAAAAGGAGAGATAATTCTGGTCCTTCCTTCCTTCCTTCCTTCCTTCCTTCCTTCCTTCCTTCCTTCCTTCCCTCAGGAAGTGACTGACAGATGAGACTTTGTCCAAGCAAGTTATGAAATAGCAGACTTGAGTTCCCCCTCTGTAGGTATTAGTTAGTCAGTCAGTCCTCCCTTCATCCTATAGGAAGGTGGTACATGTCGCTCAGAAGTTACCTGGTTTCCTCTGCACAAGGTAACCCAGGGGAAAGCTTTCTAAGCCTTATTCAGAGCTATAGAGGATGCACCGTAACTTCAGAGACCTCAGGGAGTATAGGGGTGGGTGCTTGATGTTTCAGACTCAAAGCATTGAAGGGCAAAACGTAGTCTGGATTCACAAACATTCACAACACAGAGCCATCATCACTAACAGCCCAGGACACCCAGAGATAAAAAGAAATTGCAGTCTCGGCCAGGCTGTGGTGTGTGGAGGTCGGTGCATGCCTTTAATCTCTGCTCACACACAGATATCTGTGAGCTCAAGCATGGCCTGATTTACAGAGTGAGTTTTAGGACAGCCCAAGATACACAAAGAAACCCTTTCTTGAAAAACAAAACAGCAAAAGAAAGAAAGAAAGAAAGAAAGAAAGAAAGAAAGAAAGAAAGAAAGAAAAGAAAGGAAAAGACAAAAGAAGAAGAAAGAAAAAAGAAAAAAATTGCAGTCTCTTCCTACTCTCTCATCCATTGGCTCTTAAAGAGCTCTGAGGCTGAACTGGAGACGAGGGTGTCATTTATAACTGGGAAGCCAGAAACCTTAGGGGGGTCAAAGGAGGACAGACTGCAGCACTTGATGCCTCAACCCTGCTAATGGCTGTAATACGGGCTTTGGCAGAGCACTACTCCCCTTTCTCTATTATTACTGCTACACAACGAAAAGGACTTGGGTGGAAGTGGGGATGATGTGCAGTGCTGGTATTGAAATCTCACTGACACCTTCCGCACTCCTTGTCAGTTCCCGAATTTGTCAAATCAACTATCGTGAATCTTTGGTGTGGGTTGGCCCTTTAAGAACTCAGAGAAACAAGACAGGCCTATTGCATCCCAGAACCATCCCAGTTCCTGAGGCCTAGCCCTGGAAGTCTCAAAGCCATCACATCCAGAAATCTCTCCAGTCCCTGCTAGTGGTGAACTCACTTTGTCTTCCTCCCTCTGGCCTCTCCATGATCTCCATTCTCTAGACAACATGTCTAGAAGCGAGTCTTATAGGCACTGAGGGAGTGTGTCTTGAGGGCAATTGGCGTGTCTAGGACAAGGGTGACATCACAAAAGTCCGAGAGCTCTCCGGGATACCATGGAATTTCCAGAGAAGGGACTGTTGATGTCTTGAGGTACGGCCTTTAACTCCTTGCTAATATTTCTCCCCGAACTGACTGACCGACTGAATAGAACCTGAGGTTTCCTTTCCAGGAGTCTCTCCTGCGACACAGAGGGAGACATTCAGGATCTCCTCCTGCCAAAACCAGAAGTTTCTCTCTGCTCCATTAAAATCTTTTCACTACTTCCTTCACCAAATGATCGACCCTTCCTCCCTCTCCTGAACAGATATTCATCCTCAGTCATATGAGAAATTACGCCATGAGGACACGGAGAATGAGGGTTGAGTCCTCTGAAATGAACAAGCACTTAGGGAAGGCTAAACTTAAGGGAACTTGACTCTGAGTGGCAAGAGATGAATAGCTGCTGCCAAGGCACACATACAGGCATCGGGCTGAGGCACCAACTGGGCGGCTCTCAGTATCCTCCTGCATCATCAGAGCTGTGTGGGAAACTCAGCCCAAAGGAGAGGCCATGTTCAAAGGGTGAGGGAATTTTCTAGGACAGCACTGTTTTCTTTTTCATGTTTTTTTTAACTCACACAAAATTTCGCCCAAAGTATGTTACAGGGATGGAGGTCATTAAGTTACTTAGTTAGGCCAATGCTGTTGGGCTGAGATAGAGTATAAGGTTGATGGGGAGTTATTTTTGAGAAGATTGTGTGCTAGCTTCTCATTAAGTCTCAGTCTACAGTGGTCAACTTTAAAATGAACTCCTTAAAATGCAATCTCTGTGGCTAGGAATACACAGTGCATCATTCCTTGCCATATGTAAGAGCGCAGCAGCTCTGGAGATGTCACTCTGGGGAAGTGGCACTTCTGAATTAACTTTCCCCAGTCTACTTTCTTAGGATGCAGTCTCGTTTTTTTCTTTTTTTCTTTCTTTCTTTTTCTTTTTTTACTTTTTTCTTTTTTATTTTAATTTATTTTATTTATTAAATATTTCTCTCTCTTCCCCACCGCCGCCCCCTTCCCTCCCCCTCCCCCAATCAAATCCCCCTTTCTCGACTGCCCAAAGAGCAATCAGGATTCCATGCCTTGTGGGAAGTTCAAGGACCACCCACCTCTATCCAGTTCTAGTAAGGTGAGCATCCAAACTGCCTAGGCTCCCACAAAGCCAATAGGTGCAGTAGGATCCGAAACCCATTGCCATTGTTCTTGAGGTCTCAGTAGTCCTCATTGTCCGCTATGTTCAGCGAGACCGGTTTTAACCCAGGCTTTTTTAGACCCAGACCAGCTGGCCTTGTTGAGTTCCTGAAAGATCATCCCCACTGCCTCAGTATGTGGGTGCACACCTCGTGGTCCTGAGCTCCCTGCTCGTTTTCTCTCTCCTCCGCTCTTGACTTGGACCTTGAGATTTCAGTCTGGTCCTCCAATGTGGTTCTCTATCTCTGTCTCCTTTCATCGCCTGATGAAGGTTAATATTCAGGAGGATGCCTATATGTTTTTCTTTGGTTTCTCCTTCTTATTTAGCTTCTCTAAGAACCCGGATTATATGCTCAATGTCCTTTATTTATGGCTAGAAACCAAATATGAGTGAGTACATCCCATGTTCCTCTTTTTGGGTCTGGCTTACCTCACTCAGGATAGTGTTTTCAATTTCCATCCATTTGCCTGCAAACTTCAAGAAGTCCTTGTTTTTTACTGCTGAGTAGTACTCTAATATGTATATATTCCATACCTTATTCAACCCAAGAGAGGCCGTATAATACAACAAAAGTATAAGCTCTACTATGTTCATAGCAGCATTGTTTGTAATAGTCTTTCTTTTTTACACTGCTTATGACTGTAGTTGCAGTCTCTCATATATATATATATATATATATATATATATATATATATATATATATATATATATATATATCATACATGTGCCTCGACCTGACAGGGTCGAACAGTTGGCTCTCTGTGCACTCTCTCTTTTCACTAAACTAGAAGCAGGTCGACCAGTTATCCAATAAAGTGTTTGGCCTTAAAATGCTAAGTACCCAAATTTGGTTAAATTTAAACCCAATTTAGAATATTAAAGTACTGTAACAGTAATCAAAATCCAGAACATTTCCCACTTCTTAAATAGAAAATGAAGAACAAACATACCTCCTCATCTTTCAGCAGTCACTTCTGTATTTCGATTTTTAGATACTATAGTTACCACCAACCTGCTTCATTGGGTCTGCCTTTTTATTGTGTACATTGTATACATTTTGTACACACTGAACATTTTGCACATTTTGTACTCTGTTTACATTGTGTTCATTTTTTATACATTGCGTACACTGTGTACATGTTGTGTACATTGTGTATATTGTGTTCAATTTGTGTACATTGATTACATTTTGTGTACATTGTGTACATTTTGTATACTTTGTACATTGTGTACACTACGTACATTTTGTGTACATTTTTTACACTCTGTATATTGTTTATATTTTTTAAACTGTACATTGTGTACACTGTGTATACTGAGAACATTTTGTACACTGTACATTTTGTACACTGTGTACATTGTTTACACTTTTGGTACATTGTGCTTAATATGTTCCATTTTTGTACATTGTGTACACTGTGTACACTTTGTTTACACTGTGCTTGTTTTGTGCACTGTGTACATTGTGTCCACTTTTTGTACATTGTTTTCACTGTGTACATTGTGTACATTCTACACACACTTTTTTTATTTATTTATTTTATTTTTCTCCATTAACAGCTTCAACTGGGTGTGGGGCAACAGAACCAATCCCAGTACAACCATGGGTGTGGGGTTCCCCATAGTCTCCCCAGGGCGATGGTTCCTGCAATGATCTCTAGGGGGAAACAGCTCCCAACAGATCCCCTCCCCCTCCCATACAAAGGCAGGCAGCTATCAAGTGGAGAGCACCAGTCAGAGTCAACCATGGTGTCAGAGCAAAGGAGAAGGGACTGAGACAAGGAGAGACCCTCCTCTCGGGTGGTGAAGTGATCCCTCTCTCCTGGGAACAGAGGGGTGCCCGATGACTACTAGGTCAAGTGGGGACCAGGCCATTTTTTTCCCCTTACCCTTCCTAGGGTTCCCAGGGCCCTGCCTTAGGTTGGGGGATTATCCTGCCATAAGTCGCCAGTCCTTGGAGCTCCTCAAGTAAAAGGCATCTAGCAGGATTAAAGTAAGCAGATCACAGGGTACCCTCTCTTAGGCCATGTGGAGAGCACCCTCATACCTGAACCATGCCATGTTGAGCCGGTTTCTACAACCTCTGTATGGTGTGCTCTTCAGGCGAGGATCCACATTAACTCCCGTCATTGGGTCCCTGCGTCTGTCATTAATGAAAAGACTCTGAAGAGCTCCTCAAACAAAAGATATAATGATATAGTTTTGGCACCAGTAACTCCATCTCCAGATAAGAAGAAAGGGCTTTTTCCCAACCCAGTATTCACCTTTTAGTCTGGCCTATGGAATGACCACATTCCTAAGTGCCTACTCCACATAAAGTTACGTGTGCTGCCTGCCAAAAAAATTAGGGCAGTGTAAAAGGGCTCAAAATCCAAAATTTTAAACCTATGCATTAAAACCAAACACTTTACAACATGTGTCAGACTTTACCCATTATCTATAAGCAGTTACAAGTATCATTAGCTCAAATTCAGTGGGAGTACAATGACCTACATTGTTGTTATCATATATCGCCAGTTCCAGCCTCTGGGCAACAGTCACAGGAACCCCCAATTTTCCCCCTTCTTAAGTGAAGAGAGGTTAATATTTTAATTAAAATGAGTTCTGTGTCCCAAGGTTTAAAGCAGTCTGATGTTTAGTCTGAAACTCAGCTCCAAAGCAGACCAGAGTTCAAGCTGCAGAAGCAGTTTAGCATTTGTGCTCCTGGACAGGTGGGGTAGCCAGGGTGAGGCGAGCTGGTTTCAGGTACATGGAGCACATCCTGGCCCTTATGTCAGCCGGGTCTCCCTGGATTCTGGGGGCTGGGTGACACCATGCAGAGTGGTGTAGCTGGTTTTGTCAGCAGGCACTCCTTTCCTTGGGGGTAGGGAAGACCGGACCAAAGATCTCTCCTCAATCACCTCTGGAAGTCTGGAACTCCTCTGTGTCCGCAGCCTCGACATCACGTTCAGAATTCATTTTCTTTCTGTGAAAAAAGCACAAACACATCCTCGACCCCAAATATATATAGGTCGGGTTTTTTCATGATGCGTTGCGAGGGCTTTTTCACCTTGTCTTAGCAAAGGTCAGCTTGGTGTCAACAAGCCAATTCCGTTTGCATCAGGATCTGCTGGCAACTTGTATGAGTTGCTTTGAAGGAGCCTTGTTATGCTCCATAATTTTTATTATAATTAGCCATATATGCAGTTCCTCCATTGGAAGAGCCAATTGTAAAATTTAGCATAAAATCCTTTAAGGGATTTTTTGCTATAGCTTTAGCAAAATACAGGTGCATAAATTGTAGCAATGATCTGGGAAAAAACCATTGTTTTTGGCCTTTGAATTTAGCAAAGGCAAATATCCAGGAATCAATCTTAAAAATTATCAATGAGTCTACTGTTTAGTATAAGAAACCTTGATCATAGTCAAAATTTTGTTAAACCATTTTCCAGATTCTATCCTGTCTTTTTATATCAGACAGGCTACTGATTTAAATTAAGAGCTTAATATCTTAACTAGCAAAACTGATAAGATTTAGCCATAAGCCTCATTTTTTATAAAACTGTTGTAGAATAAGTTTTACATTTAATATACACACTTGCCATATCTGAATTATAATTAATATACTGTATTTGTTGATTATTGTATACTTTATCTGTTGATTTATACTTTACCTGCTTGAGTACCTGTTAGGCAGCTGTTTTAAGCTCTCTATTGGAAACTGTTTTTTGTAAGAATTTTACCTAGCAGCTCAAGGTCTCCTATAAGATTATTATCACTAGAGCTTTAACCATTGGACATCCAACCAAAAGTTTGTAAGCTATCCTTTTTTTTTTAGTTTTTTTTATATTGGAAAAAAAGAGAAATTTCTGCCTTCTCCCCGCCTCCCATTTCCCTCCCCCTCCTCCCACTCCTCCCCGCCTCCCCCCTCCTCCCCCTCCTTATCCAGACCGAAGTGCAGTCAGGGTTCCCTGCTATGTGGGAAGTACAAAGTCCTCCCCCTCAATCCTGGTCTAGGAAGGTGAACATCCGAACTGGCTAGGCTCCCACCAAGCCAGAACATGAAGTAGGATCAAAACCCTGTGCCATTGACCTTGGCTTCTCAGCAGCCCTCATTGGGTTCACCTTCTTATTTAGCTTCTTTAGTATCACAGAATATAGACTCAATGACCACAATTTGTGACTAGAAACCAATTATGAGTGAGTACATCCCATGTTCCTCTTTTTGGGTCTGGGATACCTCACTCAGAATAGTGTTTTCTATTTCCATCCATTTGCATGCAAAATTCGAGAAGTCATTGTTTTTTACTGCTGAGTAGTACTCTAGTATGTAAATATTCCACACTTTCTTCATCCATTCTTCCACTGAGGGACATCTAGGTTGTTTCCAGGTTCTGGCTATAACAAACAATGCTGCTATGAACATAGTTGAACAAATGCTTTTGTCATGTGATAGGGTATCTCTTGGGTATATTCCCAAGAGTGGTATTGCTGGGTCCAGAGGTAGGTTGATCCCGACTTTCCTGAGAAACCGCCACACTGATTTCCAAAGTGGTTGCACAAGATTGCATTCCCACCAACAATGGATGAGGGTACCCCTTCCTCCACAACCTCTCCAGCAAAGACTATCATTGGTGTTTTTGATTTTAGCCATTCTGACAGGCGTAAGATGATATCTCAATGTTGTTTTGATTTGCATTTCCCTGATCGCTAAGGAAGTTGAGCATGACCTTAAGTGTCTTTTGGCCATTTGGAATTCTTCTGTTGAGAATTCTCTGTTCAGCTCAGTGCCCCAATTTTTAATTGGGTTATTTAGCATTTTAAAGTTTAGTTTCTTGAGTTCTTTATATATTTTGGAGATCAGGCCCTTGTCTGTTGCTGGGTTGGTGAAGATCTTCTCCCAATCAGTAGGTTGCCTTTTTGTCTTAGTGACAGTATCCTTTGCTTTACAGAAGCTTCTCAGTTTCAGGAGGTCCCATTTGTTCAGTGTTTCCCTTAATGCCTGTGCTTCTGGGGTTAAACATAGGAAGCGATCTCCTGTGCCCAACTGTTGTAGGGTACTTCCCACTTTCTCTTCTATCAGGTTCAGTGTGTAAAGATTGATATTGAGGTCTTTGATCCATTTGGACTTGAGTTTTGTGCATGGTGATAGATATGGGTCTATTTTCATTTTTCTACAGGTTGAAATCCAATTGTGCCAGCACCATTTGTTGAAGATGCTTTCTTTCTTCTAATGTATGTTTTTAGCTCCTTTATCAAAAATGAGGTGTTTATAGGTTTGTGGGTTAAGATCCGGGTCTTCTGTACGATTCCATTGATCGAGTTCTCTGTTTTTATGCCAGTACCAGACTGTTTTCATTACTGTAGCTCTGTAATAGAGTTTGAAGTCAGGGATGGTAATGCCTCCAGAAGTTCCTTTATTGTATAAGATTGTTTTGGCTATCCTGGGTTTTTTGTTTTTCCATATAAAGTTGATTATTGTCCTCTCAAGATCTGTGAAGAACTTTGATGGGATTTTGATGGGAATTGCATTGAATCTATAGATTGCTTTTGGTAGAATTGCCATTTTTACTATGTTGATCCTCCCAATCCAAGAGCAGGGGAGGTCCTTCCATTTTCTGGTATCCTCTTCAATTTCTTTCTTCAATGCCTTAAAGTTCTTGTCAAATAAATCTTTCACTTCCTTGGTTAGCGTTACCCCAAGATATTTTATGCTGTTTGTGGCTATCGTGAAAGGTGATGCTTCTCTGATTTCCCTCTCTGTTTCCATATCCTTTGTGTAAAGGAGGGCAACTGATTTTTTTGGAGTTGATCTTGTATCCGGCCACATTACTAAAGGTGTTTATCAGCTGTAGGAGTTCTTTGGTGGAGTTTTTGGGGTCGCTTATGTACACTATCATATCATCTGCAAATAACGAAAGTTTAACTTCTTCCTTGCCAATTCGAATCCCCTTGATCCCCTTGTGTTGTCTTATTGCTATCGCTAACACTTCAAGCACTATATTGAAGAGGTATGGAGAGAGTGGACAGCCTTGTCTTGTTCCAGATTTCAGTGGGATGGCTTTGAGTTTCTCTCCATTTAATTTGATGTTAGCTGTCGGCTTGGTGTAAATAGCTTTTATTATATTTAGGTATGTCCCTTGTATCCCTAATCTCTCCAAGACTTTTATCATAAAGGGATGTTGAATTTTGTCAAATGCTTTTTCTGCATCTAATGCAATGATCATATGGTTTTTTTCTTTCAGTTTATTTATATGATGGATTACATTGATAGATTTTCGTATGTTGAACCAGCCCTGCATCCCTGGGATGAAGCCTACTTGGTCATAATGGATAATTTTTCTAATGTGTTCTTGGATTCGGTTTGCCAGTATTTTGTTGAGGATTTTTGCGTCGATGTTCATGAGCGAGATTGGCCTGTAATTCTCTTTCTTGGTTGAGTCTTTGTGTGGTTTTGGTATCAGAGTAACTGTAGCTTCATAAAAGGAATTTGGCACCGACTCTTCTGTTTCTATATTGTGAAATACCTTAAGGAGTATAGGTATTAGGTCTTCTTGGAAGTTCTGGTAGAATTCCGCATTGAAACCATCTGGACCTGGACATTTTTTTGGTAGGGAGGTTTTTGATAACAGTTTCTAATTCTTCACGACTAACAGGTCTATTTAGATCTTTCACCTGGTCTTGGTTTAGCTTTGGTATATGGTATTTATCTAAAAAAGTGTCCATTTCTTCCACATTTTCCAGTTTTGTGGCATACAGGCTTTTGTAGTACGATCTCAATATTCTCTGAATTTCCTCTGTGTCTGTTGTTATGTCACCCTTTTCATTTCTGATCTTATTAATTTGTATATTCTCTCTCTGCCGTTTGATTAGTTTGGATAGGGGTTTATCGATCTTGTTGATTTTCTCCAGGAACCAGCTTTTTGTTTCATTGATTCTTTGGATAGTTTTCTGTGTTTCTATTTTATTGATTTCTGCCCTCAGTTTGATTATTTCCAGTCTTCTACTCCTCTAAGGAGAGTCTGCTTCTTTTTTTTCTAGAGCTTTCAGGTGGGTTGTTAAGTCTCCAATGTGTGCTTTCTCTGTTTTCTTTAAGTGGGCACTTAGTGCTATGAACTTTCCTCTCAGGACTGCTTTCATAGTGTCCCATAAGTTTGAGTAGGTTGTTTCTTTATTTTCATTGAATTCAAGGAAGACTTTAATCTCTTTCTTTATTTCTTCCTTGATCCATGTGTGGTTCAGTAGTTGACTGTTCAGTTTCCATGAGTTTGTAGGCTTTCTGGGTGTAGCTTTGTTGTTGAATTCTAACTTTAATCCATGGTGATCTGATAAGACGCAGGAGGTTATGCATATTTTTTTGTACCTGTGGAAGTTTGCTTTGTTACCGAGTATGTGGTCAATTTTCGAGAAGGTTCCATGAGCTGCAGAGAAGAAGGTATATTCTTTTCTTTTTGGGTGGAATGTTCTATAGATGTCTGTTAAGTCCATTTGATTCATTACCTCCATTAATTCTCTTATTTCTCTGTTAGGTTTCAGTCTGATTGACCTGTCCATTGGTGAGAGAGGAGTGTTGAAGTCTCCTACTATTAGTGTGTGCGGTTTGATGGCAGCCTTGAGTTTTAGTAATGTTTCTTTTACGTACGTGGGTGCTTTTAAATTAGGGGCATAGATATTCAGGATTGAGACTTCCTCCTGATGAATTGTTCCTGTTATGAGTATAAAATGTCCCTCTCCATCTCTTCTGATTGATTTAAGTTTGAAATCAACTTTGTTCGAAATTAGTATGGCCACCCCTGCTTGTTTCTTAGGTCCATTTGCTTGATAAGCCTTTACCCAGCCCTTTACTCTGAGTAGTTGCCTGTCTTTGTGTTTGAGGTGTGTTTCTTGTAGACAGCAGAATGTTGGATCCTGTTTCCGTATCCAATCTCTTAGCCTTTGCCTTTTTATAGATGAGTTGAGTCCATTGACATTAAGTGATATTAATGTCCAGTGGTTGTTCATTCCGGTCATTTTTCTAGTAGTAGAGTTTGTGTGTTTCCCTTCTTTGAGAAGTGTTGGTGAAGGGACTCTAGATATCTGAGTTATTGTGAGCCTTGTTGGACTCCTTGGTTTGTGATTTTCCTCCTATTACTTTCTGTAAGGCTGGATTTGTGGCTACATACTGTTTAAATTTGTTTTTATCTTGAAAAATTTTGTTTTCTCCATTTATAGTGAACGAAAGTTTGGCTGGGTATAGTAGTCTGGGCTTGCATCCATGGTCTCTTAGTTTCTGCAGTACATCTATCCAGGACCTTCTGGCTTTCATGGTTTCCAAAGAGAAGTCAGGTGTAAGTCTGATGGGTTTGCCTTTATAAGTAACTTGGCCTTTTTCCTTTGCAGCTCTTAATATTCTTTCTTTATTCTGTATGCTTTGTGTTTTGATTATTATATGGCGAGGGGATGTTCTTTTTTGATCCAGCCTATTTGGTGTTCTGTAAGCTTCTTGGATCTTCATAGGTATATCTTTCTTTAGATTGGGAAAGTTTTCTTCTATAATTTTATTAAATATATTTTCTGGACCGTTGAGCTGCACTTCTTCTCCTTCTTCAACTCCAATTATTCTTAGGTTTGGTCTTTTTTATTGTGTCCCAGATTTCCTGAATGTTTTGTGATGAGAGCTTGTTGGATTTGCTGTTTTCATTGATCAGTGCGTTTATTTTCTCTATGGTATCTTCAGCGTCTGAGATTCTTTCTTCAATCTCTTGTATTCTGTTGGTTATACTCGTTTCTGTAGTTTCTATTCGTTTACCTAGATTCTCAATGTCCAGACGGCCCTCTGTTTGTGTTTTCTTCCTTGTCTCCATTTCAGTTTTCAGGTCTTGAACTGATTCCATTATCTGTTTGATTGTTTTTCCTTGGTTTCCTAGGGTATCATTCACTGATTTATTCAATTCTTCAAACTTTCTGTTATACTTCTTATCTATCTCTATGAGGGTATCATTCACTGATTTATTAAATTCTTCAAACTTTCTGTTATACTTCTCATCCATTTCCATGAGGGCGTTTTTTACATGCTGTTTAAGGATGTCAATCACTTTCAAAGATTCCATTTTTCTCCTTCTTCTTGATTAAGGTGTTCATGTCCTCCTGATGTGGGGTCCCTGGGTTCAGGTGGTTTCACGCTGTTTTTCAGATTGTTGGGTGAATTCCTGCATTGGCGTCTGCCCATCTCTTCCTCCAAATGCTCCCCTAAGGATCTTCTTTTACAGGATCAGGTCTCCTTGCCCACTGATGTTACTTCCCTGTGTTGGGACTCTCCCGTGATGGCTCTCTAGGTGCCCCAGTGATGGATCTCCTGGAGCCAAGATCAGCTCTCCTTGCTGGTTGGGAAGCTTGTAAACTAGGTGCCTACCTGCACGTGCAGGCAGGCTACTGAGGCCAGAGGAATTCGCGCCCGCCCGGCTGCCCTCTGGATACTGCCCCAGCGCCCAAACGGGCTGAGCTGGGTGATGTTATTTGCCCAGAGATGGCAGGGAGAGAGAAGTGAGGGAGGGTTCTGGTTACCCGCTGGGTTAGGTATGAAGAGAGAGGCGGTATGCGGGAGTATAGGGCCTGCAGGAAACAGTTCCCTGGCCCGCTTTGGCCGCGGGTCAGAGAGGCACTCACCCCGAGAAGGTTCTTCTGGTGCCGAGATCAGCACTCCTTGCTGGTTGGGTAGCTTGTAAACAAAGCCCCTAGCTACCTGCACGGTGCAGGCAGGCCACTGAGGACAAAGGAATTCGCGCCCGCCCGGCTGCCCTCTGGATACTGCCCCAGCGCCCAAACGGGCTGAGCTGGGTGATGTTATTTGCCCAGGGATGGAAGGGAGAGAGAAGTCTCTACACACTCTTAGAACATTTTTTACATGGTGTAACTTTTGTGTACATTGTGTACTTAATGTACATTTTGTTTACATTTTGTACATTGTATATATTTTGTGTACATTGTATACACTGTGTACATTGTGGACATTTTCTACACTGTACATTTTGTACACTGCGTACAATGTGTTCATTTTGTATATATATATTGTGTAAATTGTGTACCGTGTGTACATTGTATACATTTTGTGTACATTGTGAACATTTTGTACATTTGGTGTACATTGTGTATTTTGCTTACATTTTGTTTACATAATTTACATTTGGTACACTGTACATTGTGTACATTTTTTGTTCATTTTGTGTACATTTTGTGTACATTGTTTACATTTTGTATACTGTGTACATTGTGTACACTGTGTACATTTTATACACTGTTTACATTGTGTAAATTTTTTTACATTGTGAACACTGTGTACAGTTTGTGTACATTGTTTACATTTTGTGTACATTGTGTACATTTGGTGTACATTGTGTACATTTTATGTACATTGTGTACATTTTGTGTACATTGTGTACATTTTGTACACTGTACATTGTGTACACTTTTTGTACATTGTGTACACTGTGTATATTTTTTGTACAGTGTGTACACTGTGTACATTGTGTACATTAAGTACACTGTACATTTTGTACACTGTGTATACTTTGTACATTTTACACTATACATTTTGTACACTGTGTACATTGTGTCCATTCTGTGTACATTGTGCACAATCTGTATACTTTGTGTACATTGTGTTCGTTGTGTACTTTTTGTCTACATTTTGTGAACACTGTGTACATTTTGAATACAGTTTGTGTAAAATGTGTACTATGTGTATAATTTCTGTACATTGAGTAAACTGTGTATATTTGGTGTACAATGCATACATTGTGTACACTGTGTACATTGTACTATTTTTGGGTACATCATGTACAGTGTTTACATTGTGTACATTTTTTGTATGTTGTGTAAATTTTGTGTATATTTTGTACACTTTTTGTACATTGTGTACAATTTTGTACATTATGTACACTGTATATTTTGTCTACATTGTTTACATTGTGTATTTTTGTACATTGTATCATCTGGGTATGTTTGTACGTATTGTACACTGTACATGTGTAGACTGCGTACATTTTGTGTACATTGTGTACACTGTGTACCTTGTGTACATTTTGTACACTGTACATTTAGTATAATCTGTTCATTGTGTACAATGTGTATATTTTGTGTACATTTTATAAAATGTGTACATTTATTACATTTTGTACAATGTTTACATTGTCTACACTTTTTGTACATTGGGTACACTGTGTACATGTTGTACATTTTGTACAATTTGTACATTTTGTACACTTTTTGTACATAGTATACACTTGTACATTTTGTGTACATTGTTTACACGCTGTACATTGTGAATATTTTGTACACTGTGTACATTGTGTACAATTTGTGAATTGGTTACACTGTGTACATTTCCTGTACATTGTGTACTCTGTGTACATTTTATGTACATTACATACATTGTGTATATTTTGTGTACATTGTGCAAATTGTGTACATTTTATCTACATTGCTTACATTTGTCCACTTTGTACATCGTGCATACTTTTTGTACATTGTATACGCTGTGTACATTTTGTGTATATTGTGTACACTTTGGACATTGTGTACACTATGAACACTACATTTTGTACACTTTGTATATTGTGTACATTTTGCACTCTACATTTTTTACACTGTATACATTGTGTCCACTTTTTGTACATTGTGTGCACTGTGTTTTTTTGTGTACATTTTGTACATTGTGTACATTTTATGTACATTGTGTATATTGAGTTCATTTTCTGTACATTGTGTACATTTTGTGGACATTATGAATATCTTGTATACTTAGTAGTCACTGTGTACACTGTGTACATTGTGTACAATTTTTTTGTACATTGTGTATAATGTGTACCCTTTTAGTACATTGTGTACACTCTGTATGTTTTGTGTACATTGTGTATATTTTGTACACTGTGTACATTGTGTCCACATTTTGTATATTGTTTTAAATGTGTACATTTTGTGTACATTGTTTTAATTGTACACACTCTTTGAACATTTTTAACAGGGTTTACATTTTTTGTACATTGTGTATATTGTGTACATTTTGGTCACATTGTGTACATTGTATCCATTTTGGTTACATTGTATACATTGTGTACATTGTGTACATTTTGTACATTGTACCTTTTGTACACTGTGTACATTCTGTACACTTTTTGTACATTGTGTACACTGTATACATTTTGTTTACATTGTTTACACTGTATAAATTTTGATTACATTGTATACAATGTGTGCACTGTGTACAATTTTTACACTGTACATTTTGTACACTGTGTATATTTTATCGATTTTGTGAATATATTATTTACATTGTGTCCATTTTGTGTAGATTTTATACATGGTGTACACTGAGTATATTGTGCAGATTTTGTGTACATTGTGTACAGTGTGTACATTGTGAATATTTTGTTTACATTGTGTATATTGTGTATAATTTGTGTTCATTATGTACATTGTGTACAGTGTGTAAGTTGTGTATATTTTTTGTACATTGTGTGCATTATTTGTTAATGTTGTGTAAATTTTGTGTACATTTTGTACATTGTGTATACTTTGTACATTGTGTACACTTTGTACATTTTGTGTACATTGTGTCCATTTTGTGTACATTGTGTACATTTAGTGTACATTGTTTACATTATGTGTATATTTTTTGTACATTTTGTATACTTTTTGTACATTGTGTACATTACGTATATTTTGTGTATATTGTATACATTGTGTACACTGTGTACATTGTCAATCTTTTGTGTACATTGTGTACAGTGTGAACATTATGCACATTTTGTGTGCATTGTGTACAACTTGTGTACATTGTGTACATTTTACACACTGTGTACATTGTGCACATTATTTGTACATTGGGTAAACTGTGTACATTTTGTGTACATTGAGAACATTGTGTGCATTTTATTTACAATGTGTACATTTTGTATATTTTGTGTACACTGTGCACATTCTGTACATTTTGTGTACATTGTGTACATTTTGTTCATTGTGTATAATGTGTTAACTTTTCATCATTTTGTGGACATTTTGCATACATTTTGTTCATTTTGTATACTGTGGACATTTTGTATACTGTGTATATTTTGTGTACCTTTTCTACACTGTTTTTATTGTGTACAATTTTTGACATTGTGTATACTGTGTACATTTTGTGTACATTGTGTACATTATGTACATTTTGTGTACATTTTGTACATTTTATGTACATTGTGTATATTGTGTACATTTTGTACACTGTACATTGTGTACACTCTTTGTACATTGTGACACTTTGTGGACTGGGTACATGGTTTACATTTTGTGAACACTGTGTACATTTTGTGTAAATTTTGTGAATATTGTGTACTATGTGCATACTTTTTGTACATTGTGTAAACTGTGTATAATTTGTGGACTTTGTATACACTGTGTATACTGTGTATTTTGTGCAAATTTATTCTACATTGTGTAAAATTGTTTACATTGTGTACATTTTTGGTTCACTGTGTAAATTTTGTGTATAATTTATACATTGTGTACCCTTTGTACTTTGTATACACATTTTGTACATTGTGTACATTTTGCGTACCTTATAAACAATGTTTACAATGTGTACAATTTTAGTACATTATAAACACTCTGTACATTGTGTACATTTTGTGTACATGGTATAAATTGTCTACATGGTATAAATTGGGTACATTGTGTACTATTTTACACCGTACATTTTGTACACTCTGTATATTGAGTACATTTTTGTACATATTTTGTATATTGTGTAATTTTGTGTACATTATGTACAATGTGTACATTGTATATATTTCTACACTGTACATTTTGTACAATGTATATATTGTGTACATTTTGCACTGTACATTTTGTACACTGTCTACATTGTGTCCACTATTTGTACATTGTGTAGACTGTGTACATTTTGTGTACATTGTGCACATTTTGTGTACATTGTGTACAGTATGTACATTTTGTGTACCTTATATACAATATTTACAATGTGTACAATTTTAGTACATTCTAAACACTGTACATTGTGGACATTTTGTTTACATGGTATAAATTGGGTACATTGTGTACTATTTTACACTGTACATTTTGTACACTCTGTATATTGAGTACATATTTTGTACATTGTTTAATTTTGTGTACATTATGTACAATGTGTACATTGTATACATTTCTACACTGTACATTTTGTACCATGTGTATATTGTGTACATTTTGCACTGTACATTTTGTACACTGTGTATATTTGGTCCACTATTTGTACATGGTGTACATTGTGTACATTCTGTGAACATTGTGTACATTTTGTGTACATTGTTTACATTGAGTACATTTATTTATATTGTGTATATTATATAAATTTTTTGTACATTTTATACGCTGTGTACGTTGTTTATATTTTGTACAATCTACATTTTGTACACTGTGTACATTGTGTACACTGTGTACATTTTCCATACATTGTGTACACATTGATCATTGTGTACATTTGGTGAACACTGTGTACAATTTCAGTATATTTTGTCTAAATTGTGTAATATGTGTACACTTTTTGTACATTGTGTAAATTGTGTAGATTTGTGTAGATTGTATACATTGTGTACACTGTGTACATTGTGCAAATTTTGTGTACATTGTGTACAACGTTTACATTGTGTACATTTTTGTACACTCTGTAAATTTTGTGTACATTTTGTACACTTTGTACTCTGTATACTTTGTGTACACATTTTGTACATTGTGTAAACTGTGTATATTTTGTGTACATTGTGTAAATTTTGTGTACATTGTGTACACTGTGTACATTTCCTTTACAATGTGTATATTGTATATATTTCGATTACATTGTATACATTGTCTACATTGTGTACATTTGTACACTGTATATTTTGTACAATTTGTACATTGTGTCGATTTAGTGTATAGGTAGTGTACATTGTGTCCATTTTGTGTAGATTTTATACATTGCATACACTCTGTACATTGTGCACATTTTATGTACTTTGTGTACAGTGTGTACATTCTAAACATTTTGTGTACATTGTATATATTGTGTATATTTTGTGTACATTGTGTACATTGTGTACACCGTGTACATTGTGTCGTATTAGGGTATATATTTTGTTCATTGTGTCCATTTTTTGTAGATTTTATACATTGTGTACACTGTGTACATTGTGCACATTTTGTGTACAGTGTGTACATTGTAAACATTTTGTGTACATTGTTTATATTTTGTATATTTTGTATACCTTGTGTATATTGTGTACACTGTGTACATTGTGTTGTATTTGGGTATATACTCTGTACATTGTGTCCATTTTGTGTAGATTTTATACATTGTGTACACTGTGTACATTGTTCACATTTTCTGTTCATTGTGTGCAGTGTGTACATGGTGAACATTTTGTGTACATTGTGTATGTTTTGTGTATATTGTGTACATTGTGTACACTTTTTCAACATTGTTTTCACAGTGTACGTTTTGTGTACATAGTGTCCATTGCATACAATTTCTGTATATTGTGTACACTCTGTATATTTTGTGTACATTTTGTACACTGTGTCTATTGTGTACCCTTTTTGTACATTGTGTATGATTAGTTACCTTTTTGTACATTGTGTACACTGTGTACATTTTGTGTACCTTGTGTATAATTTGTACGCTGTGTATATTTTGTCCACTTTTTGTACATTGTTTTCACTATGTACATTTTGTGTACGTTGTGTACACTCTGTACATTGTGCACATTTTGTACATTGTGTACATTGTGTCCACTTTTTGTTCATTGAATTCACTGTGTACATTTTGTGTACATTGTTTACATTGTACACACCCTTTGAACATTTTTTACACGGTGTACCTTTTGTGTACATTGTTTACAGTTTTTACACTGTGTACATTGTGTCCACTTTTTGTACATTGTGTACACTGTGTACATTTTGTGTACCTTTTATTCACTGTTTACATGGTTTGCAATTAGAATACATTGTAAACACTCTGTACATTATGTGTACATTGTGTACATTTTGTGTACATGGTATAAAATGTGTACAAGATATAAATTAGGTACATTCTGTACTATTTTACATGGTACATTTAGTACAATATGTACATTGAGTACATTTTTTGGACATATATTAATCATTGTGTACATTTTGTGTACATTTTGCACATTGTGTACATTTTAGTACAATGTGTACATTTTGTAGATTTTGTGTACATTGTGCATATTGTGTACATTTTGTGCACATTGTGTACATTATGTACATTGTGTATATTGTGTTAATTTTTCATCACTTTCTGTATATTTTGTGTACATGGTATAAATTTTGTACATGGTATAAATTGGGTACATTGTGTACTATTTTACACTGTACATTTTGTACACTCTGTATATTGAGTACATTTTTGTACATATTTTGTACATTCTGTACATTTTGGGTATATTGTGCACATTGTGTTCATTTAGTGTACATTGTATACATTTGTACAATGTACATTTTGTACAATGTGTATATTGTGCACATTTTGCACTGTACATTTGGTACACTGTGTACATTGTGTCCACTATTTGTCCATTGTGTACATTGTGTACATTTTTGTACATTGTTACATTTTGTGTACATTATTTACATTGAGTACATTTATTTACATTGTGTACATTGTATAAATTTTGTGTACATTGTATAAACTGTGTACATTGTGTATATTTTGTACACTGTACATTTTGTACACTGTGTACATTGTGTACATTTTGTGTACATTGTGTTCATTTGGTGTACAGTGTGTACATTTTTAGTATATTTTGTCTAAATTGGGTACTATGTGTATACTTTTTGTACATTGTGTAAATTGTGTATATTTTGTGTACATTGTATATATTGTGTACACTGTGTACATTGTGCAAATTTTGTTTACATTGTGTGCAGTGTTTACATTGTGTACATTTTTGTACACTGTGTACATTTTGTGTATAATTTGTACATTTTGTACTCTGTGAACATTGTGTACCCTTTTTGTACATTGTGTACAATGTGTATATTTTGTGAACATTGTGTATATTTTGTGTACATTGTGTACACTGTGTACATTTTCTTTGCAATGTGTATATTGTATATACTTTGATTACATTGTATACATTGTGTACAATGTGTACATATGTACACTCTACATTTTATACAATGTGTACATTGTGTCGATTTTGTGTATATGTTTTGTACATTGTGTCCATTTTGTGTAGATTTTATACATTGTGTACACTCTGTACATTGTGCACATTTTGTGTACATTATGTACAATGTGTACATTGTGAGCATTTGTGTACATTGTGTATATTGTGTATATTTTGTGTACAATATGTATGTTGTGTACACTGTGTACATTGTGTCTAATTTGGGTATATATTGTGTACATTGTGTCCATTTTGTGTAGATTTTATATATTTTGTACACTATGTACATTGTGCACATTTTGTGTACATTGTTTTCAGTGCTTACATTGTGAACATCTTGTTTACATTGGGTATATTGTGTATATTTTGTGTACATTGTGTATATTGTGTACACTGTGTACATTGTGTCGAATTTGGGTATATATTGTGTACATTGTTTCCATTTTGTGTAGATTTTATACATTGTGTACAATGTGTACATTGTGCACATTTTATGTATATTGTGTGCAGTGTGTACATTGTGAACATTTTGTGTACATTGTGTATATTGTGTATATTTTGTGTACATTGTATACACTTTTTCAACATTGTTTTCACAGTGTACGTTTTGTGTACATAGTTTCCATTGTGTACAATTTCTTTATATTGTGTACACTGTGTATATTTTGTGTACATTTTTTACACTGTGTACATTGTTTTCACATTTTGTACATTGTGAATGATTGGTAAATGTTTTGTACATTTTGTACACTGTGTACGTTTTTTGTAACTTGTGTATTCTTTGTATGCTGTGTATATTGTGTCCACTTTTTGTACATTGTTTTCACTGTGTACATTTTGTGTATGTTGTGTACACTCTGTAAATTGTGCATATTTTGTACACTGTGTACATTGTGTCCACTTTCTGTTTATTGATTTCACTGTGTACATTTTGTGTACATTGTTTACATTGTACACACTCTGAACATTTTTTACACTGTGTACCTTTCGTGTACATTGTGTACATTTTTTACACTGTGCACATTGTGTGCACTTTTTGTACATTGTGTACACTGTCTACACAATGTAACTTTTATTCACTGTTTACATTGTGTAATATTTTAGTACATTTTAAGCACTCTGTATATTTTGTGTACATTTTGTGTTCATGGTATAAATTGTGTACATGATATAAATTGGGTACATTGTGTACTATTTTTCACTGTACATTTTGTACAATCTGTACGTTGAGTATATTTTTGTACATATTTTGTACACTGTGTACATTTTGGGTACATTGTATACACTGTGTACATTTCGTGTACATTGTATACATTTGTACACTGTACATTTTGTACAATGTGTATATTGTGTACATTTTGCACTGTACATTTTGTACACTGTGTACACTGTGTCCACTAATTGTACGTTGTGTACATTGTGCACATTTTGTGTACATTGTGTACATTTTGTGTATATTGTTTACATTTAGTACATTTATTTATATTGTGTACTTTGTATAAATTTTGTGTACATTGTATACACTGTGTACATTGTTCACATTTTGTACACTGTACATTTTGTACACTGTGTACATTTTGCGTACATATATAAACTTTGAACATTGTTTACATTTGTTGAAATGTTGAAATTAGGATATTTTGTCTAAATTGTGTCCTATGTGTATACTTTTTGTACATTATGTAAACTGTGTATATTTTGTGTACATTTTATACATTGTGTACACTGTGTACATTGTGCAAATTTTGTTTACATTGTGTACATTTTTGTACACTGTGTAAATTTTGTGTATATTTTTTACATTTTGTAGTCTGTGTGCTTTGTGTACACTTTTGTACATTGTTTACAATGTGTATATTTTGTGTACATTGTGTACACTGTGTATACTGTGTACATTTTCTTTACAATGTGTATATTGTATATATTTTTATTACATTGTATACACTGTGTACATTGTGTATATTTGTACACTGTACATTTTTATACAATGTGTACATTGTGTCGATTTTGTGTATACATTGTGTACATTGTGTCCAATTTATTTAGATTGTGTACATTGTGTATAGTCTGTACATTGTGCAAATCTTGTGTACATTGTGTATATTTTGTGTACATTGTGTACACTGTGTACATTTTGTACACTCTCTACATTTTTTGTTCCTTTTGTACATTGTATATATTTTGTACACTGTATATTTTGTACAATGTGTATATTGTGTACATATTGCACTGTATATTTTGTACACTGTGTATATTGTATATACTATTTGTACATTGTGTACATTTTGTGTATATTGTTTATGTTGAGCACATGTATTTATATTGTGTACATTGTATAAATTTTGTGTACATTGTGTACACTTTTTGTACATTGTGTACCCTTTGTACATTTTGTGTACATTGTTTACATTTAGTGAGTACATTTTATACACTGTGAATATTGTGTACATTTTGTACTGTGCATTTTGTACACTGTGTACAATGTGAACATTCTTTGTACATATTTTGTCCATTGTGTCCATTCTGTGTGCATTGTGCACATTCTGTACATTTTGTGTACATTGTGTATGTTGTGTACTTTTTGTGTACATTTTGTGAACACTGTGTACATTTTGTGTAAATTGTGTACTATGTGTATACTTTCTGTACATTGTTTAAACTGTCTATATTTTGTGTACATTGTATACACTGTGTACACTGTGTACATTGTGCTCGTTGTGTGTACTTTGTGTACAATATGTACATTGTGTAAATTTTGAATATCTTTTGTACATTTTTTAAACTGTGTACATTGTGTACACGTGTTGTACATTGTGTATACTGTGTACATTTTGTGAACATTGTGTACACTTTGTACACTGTGTACATTGTGTAAACATTTTGTACATTGTTTTCACTGTGTATATTTTGTATTTTGTGTACATTGTGTACATTGTGTACATATTGTACACTGTACATTTTGTACACTGTGTATATTGTGTACATTTTGCACTGTACTTTTTTTAATATTTAGTTTTTTTTAATTTAAAAAAAAAGAAATTTCTGCCGCCTCCCTGCCTCACATTTCCCTCTACCTCCTCCCCCTCCTCCCCCTTCCCCTACTCCTCCCCCTCCCTCTCCAGCCTGAAGAGCAGTCAGGGTTCCCTGCCCTGTGGAAAGTCCAAAGTCCTCCCCCTCCATCCTGGTCTAGGAAGGTGAACATCCAAACTGAGTAGGCTCCCACAATGCCAGAACATGAAATAGGATCAAAACCCGGTGCCATTGTTCTTGGCTTCTCAGCAGCCCTCATTGTCCACCAAATTCAGAGGGTCAGGTTTTATCCCATGCTTTTTCCTTCAGAGTCCCGCTGGCCTTGGTGAGCTCCCAGTGGATAAGCCCCAATGTCTTCGTGGGTGGGTGAACCCCTTGTGGTCCTGACTTCTTTGATCCTATTCTCCTTCCTCTGCTCCTCACTGGAACATTGAGAGCTCAGTCTGCTGCTCCAGCGTGGGACTCTGTATCTATCTCCGTCCATCGCCAGATGAAGGTTCTATATTGATATGCAAGATATTCATCAGTATGGCTATAGGATAGGGTCAGTCCAGGTTCCCTATCCTCAGCTTCCCCAGGAACTAACTGGGGACATCGCCTTGGGCACCTGGGAGCCACTCTACGTCCAACTCTCTTGCCAACCCTAAGATGGCTCACTTAATTAAGATGTGTGCTTCCCTGCTTCCCTAACAAACCTTCCTTTATCACAATCATCCATTGCCCCAAGTTCCCCCCAACCTCCCCTTCTCACTTTTCTCTCCCCTTCTCCCCTTAGCCCCCTTCCACCACACCCCCAAGACTCCAAATTTTTGCCCAGCAATCTTGTCTACATCCCATAACCAGGAGTATAGCTATATGTTTTTATTTGGGTTCACCTTCTTATTTAGTTTCTTTAGGATATCAAATTATAGACTCACTGACCTTTATTTATCTCTAGAAACCAATGATGAGTGAGTACATCCCATGTTCATCTTTTTGGGTCTGGGTTACCTCACTCAGGATTTCTAGTTCCATCCATTTGCATGCAAAATTTTTGGGTCTGGGTTACCTCACTCGTGTTTTCTAGTTCCATCCATTTGCATGCAAAATTCACGAAGTCATTGTTTTTTACCGCTGAGTAGTATTCTAATGTGTATATATTCCACACTTTCTTCATCCATTCTTCCATTGAAGGGCATCTAGGATGTTTCCAGGTTCTGGCTAAAAAAGCCTGGGTTAAAACTGGTCTTGCTGAACATAGTGGACAATGAGGACTACTGAGACCTCAAGGACAATGGCAATGGGTTTGGATCCTACTGCAACTATTGGCTTTGAGGGAGCCTAAGTAGTTTGGATGCTCACCTTACTAGACCTGGATAGAGGTGGGTGATCCTTGGACTTCCCACAAGGCAGGGAATCCTGATTGTTCCTTGGGCGGTCTAGAAAGGGGGATTTGATTGGGGGAGGAGGAGCGAAGTGGGGCGGCGGTGGGGAAGAGATAGAAATCTTTAATAAAAAAAAAAGGTACACCGTGAGAAAAATGTTCAAGGAGTATGTGCAACGTACACGATGTACACAAAATTTACACAGTGTAAGCAGTGTACAAAAAGTGGACACAATGTAAACAGTGTACAAAATATACAAAAGGTATACAAAACAGACACAGTGTACACATTGTACCAAAAGTGTACACATTATACACAATGTACAAAAAGTGTACACAATGTACACATAGAACAAAATGTACAAAATATACACAAAGATTACACAGTGTATAAAAAATGTACACAATGTAAACACTGTACACAATGTACAAAAAATTTACAAAATGTACACATTGTACACAATGTATACAATTTAAAAAAATATACACAATTTACACAATGTACAAAAAGTATACACATAGTACACAATTTAGACAAAATATACTAAAAATTTTCACAGTGTTCACCAAATGTTCACAATGTGCAATGTGTACACAATGTACGCAAAATATCCTCAGTGTACACAATATACACAGTGTACAAGATGTACAGTGTACAAAATGTATACAGTGTATACAATGTACACAACATTTATACAATGTACACAATATAAATAAATATACTCAATGTAAACAATGTACACAATATACACAAAATGTACTCAATGTACACAATGTACAAATAGTGGACACAATGTACACACTGTACAAAATGTACAGTGAAAATGTACACAATATACATATTGTAGAAAATGTACAGTGTACAAATGTATACAATGTACAGGAAATGAACACAATGTGCACAATGTTCACAAAATGTACACAATATACAAAATATGTAAAAAAGTTTACTCAATGTACAGAGTGTACAAAATGTACAGTGTAAAATACTACACAATGTACCCAATTTATACCATGTACAAATAATATAAAGAATGTACACAAAATATACAGAGTGTTTACAATGTACTAAAATTGTACACAATGTAAACAGTGTACAAAAGGTACACAAAATGTACACAGTGAACTCAATGTACACAAAATGTGAACAATGTACACAAAATGTACACAGTCTAAACAATGTACACAATATACACAAAATGTACACAGTGTACACAATGTACAAAATGTGTACACAATGTACACAGAGTACACAATGTACAAATTATACACAAAATATACACAGTGAACAAAAAATGTACACAATATTCACACAATGTATACAAAGTACACAAAATATACACAGTTTACACAATGTACAAAAAGTATACACGTATTAAAGAATTTACAAATAATGTACTCAAAATTTACACAGTGTTCACAAAATGTAAACAATGTACACAGGGTACACAATGTCCACAAAGTGTATACAATGTACAAAGAGTGTACACAATGTACAGTGTACAAAATGTACACAATGTATGTAAAATGTACACAATGTACACAAAATGTACACAATGTACAAAATGTACACAGTGTACCCAATGTAAAAAAAGTGTACACAATATAAACAGTGTAGAAAATGTACACAAAATATACACCGTGTACACAATGTCCACAGTATACAAAATGTACCCAAAATGTAAACAAAAGAAGAAAAATTTACAGATTATACACAATGTACAAAATGTACACAATGTACACAAAATGTACAAAATGTGCACAATGTACTCAAAATATAAAAATGTACACATTGTACATAAATGTACACAATGTACATAAAATTTACACAGTTTACCCTATGTACAAAAAGTGTCCACAATGTACAAAGTGTATAAAACATACACAATGTACACAAGATGTAGACAATGCACAAAAAATGTGCATAATGTACACACAGTACACAATGTACACAAAAGGTTCACAATGTACACAGTGTACACATTGTATACAATATACAGAAAATGTACCTATTATACACAATGTACAAAAAGTATACACAATGTACACAATTTACACTAAATATACACATAATGTACACAATGTACACTAAATGTACACAATGTACACAAAATGGACACAATGGATGCAATGTACACAAAATGTACAAAGTGTACAAAATGAACAGAATATACACAATGTACAAAATGTACACAAAATATATTCAAAATGAACAAAATATGCACACAGTGTACAGAAATTTTACACAACATACAGAGTGCACACAATGTAGAAAATGTACACAAAGTATACACAATATACATAATTTACAGAAAATGTTCACAATGTATACACTGTGCACAATGAACACAAAATGTGCACAATATACGCAGTATACATTATGTATAAAATCTACAAAATATGGACACAACGTAAACAATATATTCACAAAATCGACACAATGTACACAGTGTACAAAATGTACAGTGTAAAAAATGTTCACAGTGCACACATTATATACAATGTAATCAAAATATATACAATGTACACAATGTAAACAAAATGTACACAGTGTACACAATGTACAAAAAGTGTACAGAATTTACACAGTGTCCAATATCTACAATGTACAAAATGAACACAATGGACAAAATGTATACAATGTATACAAAATGTATACAATGTCCACAATGTAAACACAATTTACACAATATACACAATGTACAAAGAGTTACACCATGTAAAATTTGTTCAAAGAGTGTGTCAAATGTAAACAATGTACACAAAATGTACAGAGTTAAAACAATGTACAAAAATGGACACAATGTACACAGTGTACAAAATATACACAATGTACACAAAACGTACACAGTGTACACAAAGTACAAAAAGGGTACACATTATACAAAATGTACAAAAAGTGGACACAACGTACACAGTGTACACAATGTATACAAAACATACACGATATACATAATGTCCACAAAATTTTCAAAATGTACACATTGTACACAGTGGACACAAAATGTGCACAATGTACAAATTGTACACAATGTATAAATTCTACACAAAATGTACACAATGTACACAATATATACTCAAAATCGACACAATGTACATAGTATGCAAAATGTACAGTGTAGAAAATGTACAAATTGTACACAGTGTATACAATGTAAATAAAATGTATACAATGTACACAATGTAAACAAAATGAACACAATGTACACAAAAGTTACATCATGTAAAAAATGTTCAAAGTATGTGTAAAATATAAACAATGTACATAAAATGTACACAGTTAAAAAATGTACAAAATGTTGAAACAATATACACAGTGTACAAAATATACACAAGGTACACAAAACGTACACAGTGTACACAATATACAAAAAGGGTTCACATTATACACAATGTACAAAAAGTGTACACATTGTACAGTGTATAAAATGTACTCAAAATATACAAAGTGTATACAATATACAGATATTTTACACAAGGTACACAATGTACATAAAACGTACACTGTGAAAACATTGTTCAAAAAGTGTACACAATGTACACAAAATGAACACAATGTAGACAAAATGTACACAATGTACGCAATATATACACAGAATTTAATCCAGTAGCCTGCCTGATATAAAAGGACAGGAGAGAATCTGGATAATGGTTTAACAAAATATTGACTATGATCAATGTTTCTTATACTAAACAGTAGATTCATTGATAATTTTAAGATTGATTCCTGGACAATTGCCTTTGCTAAATTCAAAGGCCAAAAACAATGGTCTTTCCCCAGATCACTGCTACTATTTATGCACCTGTATCTTGTTAATGTTATAGCAAAAAATCCCTTAAAGGATTTTATGCTAAATTTTACAAATGGCTCTTCCAATGGAGGAACTGCATATATGGCTAACAATAATAAAAATTATAGAGCATAACAAGGCTCCTTCAAAGCAACTCATAAAAGTTGCCAGCAGATCCTGATGCAAACGGATCTGGCTTGATGACACCAAGCTTACCTTTGATAAGACAAGGTGAAAAAGCCCTTGCAATGCATTATGAAAAAACCCGACCTGTATATATATTTGGGGCCGAGGACGTGTTCGTGCTTTTTTTCACAGAAAGAAAATAAATTCTGGACATGATGTCGAGGCTGCGGACACAGAGGAGTGCCAGACTTCCAGAGATGATTGAGGAGAGGTCCTTGGTCCGGTCTTCCCTGCCCCCAAGGAAAGGAGTGCCTGCTAACAAAACCAGCTACACCACTCTGCAGAGGGTCATCCTGCCTCCAGAGTCCAGGGAGACCAGGCGGACATAAGTGCCAGGATGTGCTTCATGTAGCTGAATCCAACTCGCCTCACCCAGGTTCCCCCACCTGTCCTGGAGCACAAATGCCAAACTGCTTCTGCAGCTTGAACTCTGGTCTGCTTTGGAGCTGAGTTGCAGACTAAACATCAGACGGCTTTAAACTTTGGGACACAGAACTCTTTTTAATTAAAATATTAACCTCTCTTCACTTAAGAAGGGGGAAAATTGGGGGTTCCTGTCACTGTTGCTCAGAGACTGGAACTGGTGGTATTTGATAACATCAATGTATGTCATTGTACTCCTACTGAAATTGATCTAATGATATTTGTAACTGCTTATAGATGTTGAGAAAAGTTTGACACATGCTGTAAAGTGTTTGGGTTTAATGCATATGTTAAAATTTTAGATTTTGATCCCTTTTACACTGCCCTAATTTTTGGCAGGCAGCACACGTAACTTTATGTGGAGTAGGCACTTAGGAAGGAGGACATACCATAGGCCAGACTAAAAGGTGAATACTGGGTTGGGAAAAAGCCCTTTCTTCTTGTCTGGAGATGGAGTTATTGGTGCCAAAATTATATCATTATATCTTTTGTTTGAGGAGCTCCTCACAGTCTTTTCATTAATGATAGACGCAGGGGCCCAATGACGGGAGTTAGTGTGGATCCTCGCCTGAATAGCACACCATACAGAGGTTGTAGAAACCGGCTCAACATGGCATGGTACAGGTATGAGGGCGCTCTCCACATGGCCTAAGACAGGGCGCCCTGTGATCTGCTTACTTTAATCCTGCTATATGCCTTTTATTTGAGGAGCTCCAAGGATGGGCGACTTATGGCAGGATAATCCCCCAACCTAAGGCAGGGCCCTGGGAACCCTAGGACGCCTAAGGGGGAAAGAAAAAAGGCCTGGTCCCCACTCGACCTAGGAGTCATCGGGCACCCCTCTGTTCCCAGGAGAGGTGGATTGCTTCACCACTCGAGAGGAGGGTCTCTCCTTGTCTCAGTCCCTTCTCCTTTGGTCTGACACCATGGATGACTCTGACTGGTGCTCTCCACGTGATAGCTGCCTGCCTTTGTATTGGAGGGGGGAGGGGATCTGTTGGGAGCCATTTCCCCCTAGAGATCATTGCAGGAACCATCGCCCTGGGGAGACTGCGGGGAACCCCACACCCATGGTTGTGCTGGGAATGGTCCTGTTGCCGCACACCCAGTTGAAGCTGTTAATGGAGAAAAATAAAATAAAAAAAAAGAAAAAAATTCTTTGTAGATAAGTAATTATATAAATATATCTTTGTTCTAATGAAAAAAAATTAAAAAAAATTAAAAAGGAGAAATGCTTAAATCACTTTCCAAACTCTCTCCTCATTTTAAAACACTACCAGGTGGATTCTGATTCTTCCCAGTCATAAATTGTGTTATAAGCTTTTTGTTTTATATGTACTAGTGGATTTCAAAAGAACTAGGGGTTTTGATTTATATTTTCCAGTAAATAATGATATTAAACTCTTAAAAAAAATAAACTCATTTTA
>CADCXT010003250.1:0-16573 GCA_902806775.1 Microtus agrestis | reverse complement strand
TACCTTGCCATATCCCAAACAGACGCTTCTCATTTCAGAGAGACACATGTGCGTTTCTCACATAAGCATTTCATGAAATTCATAAACTTTCAAAGAACGTGAATATCATACAAAGTAAACCTTCTACAGAGAAAAGGAACACTGTTCTCACTTTTAGCCATACTTTGACATATCCCAAACAGACGCTTCTCATTTCAGAGTAACACATGTGTATTTCTCACAAAAGAATTTCATGAAATTCTTTTGCTTTCAAAGAACGTGATTATCTTTCAAAGTAAAGCTTCTACAGAGAAAAGGAACACTGTTTTCACATTTAAACATACTTTGACGTATCCCAAACAGACGGTTCTCATTTCAGAGTGAGACATGTGCATTTCTCACAAAAGCATTTCTTGAAATTCATACACTTTCAAAGAACGTGATTATCTTTCAAAGTAAAGCTTCTACAGAGAAAAGGAACACTGTTCTCACTTTTAACCATACTTTGACGTATCCCAAACAGACGCTACTCATTTCAGAGTAACAGATGTGCGTTTCTCACAAAAGCATTTCATGAAATTATTTTGCTTTCAAAGAACGTGATTATCTTTCAAATTAAACCTTTTACAGAGAAAAGGAACACTGTTCTCACTTTTAACCATACCTTGCCATATCCCAAACAGACGCTTCTCATTTCAGAGAGACACATGTGCGTTTCTCACATAAGCATTTCATGAAATACTTTTGCTTTCAAAGAACGTGATTATCTTTCAAATTAAACCTTTTACAGAGAAAAGGAACACTGTTCTCACTTTTAACCATACTTTGACGTATCCCAAACAGACGCTTCTCATTTCAGAGTAACAGATGTGCGTTTCTCACAAAAGCATTTCATGAAATTCTTTTGCTTTCAAAGAACGTGATTATCTTTCAAAGTAAAGTTTTTACAGAGAAAAGGAACACTGCTCTCACTTTTAACCATACCTTGCCATATCCCAAACAGACGCTTCTCATTTCAGAGAGACACATGTGCGTTTCTCACATAAGCATTTCATGAAATTCATAAACTTTCAAAGAACGTGAATATCATTCAAAGTAAACCTTCTACAGAGAAAAGGAACACTGTTCTCACTTTTAGCCATACTTTGACATATCCCAAACAGACGCTTCTCATTTCAGAGTAACACATGTGTATTTCTCACAAAAGAATTTCATGAAATTCTTTTGCTTTCAAAGAACGTGATTATCTTTCAAAGTAAAGCTTCTACAGAGAAAAGGAACACTGTTTTCACATTTAACCATACTTTGACGTATCCCAAACAGACGGTTCTCATTTCAGAGTGAGACATGTGCATTTCTCACAAAAGCATTTCTTGAAATTCATACACTTTCAAAGAACGTGATTATCTTTCAAAGTAAAGCTTCTACAGAGAAAAGGAACACTGTTCTCACTTTTAACCATACTTTGACAAATCCCAAAGAGACGCTACTCATTTCAGAGTAACAGATGTGTGTTTCTCACAAAAGCATTTCATGAAATTCATTTGCTTAAAAGAACGTGATTATCTTTCAAAGTAAACCTTCTACAGTGAAAAGGAACACTGTTCTCACTTTTAACCATACTTTGACATATCCCAAACAGACGCTTCTCATTTCAGAGTAACACATGTGCGTTTCTCACAAAAGCATTTCATGAAATTCATACACTTTCAAAGAACGTGATTATCTTTCAAAGTAAAGCTTTTACAGAGAAAAGGAACACTGTTCTCACTTTTAACCATACTTTGACATATCCTAAACAGACGCTTCTCATTTCAGAGTAACACATGTGCGTTTCTCACAAAAGCATTTCATGAAATTCTTTTTGCTTTCAAAGAACGTGATTATCTTTCAAAGTAAAGCTTCTACAGAGAAAAGGAACACTGTTCTCACTTTTAACCATCCTTTGACATATCACAAACAGACGCTTCTCATTTCAGAGTAACACATGTGCGTTTCTCACCAAAGCATTTCATGAAATTCTTTTGCTTTCAAAGAACGTGATTACCTTTCAAAGTAAACCTTTTACAGAGAAAAGGAACACTGTTCTCACTTTTAACCATACTTTGACGTATCCCAAACAGACGCTTCTCATTTCAGAGTAACAGATGTGCATTTCTCACAAAAGCATTTCATGAAATTCTTTTGCTTTCAAAGAACGTGATTATCTTTCAAAGTAAAGTTTTTACAGAGAAAAGGAACACTGCTCTCACTTTTAACCATACCTTGCCATATCCCAAACAGAGCGCTTCTCATTTCAGAGAGACACATGTGCGTTTCTCACATAAGCATTTCATGAAATTCATAAACTTTCAAAGAACGTGAATATCATACAAAGTAAACCTTCTACAGAGAAAAGGAACACTGTTCTCACTTTTAGCCATACTTTGACATATCCCAAACAGACGCTTCTCATTTCAGAGTAACACATGTGTATTTCTCACAAAAAGAATTTCATGAAATTCTTTTTGCTTTCAAAGAACGTGATTATCTTTCAAAGTAAAGCTTCTACAGAGAAAAGGAACACTGTTTTCACATTTAAACATACTTTGACGTATCCCAAACAGACGGTTCTCATTTCAGAGTGAGACATGTGCATTTCTCACAAAAGCATTTCTTGAAATTCATACACTTTCAAAGAACGTGATTATCTTTCAAAGTAAAGCTTCTACAGAGAAAAGGAACACTGTTCTCACTTTTAACCATACTTTGACAAATCCCAAACAGACGCTACTCATTTCAGAGTAACAGATGTGTGTTTCTCACAAAAGCATTTCATGAAATTCATTTGCTTAAAAGAACGTGATTATCTTTCAAAGTAAACCTTCTACAGTGAAAAGGAACACTGTTCTCACTTTTAACCATACTTTGACATATCCCAAACAGATGCTTCTCTTTTCAGAGTAACACATGTGCGTTTCTCACAAAAGCATTTCATGAAATTCATACACTTTCAAAGAACGTGATTATCTTTCAAAGGAAAGCTTTTACAGAGAAAAGGAACACTGTTCTCACTTTTAACCATACTTATACATATCCTAAACAGACGCTTCTCATTTCAGAGTAACACATGTGCGTTTCTCACAAAAGCATTTCATGAAATTCTTTTGCTTTCAAAGAACGTGATTATCTTTCAAAGTAAAGCTTCTACAGAGAAAAGGAACACTGTTCTCACTTTTAACCTCCTTTGACGTATCAAAAACAGATGCTTCTCATATCAGAGTAACACATGTGCGTTTCTAATAAAAGCATTTCATGAAATTCTTTTGCTTTCAAAGAACGTGATTATCTTTCAAAGTAAACATTTTACAGAGAAAAGGAACACTGTTCTCTCTTTTAACCATACTTTGACGTATCACAAACAGACGCTTCTCATTTCAGAGTAACAGATGTCGTTTCTCACAAAAGCATTTCATGAAATTATTTTGCTTTCAAAGAACGTGATTATCTTTCAAAGTAAAGTTTTTACAGAGAAAAGGAACACTGCTCTCACTTTTAACCATACCTTGCCATATCCCAAACAGACGCTTCTCATTTCAGAGTGACACATGTGCGTTTCTCACAAAAGCATTTCATGAAATTCATACACTTTCAAAGAACGTGAATATCTTTCAAAGTAAACCTTCTACAGAGAAATGGAACACTGTTCTCACTTTTAACCATACTTTGACATATCCCAAACAGACGCTTCTCATTTCAGAGTAACACATGTGCGTTTCTCACAAAAGCATTTCATGAAATTCTTTTGCTTTCAAAGAACGTGAGTATCTTTCAAAGGAAAGCTTCTACAGAGAAAAGGAACACTGTTCTCACTTTTAACCATACTTTGACATATCCTAAACAGACGCTTCTCATTTCAGAGTAACACATGTGCGTTTCTCACAAAAGCATTTCATGAAATTCTTTTGCTTTCAAAGAACGTGATTATCTTTCAAAGTAAAGCTTCTACAGAGAAAAGGAACACTGTTCTCACTTTTAACCATCCTTTGACGTATCACAAACAGACGCTTCTCATTTCAGAGTAACACATGTGCGTTTCTCACAAAAGCATTTCATGAAATTCTTTTGCTTTCAAAGAACGTGATTATCTTTCAAATTAAACCTTTTACAGAGAAAAGGAACACTGTTCTCACTTTTAACCATACTTTGACGTATCCCAAACAGACGCTTCTCATTTCAGAGTAACAGATGTGCGTTTCTCACAAAAGCATTTCATGAAATTCTTTTGCTTTCAAAGAACGTGATTATCTTTCAAAGTAAAGTTTTTACAGAGAAAAGGAACACTGCTCTCACTTTTAACCATACCTTGCCATATCCCAAACAGACGCTTCTCATTTCAGAGAGACACATGTGCGTTTCTCACATAAGCATTTCATGAAATTCATAAACTTTCAAAGAACGTGAATATCATTCAAATTAAACCTTCTACAGAGAAAAGGAACACTGTTCTCACTTTTAGCCATACTTTGACATATCCCAAACAGACGCTTCTCATTTCAGAGTAACACATGTGTATTTCTCACAAAAGCATTTCATGAAATTCTTTTGCTTTCAAAGAACGTGATTATCTTTCAAAGTAAAGCTTCTACAGAGAAAAGGAACACTGTTCTCACTTTTAACCATACTTTGACAAATCCCAAACAGACGCTACTCATTTCAGAATAACAGATGTGTGTTTCTCACAAAAGCATTTCATGAAATTCATTTGCTTAAAAAGAACGTGATTATCTTTCAAAGTAAACCTTCTACAGTGAAAAGGAACACTGTTCTCACTTTTAACCATACTTTGACATATCTCAAACAGACTCTTCTCTTTTCAGAGTAACACATGTGCGTTTCTCACAAAAGCATTTCATGAAATTCATACACTTTCAAAGAACGTGATTATCTTTCAAAGGAAAGCTTTTACAGAGAAAAGGAACACTGTTCTCACTTTTAACCATACTTTGACATATCCCAAACAGACGCTACTCATTTCAGAGTAAAACATGTGCGTTTCTCACAAAAGCATTTCATGAAATTCATACACTTTCAAAGAACGTGATTATCTTTCAAAGTAAAGCTTCTACCGAGAAAAGGAACACTGCTCTCACTTTTAACCATACCTTGACGATATCCCAAACAGACGCTTCTCATTTCAGAGTGACACATGTGTGTCTCTCACAAAAGCATTTCATGAAATTCATACACTTTCAAAGAACGTGATTATCTTTCAAAGTAAAGCTTCTACAGAGAAAAGGAACACTGTTCTCACTTTTAACCATACTTTGACAAATCCCAAACAGACGCTTCTCATTTCAGAGTAACAGATGTGCGTTTCTCACAAAAGCAATTCATGACATTCTTTTGCTTTCAAAGAACATGATTATCTTTCAAAGTAAACATTCTACAGAGAAAAGGAACACTGTTCTCACTTTTAACCATACTTTGACATATCCCAAACAGACGCTTCTCATTTCAGAGTAACACATGTGCGTTTCTCACCAAAGCATTTCATGAAATTCTTTTGCTTTCAAAGAACGTGATTATCTTTCAAAGTAAAGCTTCTACAGAGAAAAGGAACACTGTTCTCACATTTAACCATACTTTGACATATCCCAAACATACGGTTTTCATTTCAGAGTGAGACATGTGCATTTCTCACAAAAGCATTTCTTGAAATTCATACACTTTCAAAGAACGTGATTATCTTTCAAAGGAAAGCTTTTACAGAGAAAAGGAACACTGTTCTCACTTTTAACCATACTTTGACATATCCCAAACAGAGGCTTCTCATTTCAGAGTAACACATGTGCATTTCTCACAAAAGCATTTCATGAAATTCTTTTGCTTTCAAAGAACGTGATTATCTTTCAAAGTAAAGCTTCTACAGAGAAAAGGAACACTGTTCTCACTTTTAACCATACTTTGACGTATCACAAACAGACGTTTCTCATTTCAGAGTAACACATGTGCATTTCTCACAAAAGCATTTCATGAAATTCATACACTTTCAAAGAACGTGAATATCTTTCAAAGTAAACCTTCTACAGAGAAAAGGAACACTGTTCTCACTTTTAACCATACTTTGACCTATCCCAAACAGACGCTTCTCATTTCATAGTAACACATGTGCATTTCTCACAAAAGCATTTCATGAAATTCTTTTGCTTTCAAAGAACGTGATTATCTTTCAAAGTAAAGCTTCTACAGACAAAAGGAACCCTGTTCTTACTTTTAACCATCCTTTGATGTATCACAAACAGACGCTTCTCATTTCAGAGTAACACATGTGCGTTTCTCACAAAAGCATTTCATGAAATTCTTTTGCTTTCAAAGAACATGATTATCTTTCAAATAAAGCTTCTACAGAGAAAAGGAACACTGTTCTCACATTTAACCATACTTTAACATATCCCAAACAGACGGTACTCATTTCAGAGTGAGACATGTGCATTTCTCACAAAAGCATATCTTGAAATTCATACACTTTCAAAGAACGTGATTATCTAACAAAATAAAGCTTCTACAGAGAAAAGGAACACTGTTCTCACTTTTAACCATACTTTGACGTATCCCAAACAGACGCTTCTCATTTCAGAGTAACACATGTGCATTTCACACAAAAGCATTTCATGAAATTCTTTTGCTTTCAAAGAACGTGATTATCATTTAAAGTAAAGCTTCTACAGAGAAAAGGAACACTGTTCTCACATTTAACCATACTTTGACATATCCCAAACAGACGGTTTTCATTTTAGAGTGAGACATGTGCGTTTCTCCCAATAGCATTTCATGAAATTCATACACTTTCAAAGAACGTGATTATCTTTCAAAGGAAAGCTTCTACAGAGAAAAGGAACACTGTTCTCACTTTTAACCATCCTTTGACGTATCACAAACAGACGCTTCTCATTTCAGAGTAACACATGTGCGTTTCTCACAAAAGCATTTCATGAAATTCTTTTGCTTTCATAGAACGTGATTATCTTTCAAATAAAGCTTCTACAGAGAAAAGGAACACTGTTCTCACTTTTAACCATACTTTGACGTATCACAAACAGACGCTTCTCATTTCAGAGTAACACATGTGCGTTTCTCACAAAAGCATTTCATGAAATTCTTTTGCTTTCATAGAACGTGATTATCTTTCAAAGTAAAGCTTCTACAGAGAAAAGGAACACTGTTCTCACTTTTAACCATACTTTGACATATCACAAACAGACGCTTCTCATTTCAGAGTAACTCATGTGCGTTTCTCAAAAAAGCATTTCATGAAATTCATTCACTTTCAAAGAACGTGAATATCTTTCAAAGTAAACATTCTACAGAGAAAAGGAACACTGTTCTCACTTTTAACCATACTTTGACATATCCCAAACAGACGCTTCTCATTTCAGAGTAAAAGATGTGCGTTTCTCACAAAAGCATTTCATGAAATTCATACACTTTCAAAGAACGTGATTATCTTTCAAAGTAAAGCTTCTACAGAGAAAAGGAACACTCTTCTCACTTTTAACCATACTTTGATATATCCTAAACAGAACCTTCTCACTTCAGAGTAACACATGTGCGTTTCTCACAAAAGCATTTAATGAAATTCATACACTTTCAAAGAACGTGATTATGTTTCAAAGGAAAGCTTTTACAGAGAAAAGGAACACTGTTCTTACTTTTAACCATGCTTTGACAAATCCCAAACAGACGCTACTCATTTCAGAGTAACACATGTGTGTTTCTCACAAAAGCATTTCATGAAATTCTTTTGCTTAAAAAGAACGTGATTTTCTTTCAATGTAAACCTTCTACAGAGTAAAGGAACACTGTTCTCACTTTTAACCATCCTTTGACGTATCACAAACAGACGCTTCTCATTTCAGAGTAACACATGTGCGTTTCTCACAAAAGCAATTCATGAAATTCTTTTGCTTTCAAAGAACGTGATCATCTTTCAAAGTAAAGGTTCTACAGAGAAAAGGAACACTGTTCTCACGTTTAACCATCCTTTGACGTATCACAAACAGACGCTTCTCCTTTCAGAGTAACACATGTACGTTTCTCACAAAAGCATTTCATGAAATTCTTTTGCTTTCAAAGAACGTGATTATCTTTCAAAGTAAAGCTTCTACAGAGAAAAGGAACACTCTTCTCACTTTTAACCATACTTTGATATATCCTAAACAGAAGCTTCTCACTTCAGAGTAACACATGTGCGTTTCTCACAAAAGCATTTCATGAAATTCATACACTTTCAAAGAACGTGATTATCTTTCAAAGTAAAGCTTTTACAGAGAAAAGGAACACTGTTCTCCCTTTTAACCATTCTTTGACGTATCCCAAACAGACGCTTATCATTTCAGAGTAACACATGTGCATTTCTCACAAAAGCATTTAATGAAATTCATACACTTTCAAAGAACGTGATTATCTTTCAAATGAAAGCTTTTACAGAGAAAAGGAACACTGTTCTTACTTTTAACCATGCTTTGACAAATCCCAAACAGACGCTACTCATTTCAGAGTAACACATGTGCGTTTCTCACAAAAGCATTTCATGAAATTCTTTTGCTTTCAAATAACGTGATCATCTTTCAAAGTAAAGCTTCTACAGAGAAAAGGAACACTGTTCTCACGTTTAACCATCCTTTGACGTATCACAAACAGACGCTTCTCATTTCAGAGTAACACATGTACGTTTCTCACAAAAGCATTTCATGAAATTCTTTTGCTGTCAAAGAACGTGATTATCTTTCAAAGTAAAGCTTCTACAGAGAAAAGGAACACTGTTCTCACGTTTAACCATCCTTTGACGTATCACAAACAGACGCTTCTCATTTCAGAGTAACACATGTACGTTTCTCACAAAAGCATTTCATGAAATTCTTTTGCTGTCAAAGAACGTGATTATCTTTCAAAGTAAAGCTTCTACAGAGAAAAGGAACACTGTTCTCACATTTAACCATACTTTGACATATCCCAAACAGACGGTTTTCATCAGAGTGAGATATGTGCATTTCTCACAAAAGCATTTCTTGAAATTCATACACTTTCAAAGAACGTGATTATCTTTCAAAGGAAAGCTTTTACAGAGAAAAGGAACACTGTTCTCACTTTTAACCATACTTTGACATATCCCAAACAGAGGCTTCTCCTTTCAGAGTAACACATGTGCATTTCTCACAAAAGCATTTCATGAAATTCTTTTGCTTTCAAAGAACGTGATTATCTTTCAAAGTAAAGCTTCTACAGAGAAAAGGAACACTGTTCTCACTTTTAACCATACTTTGACGTATCACAAACAGACGCTTCTCATTTCAGAGTAACACATGTGCGTTTCTCACAAAAGCATTTCATGAAATTCATACACTTTCAAAGAACGTGAATATCTTTCAAAGTAAACCTTCTACAGAGAAAAGGAACACTGTTCTCACTTTTAACCATACTTTGACATATCCCAAACAGACGCTTCTCATTTCAGAGTAACACATGTGCGTTTCTCACAAAAGCATTTCATGAAATTCACTGACTTTCAAATGATCGTGATTATCTTTCCAAGTAAAGCTTTACAGAGAAAAGTAACACTGTTCTAACTTTTAAACATACTTTGACGTATCCCAAACAGATGCTTCTCATTTCAGCGTAACATATGTGCATTTCTCACAAAAGCATTTAATGAAATTCATACACTTTCAAAGAACGTGATTATCTTTCAAAGGAAAGCTTTTACAGAGAAAAGGAACACTGTTCTCACTTTTAACCATACTTTGACCTATCCCAAATAGACGCTTCTCATTTCATAGTAACATATGTGCATTTCTCACAAAAGCATTTCATGAAATTCTTTTGCTTTCAAAGAACATGATTATCTTTCAAAGTAAAGCTTCTACAGAGAAAAGGAACACTGTTCTCACGTTTAACCATCCTTTGACGTGTCACAAACAGACGCTTCTCATGTCATAGTAACACATGTGCGTTTCTCACAAAAGCATTTCATGAAATTCTTTTGCTTTCAAAGAACGTGATTATCTTTCAAAGTAAAGCTTCTACAGAGAAAAGGAACACTGCTCTCACTTTTAACCATACCTTGCCATATTGCAAACAGACTGTTTTCATTTCAGAAAGAGACATGTGCATTTCTCACAAAAGCATTTCTTGAAATTCATAAACTTTCAAAGAACGTGATTATCTTTCAAAGGAAAGCTTTTACAGAGAAAAGGAACACTGTTCTCACTTTTAACCATACTTTGACGTATCCCAAACAGAGGCTTCTCATTTCAGAGTAACACATGTGCATTTCTCACAAAAGCATTTCATGAAATTCTTTTGCTTTCAAAGAACGTGATTATTTTTCAAAGTAAAGCTTCTACAGAGAAAAGGAACACTGTTCTCACTTTTAACCATACATTGACAAATCCCAAACAGACGCTACTCATTTCAGAGTAACACATGTGTGTTTCTCACAAAAGCATTTCATGAAATTCTTTTGCTTAAAAAGAACGTGATTATCTTTCAAAGTAAAGTTTTTACATAGAAATGGAACACTGCTCTCACTTTGAACCATACCTTGCCATATCCCAAACAGACGCTTCTCATTTCAGAGTAACACATGTGCATTTCTCACAAAAGCATTTCATGAAATTCTTTTGCTTTCAAAGAACGTGATTATCTTTCAAAATAAAGCTTCTACAGAGAAAAGGAACACTCTTCTCACTTTTAACCATACTTTGACATATCCTAAACAGAAGCTTCTTACTTCAGAGGACACATGTGCATTTTTCACAAAAGCATTTCTTGAAATTCATACACTTTCAAATAACGTGATTATCTTTCAAAGTAAAGCTTCTACAGAGAAAAGGAACACTGTTCTCACTTTTAACCATACTTTGACATATCCCAAACAGATGCTACTCATTTCAGAGTAACACATATGTGTTTCTCACAAAAGCATTTCATGAAATTCTTTTGCTTAAAAAGAACGTGATTATCTTTCAAAGCAAACCTTCTACAGATAAAAGTATCACTGTTCTCACTTTTAACAATACTTTGACATATCCTAAACAGACGGTTCTCATTTCAGAGTCAGACATGTGCATTTCTCACAAAAGCATTTCTTGAAATTCATACACTTTCAAAGAATGTGATTATCTTTCAAAGTAAGGATTCTACAGAGAAAAGGAACACTGTTCTCACTTTTAACCATACTTTGACATATCCCAAACAGACGCTACTCATTTCAGAGTAAAACATGTGCGTTTCTCACAAAAGCATTTCATGAAATTCTTTTGCTTTCAAAGAACGTGATTATCTTTCAAAGTAAACCTTTTACAGAGAAAAGGAACACTGTTCTCACTTTTAACCATACTTTGACGTATCCCAAACAGACGCTACTCATTTCAGAGTAACAGATGTGCGTTTCTCACAAAAGCATTTCATGAAATTATTTTGCTTTCAAAGAACGTGATTATCTTTCAAATTAAACCTTTTACAGAGAAAAGGAACACTGTTCTCACTTTTAACCATACCTTGCCATATCCCAAACAGACGCTTCTCATTTCAGAGAGACACATGTGCGTTTCTCACATAAGCATTTCATGAAATACTTTTGCTTTCAAAGAACGTGATTATCTTTCAAATTAAACCTTTTACAGAGAAAAGGAACACTGTTCTCACTTTTAACCATACTTTGACGTATCCCAAACAGACGCTTCTCATTTCAGAGTAACAGATGTGCGTTTCTCACAAAAGCATTTCATGAAATTCTTTTGCTTTCAAAGAACGTGATTATCTTTCAAAGTAAAGTTTTTACAGAGAAAAGGAACACTGCTCTCACTTTTAACCATACCTTGCCATATCCCAAACAGACGCTTCTCATTTCAGAGAGACACATGTGCGTTTCTCACATAAGCATTTCATGAAATTCATAAACTTTCAAAGAACGTGAATATCATTCAAAGTAAACCTTCTACAGAGAAAAGGAACACTGTTCTCACTTTTAACCATACTTTGACATATCCCAAACAGACGCTTCTCATTTCAGAGTACCACATGTGTATTTCTCACAAAAGCATTTCATGAAATTCTTTTGCTTTCAAAGAACGTGATTATCTTTCAAAGTAAAGCTTCTACAGAGAAAAGGAACACTGTTTTCACATTTAACCATACTTTGACGTATCCCAAACAGACGGTTCTCATTTCAGAGTGAGACATGTGCATTTCTCACAAAAGCATTTCTTGAAATTCATACACTTTCAAAGAACGTGATTATCTTTCAAAGTAAAGCTTCTACAGAGAAAAGGAACACTGTTCTCACTTTTAACCATACTTTGACAAATCCCAAAGAGACGCTACTCATTTCAGAGTAACAGATGTGTGTTTCTCACAAAAGCATTTCATGAAATTCATTTGCTTAAAAAGAACGTGATTATCTTTCAAAGTAAACCTTCTACAGTGAAAAGGAACACTGTTCTCACTTTTAACCATACTTTGACATATCCCAAACAGACGCTTCTCATTTCAGAGTAACACATGTGCGTTTCTCACAAAAGCATTTCATGAAATTCATACACTTTCAAAGAACGTGATTATCTTTCAAAGTAAAGCTTTTACAGAGAAAAGGAACACTGTTCTCACTTTTAACCATACTTTGACATATCCTAAACAGACGCTTCTCATTTCAGAGTAACACATGTGCGTTTCTCACAAAAGCATTTCATGAAATTCTTTTGCTTTCAAAGAACGTGATTATCTTTCAAAGTAAAGCTTCTACAGAGAAAAGGAACACTGTTCTCACTTTTAACCATCCTTTGACGTATCACAAACAGACGCTTCTCATTTCAGAGTAACACATGTGCGTTTCTCACCAAAGCATTTCATGAAATTCTTTTGCTTTCAAAGAACGTGATTACCTTTCAAAGTAAACCTTTTACAGAGAAAAGGAACACTGTTCTCACTTTTAACCATACTTTGACGTATCCCAAACAGACGCTTCTCATTTCAGAGTAACAGATGTGCGTTTCTCACAAAAGCATTTCATGAAATTCTTTTGCTTTCAAAGAACGTGATTATCTTTCAAAGTAAAGTTTTTACAGAGAAAAGGAACACTGCTCTCACTTTTAACCATACCTTGCCATATCCCAAACAGACGCTTCTCATTTCAGAGAGACACATGTGCGTTTCTCACATAAGCATTTCATGAAATTCATAAACTTTCAAAGAACGTGAATATCATACAAAGTAAACCTTCTACAGAGAAAAGGAACACTGTTCTCACTTTTAGCCATACTTTGACATATCCCAAACAGACGCTTCTCATTTCAGAGTAACACATGTGTATTTCTCACAAAAGAATTTCATGAAATTCTTTTGCTTTCAAAGAACGTGATTATCTTTCAAAGTAAAGCTTCTACAGAGAAAAGGAACACTGTTTTCACATTTAAACATACTTTGACGTATCCCAAACAGACGGTTCTCATTTCAGAGTGAGACATGTGCATTTCTCACAAAAGCATTTCTTGAAATTCATACACTTTCAAAGAACGTGATTATCTTTCAAAGTAAAGCTTCTACAGAGAAAAGGAACACTGTTCTCACTTTTAACCATACTTTGACGTATCCCAAACAGACGCTACTCATTTCAGAGTAACAGATGTGCGTTTCTCACAAAAGCATTTCATGAAATTATTTTGCTTTCAAAGAACGTGATTATCTTTCAAATTAAACCTTTTACAGAGAAAAGGAACACTGTTCTCACTTTTAACCATACCTTGCCATATCCCAAACAGACGCTTCTCATTTCAGAGAGACACATGTGCGTTTCTCACAAAAGCATTTCATGAAATTCTTTTGCTTTCAAAGAACATGATTATCTTTCAAAGTAAAGCTTCTACAGAGAAAAGGAACACTGTTCTCACGTTTAACCATCCTTTGACGTGTCACAAACAGACGCTTCTCATGTCATAGTAACACATGTGCGTTTCTCACAAAAGCATTTCATGAAATTCTTTTGCTTTCAAAGAACGTGATTATCTTTCAAAGTAAAGCTTCTACAGAGAAAAGGAACACTGTTCTCACATTTAACCATACTTTGACATATTGCAAACAGACTGTTTTCATTTCAGAGTGAGACATGTGCATTTCTCACAAAAGCATTTCTTGAAATTCATAAACTTTCAAAGAACGTGATTATCTTTCAAAGGAAAGCTTTTACAGAGAAAAGGAACACTGTTCTCACTTTTAACCATACTTTGACGTATCCCAAACAGAGGCTTCTCATTTCAGAGTAACACATGTGCATTTCTCACAAAAGCATTTCATGAAATTCTTTTGCTTTCAAAGAACGTGATTATTTTTCAAAGTAAAGCTTCTACAGAGAAAAGGAACACTGTTCTCACTTTTAACCATACATTGACAAATCCCAAACAGACGCTACTCATTTCAGAGTAACACATGTGTGTTTCTCACAAAAGCATTTCATGAAATTCTTTTGCTTAAAAAGAACGTGATTATCTTTCCAAGTAAAGTTTTTACATAGAAATGGAACACTGTTCTCACTTTTAACCATTCTTTGACCTATCCCAAACAGATGCTTCTCATTTCAGAGTAACACATGTGCATTTCTCACAAAAGCATTTCATGAAATTCTTTTGCTTTCAAAGAACGTGATTATCTTTCAAAGTAAAGCTTCTACAGAGAAAGGGAACACTGTTCTCACTTTTAACCATACTTTGAAATATCACAAACAGACGCTTCTCATTTCAGAGTAACACATGTGCGTTTCTCACAAAAGCATATCATGAAATTATTTTGCTTTCAAAGAACGAGATTATCTTTCAAAATAAAGCTTCTACAGAGAAAAGGAACACTCTTCTCACTTTTAACCATACTTTGACATATCCTAAACAGAAGCTTCTTACTTCAGATGACACATGTGCATTTTTCACAAAAGCATTTCTTGAAATTCATACACTTTCAAATAACGTGATTATCTTTCAAAGTAAAGCTTCTACAGAGAAAAGGAACACTGTTCTCACTTTTAACCATACTTTGACATATCCCAAACAGATGCTACTCATTTCAGAGTAACACATATGTGTTTCTCACAAAAGCATTTCATGAAATTCTTTTGCTTAAAAAGAACGTGATTATCTTTCAAAGCAAACCTTCTACAGATAAAAGTATCACTGTTCTCACTTTTAACAATACTTTGACATATCCTAAACAGACGGTTCTCATTTCAGAGTCAGACATGTGCATTTCTCACAAAAGCATTTCTTGAAATTCATACACTTTCAAAGAATGTGATTATCTTTCAAATTAAGGATTCTACAGAGAAAAGGAACACTGTTCTCACTTTTAACCATACTTTGACATATCCCAAACAGACGCTACTCATTTCAGAGTAAAACATGTGCGTTTCTCACAAAAGCATTTCATGAAATTCTTTTGCTTTCAAAGAACGTGATTATCTTTCAAAGTAAACATTTTACAGAGAAAAGGAACACTGTTCTCACTTTTAACCATACTTTGACGTATCCCAAACAGACGCTTCTCATTTCAGAGTAACAGATGTGCGTTTCTCACAAAAGCATTTCATGAAATTTTTTTGCTTTCAAAGAACGTGATTATCTTTCAAATTAAACCTTTTACAGAGAAAAGGAACACTGTTCTCACTTTTAACCATACCTTGCCATATCCCAAACAGACGCTTCTCATTTCAGAGAGACAATGTGCGTTTCTCACATAAGCATTTCATGAAATACTTTTGCTTTCAAAGAACGTGATTATCTTTCAAATTAAACCTTTTACAGAGAAAAGGAACACTGTTCTCACTTTTAACCATACTTTGACGTATCCCAAACAGACGCTTCTCATTTCAGAGTAACAGATGTGCGTTTCTCACAAAAGCATTTCATGAAATTCTTTTGCTTTCAAAGAACGTGATTATCTTTCAAAGTAAAGTTTTTACAGAGAAAAGGAACACTGCTCTCACTTTTAACCATACCTTGCCATATCCCAAACAGACGCTTCTCATTTCAGAGAGACACATGTGCGTTTCTCACATAAGCATTTCATGAAATTCATAAACTTTCAAAGAACGTGAATATCATTCAAAGTAAACCTTCTACAGAGAAAAGGAACACTGTTCTCACTTTTAGCCATACTTTGACATATCCCAAACAGACGCTTCTCATTTCAGAGTAACACATGTGTATTTCTCACAAAAGAATTTCATGAAATTCTTTTGCTTTCAAAGAACGTGATTATCTTTCAAAGTAAAGATTCTACAGAGAAAAGGAACACTGTTTTCACATTTAACCATACTTTGACGTATCCCAAACAGACGGTTCTCATTTCAGAGTGAGACATGTGCATTTCTCACAAAAGCATTTCTTGAAATTCATACACTTTCAAAGAACGTGATTATCTTTCAAAGTAAAGCTTCTACAGAGAAAAGGAACACTGTTCTCACTTTTAACCATACTTTGACAAATCCCAAAGAGACGCTACTCATTTCAGAGTAACAGATGTGTGTTTCTCACAAAAGCATTTCATGAAATTCTTTTGCTTAAAAAGAACG
>CADCXT010003249.1:0-291996 GCA_902806775.1 Microtus agrestis | reverse complement strand
ATCAGGAATGATGGTCTTGGACACAATGTGGAGTGACATGTCAGAAGACCACCACAGGCTGGACAAGGTGGCGCACTCCTTTAATCCCAGCACTTGGCGGACAGAGGCAGGTGGATATCTGAGTTCAAGGCTAGAGTGGTCTACAGAATGATTTCCGGAACTGCCAGGGCTACAAAGAAACCTCATTTTGTAAACAACAGCAACAGCAACAAAAGAAGAAGGCCATCAGGGTCTACTAGCCTTAACCTCATGGACTGACAAGCTCTACAAACCAGGCCTGTTGTGGCCAAGTTTAGGAAAACAAGGATAGGATTTGGTCATAGGCATAGTTACATATACAAAATAAAAAGGAAAACCCAAAATTCGGCTTTTTTTTTATTTAATTGAAATTTTACATACCAATCCCAGTTCCCACTCCTTCCCCTCCTCCTGCTTCCACCAATTTCTCCCTGAAGCCAACCTCCATCTACTCTCAGAGAGGGTAAGGCTTCCCATGAAGAGTCCCCAAAGTCTAGGCAGGTCAAGGCCTTCCCCACTACATATAGGCTGAGCAAGGTATCCTTCCAAAGAGAATGGGTTCCAAAATGCCAACTCAAGCAGTAAGGATAAATCCTGGTCCCACTGCCAGTTGCTCCTCAGGCTGCCCCAGGCATACAACTGTCACCTACATTCAGAGGGCCTACTTTGGTCCTATGCAGGGTCCTACGCTGTCAGGCTAGAGTCTGAGCTCCCATTAGCTCAGATCAGCTGTTTTTGTGGGTATCTCAATGAGTTTCTTAACTGAGGAGTTGGTAGGCTTCAGAGTAATCCTAGAGAAAGTTTCAGGCCGAGAGAGTGATGACTAGCTGTCTTCTTTCCTGTTGTGGTCATTGGGAATTAATTTTCCTTTCTGTGATGACAGAGCTGAGTGGGACACCCATCAGACTGAGCCAGTCAAGTGACTGAGAGCACTGCTGGGGTTTTGTTTTGAAAACATAATATGCAGGATAAGTACAGTATCTTCTCCTCAAGGAAACATTTGTAAGCTGCTCTTGCACCGTATAATGTATAATCTTTATGGTCCTGAAGTTTAGCAGTGGGTACAATTATACCAAGTGCTGCCATCATAAATATGGAGTGAGCCAAATGGTGACCAGTGTGGACTCAGCGGGTGTAGAGGTGTGAGCTCGTCAGCCTTGGCTTTGTGCAAACAAGCTTATATCCAAAGAGAGAGAGATTTTGTAATTCATTAACACTTTACGATTTCAGTTAAAGTTTGCATTTGGAAGTTTGGACAATTACTTGAAATAAAAAGTATTTCAATTATTTTTATATAAATAAAACCTCTATAGAGAAATCTGATTCTGAGGAAATACAAGGAAAATCCTATATAGCTTGATGTGTCATGACATAGTCAGGTTGAGTGGGGTGTTTAGCCAGAATGCTGGTTAGTGATATCTCTAGTGAAGGAAAAATGTCCTTTCCTAGCTTTCTCATGGAGCCCTAGGGCCACCTGATTTTTGTCTATGTGAGACAGCGACTCTGTGGTTCAGGCACACTGTATTATTTGTGCATTCCTGGACATAACACTGGAGATTCCTTCCTGTGCTTTTCTTTCTCATGATGAAGTAGAGGTTGGCTGACAAAGGTTATTGCACCGGTAGTGACTGTGCTAGGTTCGGTAGTGTCAAGGTTAGACCACAAATAGGCAGCCTCCCAATACACCATTCCCACATGTGGCCTTTCATGCTGACCCCCACATGCACCAATACCGTACCTCAAAGATGAGTAATGCCCAGATCTGCTCTGGGAAAAGAGCAACCAGATGGGCTGGTACTCTAGTTTCCATTAGAGTGAGCATGCTCATATCCAGCACTAAGGGCTTGCTCTAATCCTTGAATCTTCCTACCCTATCAGGGAGGGTTGGGGTTAGGGACTGTGGACCTCCAGACCCTGAATTTCCTGTGACTCCCCCTGCCTTTCAGTGGTAAACAACTTGTTTTCCTGCAGCTGCTCCAAGCACAAGACCCTCAGGAGTTCCTGATGGCAGGGGAATGGTTTCTAGTGGGCTTGCAGCCGAGAATTAGAGGATGGCCATTAGTCAAGGAGACCCTATATAAGCTGCCCTGGAACACAATAAAAGGAGCATTATTGGCATTCTTGTTTCAAGGATAAAAAAAAAACAGAAAAAGGGGAAATGATGGAGGAGAGTCATCTGTCTATGTGTTAATTTCATTGGTTAACAAAGAGACTGCCTTGGCCTTTGATAGGACAGAATAATAGGTAAGCAGAGTAAACAGAACAGAATGCTGGGAAGAAGGGAAGTGAGGTCAGACACTATGGAGTCAGCCACCAGGTCAGACATGCTGCATCTTTCCCGGTAAGCCACCACTTCATGGTGCTACACAGATTATTAGAAATGGGTTAAGCAAGATGTGAGAATTAGCCAAGAAGAGGCTAGAGCTAATGGGCCAAGCAGTGTTTAAACGAATACAATTTGTGTGTTGTTATTTCAGGGCATAAGATAGCTGTGGGCTGGGAGCTGGGTGGCAGGAATGCAGCCCGCTGTTCCCACTACAACTGCTTCCTTAAGGAAATACAATATCCAGGCCTTAACTATGCAGTTTGTGTCTGCACCTTTAAACACATTTAGTAGTGGCATTTCAAATGCATTTTAATAAGTAAAGACTGCCTGACGATCTGAGAGTCAGCCTTATAGACCAGGTTATGGTAACACACCTTTAATCCCATTGGTGCATGCCATTGATCCCAACTCTAGAGAAAAAAATAATAGAGGGCGGGACAGCTCTCATGCTGAGATTCCTGAAGGTAGGATCATCATTTCAGACTAAAGTCAAGGTAAGAGACAGTCACTGGCTGTTTTGCTTTTTGGATTTTCAGGTCGAACACTAATTTCTGACCCTGAGTTTTTATTAATTGTGTGGCACTTTCACGTTTTTATTGTTCTTTCTCGTCACTCTTAATTAAAAAAGCAATCAATTGCCTAGGCAAGGCCTGGATATTGGGTTTCCTTAAGTAAGCAGTCAAGAAAGTAAGTCAGTAAGTAAATAAATGGATAGGCTATTGATAGATGATAGATAAATGACATGTCTATAGTGTCTATTAGTTTATCATACCAACACAGCAGAGTATCTGAGGTAACCCTGCTTCCTTAAGTGGGAATTGCAGAATTGCTTGTTCATATCCTCATAATCAGAAAGTAGAGCTGGAGTCAGGAGTAGAGCATCAGTAACTTCAAAGACCCACATGCACTAGTATATATATTTACCACTATGCCCCAAACCTCTTACAACTTCTCACTTTTCTTATGACTGAATAACTTGACATCCAAACATATCACTTTAATACATAATATTCTGCCTTTGACACTTGTAGTAATATTGTAATAACAAAGCCATTCACTCCAGTGTCAAATATCACCATAGTTGAACATTCTTAGCATATTCTTAAAAAGTCCAAAGTTCTTTCTGAGATTTAACGAAACTTCTTAACTCCAAGTCCTTTCATTCTGTAATAACAATGCCTAGTAGTGACAGGCAATACAGCATCAGAAACCTTTTTCTAAACACCTGGACAGTGTTTAGAAACTTTCATGATGACCTGCATGATTCTTCTGCTCTCAGCACTTGTAAGCATTAGACTGAAATCCAGCTCTAAATGAACTCTGTTCCGGTTGGACTCCAGCCAGGTGCAGTGTTCTTATTTCCTGTAAGCATGGGGGTTGATTTTGGCTTTTAAAGGATACTTATCATCCTTACAGTCCAAAAATCTGTATCTCTATACACCTGAGGACTGGACAAGGAAAGCTTTGCTGAATTTTGGCCCCAGAGAGCTAGTAAAGTTGAGTTGTTTCTTGTTTGCTCACAGGCATCTTCCATCTTTCCTGATTTTTTTACTCTAAGCACAGATAACAATGTCCTATGAGAGAAAATACAACATGAAATTCAAGCAAAAGCTCTTTTACTCACTAGTTATGTCCAATATTCTCGCTTCTCCTCTTCTGAACTCTTTTCTTTCTCTTCTTTTTTTAACTCTTCCTCTTTCTTTACCTTTCTTCTTTCTCCTTCTTCTTTATAACTACATAGAAAAATAGCTTCTGTAGGTTGGAATTGTGTGCTTTCCCGGGTCTCTACCATTCTATTTAGCTATAATCATCACATAGTGTATAGAATACAGAGGGAATTTGTATCAATAGTAGCTGTCTTTTCCCAAAATAGAAGTTACCCTTAATAAGAATTAGGAAGTCAAAATGACAATGGGATAAATATTTGTAAAGTTGCTAAGTATTTAAGACCAACTCTTTATTTGGAGCAACTCTTGACATAGGAGAAAACATGTCATTCTGAGAAGACATTAACTTCTTTAAAGTCATATATATTGTATATATAATGAAATTGACACTACATAAAGTGTTTTTCTCTGTATTGGATTCCAATAGAGACCATTATGCAAGAAATTTATGGAAGAACAACCAAATATGACTTGTTAGCTTATGTTTCTCATCATTTACCAGAAAAGCAAATGCGTTTTGAATTAAGTTCTAAAACTGCACACATTTCATGCTGATTTAACAATGTGATAGATGAAATCTCTTCTTGTAATACTAATTCAGATTTGACCTGTAGAATTATATACTACGCATACTAATCATTTAGAAAATTACTTTTCAATGTTTCATATTTCCAATTAAATGATAAATATTAAAAACAAAATACATGTCAAAGACAGTTCACTTTCAAACAGAACTTCTGACTTCTGGTCCAGATGGTAAATATACCCACTTGCATCAAACAAAGCTAAGTTGTTAATAAGATTTAAATTTTAATTGTGTGTATGTGCCCATGGATAGAAGTGCCTGTGGAAGACGGAGATGGAACAAAGGCATTTTTGAGCTGTCCAATGTGAGATCTAATTCAGGTCCTCTTCAGTAGTAGGATGTGCTTTATCTCCTTAGCACACTCTTAAGCCCACAAAGCCAGCTTTTAATATCACATCTGAGATTTTAATTAAGACAAAAACCTCAAAATGCCAAGAACTTGCATTGAACAAAACATAAAATTTCTTGTTTTTTAAAAATATTATAAACTTTGTGATATGTGTGTGTGTGTGTGTGTTTGTGGTGTGTATGGATGTATAAGTGAGAGGTGTTTGTATATGTGTGTGGGTAAGGGGGAACTGTGATAGACTTCCTAATTTATGTTAATAGGTATTTGGTCACAGTGAAGAAGAAGGAACCTGTTCAACATCTCAGTATCATGGGCAAACACATTAAATATGCACAAACAAAAATGACTGGACTTTATTAATTTTGCAGATTTTGACACTTTTGATGGACTGTCAATGATAGTAACAAGGTAATGCATTTGTGTAACATATCCTATTATAAAAGAAAAAAACAGCAATTAAGAATAACTTACTTGCCCCACTAAGTCCATATAGATAATATTCAGTCTACGATCAGCAGCTTGCTGTTCCTCAGTGTGCTCTTATTTAAGACAGTTTGTAAATGTTCACTTCCTAAGGAACACTTCTATACATTTTTACATTATTGCTGTATTCTGAGCTCCATGCTTGAATGTTACTGCCTAGCCTGCTGTGTACCACGCCCAGATCAGACTCTCAGTGACTCACACATATTTTTCTGATTCATTGTTTTATTGGCTCCCCTGATTGTAGTGTCTCATCCTAATAATCTATGCCATACCCTGAAGAATAACGTATCCTCATATGAAGAATAACATCAACAATATCTGTGCTTTGCATGGTACCCTTTTTTTGGCTCTTTTCCCTATGCAACTAATACTAAATCTCTTTATAGGCCTCTCAATGCATCTACCATTTATATTTGCCTTTCTGTTTCTTCTCATTAAGTCTATGCCAAAAATAAAAAAAAAACAGTTTAGGAAATACACTTTAGTATGAGCAGCTTTGCCTTTATTCCCCCTTTCTTCTTGTTGACATAATTTGAATGCTTTACTCTATCTTATTTCTTCCCCAGAAAGCCTCTTAATATTGTTTTTTTTCTTTAGTATCCCTGTTCAGGCCTGGAGAGACTTCAGGGGTTAAGCGCATGCACGGTTCTTGGAGAAAACAAGCACCCTTCAGTCCCCAGCACCCCTGTGTCAGCTCACAACATACTCTTTGTCCTGTTCCAGGTGATTCAGTGCCCTCTTCTGGCATTTGCAGACAATGTAAGCACATGATACACAATCATACTTTCAGGAAGAAAGCAACCATTATATGTAAAATAAAAGAAATCAATCTTTTGTAGAATAATCTGTGGTCATTCTAATTAATGGCTATTTCTCCCCTTATTTGGGAAGAATTGCCACTTAATCACCAACTCTGAGGAGCTGATTTTTCCCCAAATTTTCCCCATGTAGCTCAAAGACCAACAAACTTATATACCTGCTCTGGGGAATTTTGGAAATGTCAAAGTGTTGAAAAGAAACGCTTGATAATCTCCAAAATTTTTATCTTTATAGATTAGGAAAGACAACAGATCAGAAGCAGGTTTACAACCTGGGCAGTCATATTTTTCCTCCATATTCTGGATCCTAATAGAAAAAGGACCCACAGAAAAAGGCTGCAGAGGAGGATTTTAAGAATTACACACCATCACAATTAAGTAAACTCTAAACTCTCCAAAGTCTGAAAATTAATTCATAAGCATTTTAACATGCAAGCAAAATTGGTGAAAAATTTGTTGAAAACTCAGATTAAGGCAATTTAATTGATACATGGTTTCCTTTGTACCAGTGGTAGATAATACTAAATATTTCTGTGAGACAGATAAGTGATATATACCAGGAAAATGGAGAAAACAGAGAAAAATTTCCAGGTGTTTCAGCCTGAAGGGAAGAGCATCCTCATATTCTAACACCCCTCAAACAGGGAGATGTGGGGTGTAAAATAAATCTAAGCACTGGAAATCTGATATTCAACCAACTTTACTCATCATTTTCAGTTTGATCTCTTTTTCTAAAAGCCTGGGTCAAGATGGTTGGGGAAAAGACTTGAAGTAGGAGTCATAATAATTATCTGCTTCCCATTCTCTTGAAAGCAACTTTTCCTGATTTCTGTGTTGATTACAGAGCCTTACACATTGTATGTGACTCCATATGACAGTAGACAGAATGTCTGAGTCTAGGGGTTTCTGATTACAGCCATACATATAAGGGTATCAGCATGATTCACTTACCAAAAAAATCTCACTCACCTGTGAGTGCTTGTAGTCTAGACTAAATTCAGTAGGAACCCAGTAGCCCACTTTTATTTATTAAAAGTGTATGGACACTAAAATCTGTTTGCCACCTTGTGCTGATTGAAATGCGGGTGGCACAAAACTGTGTTGGTAAGGAAGAGTGTATGGATCTAGCAGAAATAGAGGGAGCAGGTAAGTATAACCAAATATTTCACAAAACATTCTCAAAAAACAATAGAACAAGGAAAAGTAGATAAATTTTATCAGAAGTGTGTGTATGTATGTATGTGTGTATTCTCTTATGTACAGTCATTACCCTAACTACGCAGGATACATATAGCTCAATATCATCCACTAGAGACTTGAGACCTGTCTCCTTTGGGTGAGGCTTCAAGTTTATTGACTAAGTGTTGTGTAGACATTTGTGTGCAGTTTGAAGGGAAATCAGCAGAGGGTGCTGCCTCTTCAGATGTGGTTAATGTCTGCACCCATTTGGTGGGTTCACATGACAGACTGTCATTATGCAGAAGGAGAACTTGGTTTATAAGTGAGGAGTTTCAGTAAGGTCCCGAGGAGACTTGCCTGTGAGTCTGGTGAACTCAAGAACCAAGTGTCACTGGCTTCTATGATCATGCTTCTTGACATCTGCTCAGTTCTGCTGCTCCTCTTGATGCTCAGTGAGTTACATTTGCCTAAACAATTATGCCATTTTCTTACATCTACGGAAGTCTGTTCCTTTGTCTTCACATAGAAAAGTCATTTCTTCTTTTTTTTATTTTCAGAGAGGAGCAGTGGAGACTCGGTGACCCAGACAGAAGGTCTTGCTACTTCTACAGAAGGGTTTCATGTGAAGCTTAGCTGCACCTATGAGACTACTGGAAGTCCTTACCTTTTCTGGTATGTGCAATACCCGAAGAAAGGCCCTCAGCTACTCCTGTGGACTGCCACAGACAACAAGAGGACAGAGCAACAAGGGTTCCACGCCACTCTCCATAAGAGCAACAGCTCCTTCCACCTGCAGAAGTCCTCAGTGCAGCTGTCAGACTCTGCCCTGTACTACTGTGCTCTGAGTAACACAGTGAGGGAGACTGCAGGGGGAGCTGCACACAAACCAAGGGTGCAGGAGGGCTGAGGGGTGGTCTTGTGATGGAGAGCTTTATGCCTCGTCTACATGGGGTTTTCCCAGCTCCTGAAAAACAGTAACAGATCTCAGGTCATATCCCTAGAAAACTAGGAATTTGGGGATATTCTGACAGAATAGGGTGGAAGTCATTGCCAGAGACAACATGGGTTTTGATCCCCTTTAATACTGTTCTCTCTTGAAGTGGAGGATCTCTCAGAGAGAACATCTCCAGGAAAACTCTGACATGAGATTTATAGCTACCAAGATGTCTTACAAAATTTAGTGATTTAAATTCTCTGGCAATCTTCTTTTAGTACCCTACAAATTTATGACCAAATAAAAACATTAAACTCTAGTATTTAAAAATCTGCTCAGTCTCAGCCCAGACATTATTTATATTTTTCCTCTCTTTGGTCCATGTTATAGAGAGTTCAGTCCAACGTCTAGTTTCAGTTTTTGTTCTTTTTTTGTGAATGGAAACCATAAAATAGACAACTTATAGAAGAAAACATTTAATTAGGGATTTGATTATAGTTTTAGTGTGTGAGCCATGATGATCACTGTGGCAAGCATAGTGGCAGTCAATCAGTCATATCTCTGGAGTAGTAGCTAAGAGCTAAAATAGGATCACCAACAAGAGGGAGAGAGAGAGAGAGAGAGAGAGAGAGAGAGAGAGAGAGAGAGAGAGAGAGAGAGAGAGAGAGAGAGGAGACTGGGCCTAGGGGCCTAGCTTGGACTTTGAGATTCCAAAGCCCCCACCAGTGACCCATCTCCTGGAACAAGGCCACACCTACTGTTCTGTACTAGACAGTTCACCAACTCAGAATCAAACATTCAGATAGATGAGCTTATGGGGCCTTTCTCATTGAATCCTTCACACTCCCCAGTAGCAATCAATGAGTTAATCTGCTAAGCAAGCACAACTGCTGGAACTCTCGAGATAAGGACCAAAAGGCAGCTCCTTCTCTTTTCTATACACCATGTAGGAGGCATCCTGATCCTGAAAGACCCTTGAAAAGTCCTTCCCCCTTCATGTCCACTCTCACAGGACATTGCACTTTGCTTAAATCCTGAGCACATGGTGCAGTCACTCACCTGCGATTAGTTAGGTTCTCTGATAATTCTTCTGCAATGTAAGAAAGGAAGCCAAGGTTTTGATCCATCTCAATTCTGGAAACAAAATACTGGTTTAAATAAAATTCTCTATTACTCATATTTATCTTTATGAGAAGGAAAAAAAGATCTGAAATCAAAGGCCATTTTGAGCCTCAAGAAAGATTCCTGTTTGTGCTCACAAAAAACAGCAAATTAGTATATGATCTCCTACTGTTTAGGAGGCAAAATTAAATGTCAAACAGCATTTTTAAACTCAAAACTACTTAAATGGTACAGCATAGATAGAATCTCTCATAAGAGTGCTTCTCAAAACTGGAATGAATGCCAAGTGCAATAAAAAAAACACCAGTGCCAGGCATGGGAACCCACCCTTCAAGTTGTTAGTTGGGGGCTTCCAGAGTCTCCTCCAATTGAAACAGGCTAATGCCATTGTCCATGATTGCCCTCACAAATTTGAAGGCAAGATCTATTTCTAAGGATGCCACATATTTCACACATAGGACTTGTTGAAATTTATCTAGAACTGCCCTGAAAGCTCTTCCCTAAAGAAGAGTTCTCATAATATATGAAGATATGATGTAAGAAACCAAGGAGAAAAGCAATAAATAGTCCTTCATGTTATTTAAAGACTATGAACCAAAATAATGACCACCAAGGCAAGATGTTCAAAAGGGTGCAATAAGAGCAGTTTTATTTTGGGGGAAACTTACATATGCCTTACTGAATTCAAGGCTGCTCAGTAGCAATGAATTCAGGTAAACACTGCAAACATAGTTAACTACCCATGACTGGAGAGGACATAGATCCTAGAGAAGAACTCAGTACAGCCACTTTCCTAAATCTATGCAGCTTCTAACTATACCCTAAATACTTATAATTATACACTGCTGGAGTTCATTCCAGAAAATCAGAGAAACTCGAGAGGAGGTGTGGAGCAGTAGCTAAACACAAAGAGAAGACTTATCTGGGGGTGCAAAACTTCATTTTCCTCTCTTACTTTTTCTCTTAGCAATTTTATATCACCAAAGGCAAAATTTCCATGCAAGAAGAAAATCACCTCACAACCAGAAGTTGTGTTTTCCAAAACAAAATTAAGATTTTTACAGAGGAAGAAATCACATTATGATCATAGTTACATGCTTCATTAAAAGCCCATGTGTAATTAATCATTTCTTTTGTATTAATTTTCAAACTATACATATTTACTCTAAAGCAATGATTATTTTATTATTAACTTAATTTTCAGCAAATCAAGTAAATTTCAGCCAGTCCCTTTATACTGGCAGGCAGCAGTTTGTGGTTATAGTGTAGCAGATATTTATCCTATTTTGTTCTACAGAACCTTAATCATGTGGTTTAGCTAACCATCTATATTACACACAGTAGGGTAATTTAATTTTCTTTCATAGCTTCATTTTCTCAAAGTGCACACTGAAACCTGAGATGAATTCTGTAAGCTACATGACCAAGGAATTCAGACCTAACCTTGGATGTAGGGACATCACTGCCTTCTTTAATCATCAGACTGTTTATCCACAGGCAGAATTCATATGTGTGTAATACATGAAACTTCTTTGTTTTCACCAGCCAGTCTCACATCTTTCTATTTCAAAGCTTTATAAAAATATTTTCATTGTGATATGCAAGCAAAATTCCCAGCAACGAGTGGAATTTTCCATAAAACAATCACATTATAAGAGATTCTCCCACTCAACAATCATGCCATGCCAAATTTAGTAAGTACGCCATAGCAGCAAGCAGGAGAATGGTCAGCAGAAGTAAGTGGCGTTAGAGACACTGGGGACTTCACCTCTCCAGAGTTCATCACATACATCATCCTAGCTGTGCCCACTGCTGGGCTTCCCCCATAAGCTTCATTTCAAACTGCAGTTCCTCCAACATGACCATCACAAAGATACACAGATAAGTGTAGTTCTGACACCTGATGACAGAAGTTCCATTTTGAAGCAGAGAGTGACTACCACAGTCACAGACAACTGATCAAAAAGCAGATAATAAACACTGTGGAGTCTCTAGCCCCAGTTAATACATATACCATGCAATTGCTACCCCAAAGGCACAGGGAGCACCGCAGAAATGTAGCAGGAGGGGGGCTGTAAGCACAAGAGGACCAGGACACCAACTGAGAGAACATGAGGGAGAAAATTTATTCATTGCTGATGTGCATGCAAATGGGCTCAAATATATGGAAATCAGTATGGATGCTTCTTAAGGATGTTGACCATAGATCTACCACATGATCTAGCTGTGCCAGCCCTGAGGAATTAACCAAAAGATTCTGTATCTTTCCACAGAGATACTTTTTTTCCAAGTTCATTGCTGCTCTATTCACAATCACTGGGAATTGGAAACAGTCTAGATGTGCATCAACCGATGAGTGAATTGTGAAAATGTGGCACATTTACACAGTGGGGCATTCTTCAGCTGATGAGAGAAATGAAATTTTGATAAAATTTCAGGTAAATGAAAACAGTTACCTCTTGAGCAAGGTAACCCAGACCTAAAAAAACAAGCAGAGTATTATCTTAAGTCATGAACTATACTTTAACATGTGTGCTTCATTTGGAATAGATGTTAGGTATCAATAAGAGGTTGTGAGTGAGGAGGACATCTACAAAGGAAGTGGAAAAATCCATAAAATGTTAAATGGAGCAGGTATAATTAATAGGGGAGTGGATGAGAGTGTTGGGTAAAGGGAGGAATGTGAGTGCAGAATAACTAACACTAAAGTGTAGTATGATTATTAAAAACCCAGAGACAGATACTGAGGTTTGATCATAAGGTCAGAAAAGCAAAATGGCCAGCCACTGGCTCTTACCTCTACCTCAGTCTAAAATGGGAATTCTGCCTCCAGGATTCCTCAGAATGAGACTGTGTGAGAGAGCTGTCTCTTCCCATCTTATACTCCTCTGTGGGGCTGGGATTAAAAGTGTGTACCACTACTGTCCAGTTTCTATGGCAAACTAGTGGGTTTACTGGGATTAAAAGTGTGTGTCACTGCTGACTGGCATGTAAGACTGACCAGTGTAGCTCTTTTAGTCTTTGATTGGTGTAGGAGGGCCTTCTGTCTATATGTTGCTTTTATTGGTTGAATAAAGAAAACTACCAAGACAATTGCCTGTATTGTTTGCATACCTCTGGGGCCTCTGAACAATAACTCCTATGCCTGGAACTGAGACTTCTATTTAATAAATACAGCTAATTTCTCCAAAGCTAGATTTATGCATGTAAAATCATAATATGAGAGTATCCATTTGATAAATTATGACATTAAGATATTCCTTTCAGAATATGTAAGTCAAATATCCAGATTGGAATAATATTTATTGTGGGGTAAAGAACACTGCTCCAGTGTACTTTGCCCAAACAGACTCAAGGTCTCAGGAGAGCCCAGTGATATGGTCATATAGTCTTCAATTTAAATTTATTTTTTTAATAAAAAGTAAAATACTTTGAAGATTGTTCTTTGCCAAATACCCCTCAATTTTAATTTTCATTGGCCAGGTGATGGTAAAGAGACCATAATCATATTTTGGATCTAGTTAGGTTGAATGACTTAGTTGAACTTATTCGTGTGACCCACGTCTTCTCATTGTACACAACACACACACACACACACACACACACACACACAGTCACCAAGATTTTACAGATTTAACGGTGTTTTACATTATGTCTATCTGTTTCTTGGTTACCTATCTGAAAGTCATGTTGGTTTGGTTTATTTCCAGTCACTTTCTAGTGTTAGAATCCGCATCTGTCTTCTCTGCTTCCAATGTTCTTTCCTACTCTTACTGCTCACTATTACCACACTGTACCCTCTGATCTGTCTAAAGAAAATCTTCCCTTTGTGTTCTTACTTTGAAACAAAAATTTTATCATTGAATGGTACCTGTTAACACAAAGACTCACAAAGGACGAAGGGAGGGAGGGAAAGAAGAGAGAGAGAGAGAGAGAGAGAGAGAGAGAGAGAGAGAGAGAGAGAGAGAGAGAGACTAGTTAACACTCAAAATATCTTGTGAGAGGGAGAATTGTGGTAGTGGAATTAAAATGTGATGTTCATAACTCTCTTGCCCCATGGTATCCATGCATGGCATAGTCTCCTCCTGTGGGCAAGACCTATAAAATGGCCCATGACATTTCTGAATCAAGTTGTATTTTATAAGAATGGCAAAGGGACTGCTCAGGAAACTAAGTCTCCCATCAGTGTAATGCATGTGGAATTTAATTCTGAGTTCAACAAAGTAAAGACTGTCTGTAAACTTGCTGGTTATTTTTTAATATACAGTTAAAATGTTTATTCAAATTTGTACTCTCCAATTTACTATTCATCTGCTAACATATCTGCAATATTCCTAGCAACATCAATCACAACTTTTTCTTGATCAGTTTGATGACATTGTGTAGAACTCTGGAAACTATGCCGTGTTCTGATTCCTATGTCCCTGGTGCTCGTTCTGAAATCTGTAAAGATGTTGCAATTTCCTCACTCCAAAATATCTTATTTTCCCATTTCAGCTCATAACTATAATTTAAAAAACTCACAAGCTTTGTACATAGAAAGAATTAAACTTCCTCTGCATGATGAAAAGTCTTAGAATTCACAGTAAGATGTCAGCAAAGATGGGCAAGTTCACTGCCTCTGTGAACTTGTTATTTCTCAATTGTCCTCTAGAGGACACTCCATTCTAAAAAGAAAATGGTGTATTTATAGATTAGAATAAACCCACAGAAACCTTCTTCCACCCATACCCTGCCATGTCTCCCTCCCCTTATAGCCCCTCATGCCCCTTTGATGTTATGCTTCCTGTTTTCTACTACCCTACATCTTCCGCTTAAGCTCTTTCACTTGCCCTAATGGTCTGGTTCTAGTTTCCTGGCTTCTGCAGGGGGAGAGGGTTACATAGAGTGTTCTGGGAGGAGGTGTAGGGGGAGTAGAGTGATGGTGGATTCGATCTGAATACATTATGGTCATGTATGAAATTAATAAACAGTTATTTGTTAAACCTCTTCCAGTGCTGCAGCAGAACATACTTTATTCACATGCCAGAGACAGACAAAGGAAAGACAGTCAATGTCTCTCTTTACTGTCTCCCCAATGTCCCCAGGATGAAGGTATCTAAACTTCATTAAGCTCAGAGCAACCTCTGTATACCTCTCTTACTGTTCAGGCTGTATTTGCTTCCTGGGATTCTCCAGGAAGGTATGAGCTGCTTTCTGCTCATCTTGGTGACCTTGCTCTGTATCCTGAGGCTCAGAGTAGCACTACTGCCCACTGTCACTCTGCTTTAGGCCCTAATCAGTAGAAAGAATACTTCTGTTTCCCTATGAATATGGTCTCTCCTTTTGTCTGAGCTTTCCACACAACACTGATGCTGCAGGAGGATGCTCAGTTGGTGTCCCAGGCTGATGGCTGCATCTGTGCATTTGCAGCTTCTGCTCTGTATCTGAGGGGCTGCTACTCATGTGTTGTCCCTCACAGTCATTTCATTCATGTGCAACACCCTCAACTGGGTCTCCAGAACCTTAGAAACTCACACCAGAAAACCAGCTTGTCTCAGGCATGGGAGGGTTTTCAGACTGAGTGCAGGAAGAATGAAAAGTCTGTTTACTTGGGGATCCCTGACAATGGGTCTCAGGGAGCTGGGTGTTTCTCTGCCCTGAATCACAAGTGCAGAGCTGGACACAAACTACCTGAGACTTGCAGAATAAGAGACCAGGGTCATAGGCTCAGGCACTTTCAAGGAGTTGGCATGTCCTGTAAATACAACAGTACAGAAAAAGTGGAACCTTGAGAAATGCTTCATGCGTGTGGTATAGATTTTAGTCGTCATTTATTTTTCAGTTTGGAAGAAAAGATCTGTGTTCTTCCTTCAAAATTTCAATTTCAACATTCTGTACAATTTTGACCAGGTAATAAAATATTCTTCACAGCATTGTATTACCTGAGTCAAAATTCTACCAAATTATCCTACAGTATTGAAAGTCACTAAGTGGTTTAATACTGTTAGAGTCAATGGTGGGCTGAGATAGCATACGATAGGTTGTGTTTTGTGGGATATTAAATTGCACTGTGTGAAGAGGTGTTGTCCCTCCTTGCCTGTCTAAGACACCTTCTGATTGATTTAATAAAGATCTGTATGGACAATAGCTTAGGAGGATATAGGCAAGACTTCCAGGCAAAGAAAGGAACTCTGGGAAGAATCTGGAGCAGGGGATTAGCCAGTGAGAAGCAGAAAAATTTGGACTTATAATATGGATGAGGTAATGAGGTTTATGGCAGAATTTAGGCTAATATAAATTGGTTAATTAAAGTTTTAAGACTTGGCTGAAATAAGTTTAAGATAAGAACAAGATTTCATACTTAATAAGAAATGTCTGTGTCTTTATTGGGAGCTGGTGGTACAAATAAAGCAAGGCTACTGCTGTGAATTATTGATGAGGCAATTGCTTATTTTTCATAACTAGTCTCATTTCTCAAACAGTCATCTTTATGGTGAAAATTTTGAAATGCATTCCTCTATGCATTTTTATGAACTCTAGTGCAGTGTCTCCTGCATTCACCATGCGCAACAGCACAGCAGCTGCTGGCCCTGTCACTGAGGATGCAGCACTCCTGCATTAGCTTCAGCAACCCCCTTCCTTCCTGTGTGGTCACATTTTTAAATGACATTCAGAACAAACCGTGACTCTGCAGGAGTGTTCCAATTGTTAAAATGCATTGCAGAACTATGAAACCATTACATTACACTGTCCTGTTCCTGTTTTATTTTTGTTGTTGTTTGTTTTCCTTTTTCCTATTGCGGTCATTTCACTTCAGTTATTTCACAGGTGAAGATTGTTTTCAATGTGTATGATAGTGGGTCTGTGTAAATGTCTAGTACATTCAGACAGGTTCTGGGCAGAACAGAAGAGGGAATTAGGTCCCCAGGAGCTGGAGTTAGAGGCAGCTCTGAGCCACCTGAAATAGATGCTGTGGAGGGAACTAAGGCCTCCTGGAAGAACAAGGACCCTTATCTGCTGAACCATCTCTCAGGACCCAGTAAACGGACTTTAGTCAGAACACACATCTGTTTCCTGAGGTAAACCATTAGCTGTTGCTTCTCTGAGTGTGCCAGATCTTCTTACAGCTGAGGCTTGTTCTCCTTGGGAGGGGCTGGTCCTCTCTTCCTTCCAGGATCCCTAACTGCATACAACACCAGAGTTTTCTTAAAATGCTCCCCACTCTATTGTAGATGGAGACTGCTTGTTCATTTCCCGGCTGCCCAGACCAGAATAATGACATGTAGATGATATGAATTACAACACTGTTTGGACAATATCTTAGGCATAATTTTAACTAACTCTTACATCTTATATTAATCCATTTATATTAATCTCTGCATTGTCACTGTGCTATGAACTACTGATAAGGTTCTGGCTGTGATCTGGTGTCTTTCTCATTTAGCAGCTCCATGGTATCTCTCAGACTCCACCCATTTTCTCTCCTTATCACTGTTGGCATTTTCTGCCTGGCTTTACTCTACTAAGCCATTGACTAAAACAGCTTCTTTAATAACCAATAGTCATAAAATATATTCATAGCATACAGAGGGGAATCCACATCACCCTGTGCTCCACCCAGACTCTCACCCAGCCAGGTCTGCTCTGGGAGGAGCTTCAGGCTTCATAAGCTGGGAGGGAACTCAGCAGCATCTGGTCTGGCAGGGTTCCTCAGTGGAGCCAACTGGTTCCAGGAGGAGGGAAACTTCAACAGTCATGCTGACACCACAGCCCAGGGGTTGGTTACTTGCTTCTGTCTCCAACAATAGGACAAGCACTATGAAGAGGCTGCTGTGCTCTCTGCTGGGGCTGCTGTGCACCCAGGTTTTCTGTGAGTGTGGCTGTTCACATTCAGGGAACAGAGAGGATGCTGTTCGGCACTTGGAGGGTGGGGAAGCAGTTCAGGAGTTCTGCAGATCTCATACCTTCTCAGAGGGCATGGGGAGTGTTGAGGGTTCTGTGGATGCTCAATGACTCTCATCTGTGTATCTTTCTCTGTTTCTGATCAGGGGTGAAAGGGCAACAAGTGAAGCAGAGTCCTGTGTCCTTGGTTCTGCAGGAGGGAGAGAGCACAGAGCTGCAGTGCAACTTTTCCACCTCTGTAAGACAAGTGCAGTGGTTTCACCAAAGTCCTGGGGGACATCTCATCAGCCTGTTCTTCAATCCTTCTGGAACAAAGCAGAGTGGAAGACTGAAGTCCACGACAGTCACTCAGGAACGCCGCAGCTCTTTGTACATTTCCTCCTCTCAGACCACAGACTCAGGCACTTATTTCTGTGCTGTGGATCCACAGTGCTCCCCACACACCTGCAGCCAGTACACAAACCTTCAGCGGGGTAGGTGTGGTCCAAGAAGAACAACTGCCTTGTTTAGTATCCCTTGTCAGTATTGGTAGAGTTGTAACCTCAGGTAGGGTTTTGGCCTCAAAGGTTCAGGACTTTGGCTTTATCTTCAGTTCTCAATATATACTCCACCCTGAAGCATGAATGTTCATCTTAGAACTAACAGAGAAGCTAATGGGAGGGCAAAATCAATGTGACTATTTAAGCCTTATTGTGATGAACTCGCAACGGATAAAGAGAAAAGGAAATGAAAGACAAGGGCAGGCTTCCAGGTGGACAGGGTCAGGGGTAGTGACGAGAGCACACACTGCAGAAACAGCAAGAACATCAAGCCATGAAAGATACAGAATTTGCAATAACTGTATAATCTAGCTTCTTTTATGTTGCTGTGATAACACTCTCTGAGAAAAAACAACTTAGAAGGTCCAGAGATTTACTTAGCCACTTCCAAGTCATAGTCCATCGTTGGTGGTAATCAAGTCAGGAACTTACAAAGGAGATTCAAACACAAATCATAGACTCATAATCAAGAAGTTTTCTTACATGACCCAGGAACACTTTTCCACAGAATGCTGTCACCCAAAAGTTATACAGTATCCATTTAATACATAAAATTTAAAAATTTGGTGGAGTTTTAATGTTAACTTATTGAATTTATAGAAGAATTTTGGGAATCTTGAAGGATTTAATCTTCTAAATCATTATTTAGAATTACTTTTTCATATATTTAACTATGCTCATAACTGCTTTGAAGTTTTCTAGATAGAGATCTGAATGTCATTAAAAAATAAGAAAACAGCTACTATGAGAAACTACTCAACATATATCATGTTCAAATAGCTTTAAATAGAATATCTTAAAACCTCATATAACTCAAAGAGAATGAGTGACTCATCCTAAAATGAATCGAGTGAGCACATGCTGTGCAAAGGAATGTGCATGTGGTCGTGAAAAAATGATTAGAATGGAGTTAGAGATTGTGTTGGGTTAATAATTAGTGGTTGTAGGTTCCCCTCCAAGATCCGTGGGTTTTCTACAGATGGAGGCCACTGTAGAAAACACAGCAATCAAGGTCTGGTTCCTATGGCTATGTCTACAATATAATTCTTGCACATACAGTTCAGGAAATACTGAAGAAGAGGGGGAGGAAAGATGATAATAACCAGAGGGTCAGGAGTATGCTGTAAATTGTATCTCCTAAGAATCTACACACATGAAGAGTCACCAACATGACTCTCTAAACATGAGCTGAAAAAGATCAACAATGACATGTTAAGGTTCATGTGGAAAGAGCACAAAGCATCAATCCTAGCTCATGAGCTACTGTCAGCTAGGGAATTCTGATAGTTGGAGACATACTTTTTCCCAGAGAAGATTATATCAACTGGTTATCCAATACAGACGAGTCAGTCTTGAAGCAATACTTACAATCAACAATGTACAACTGAGAGGTGACACTTACATGTTTAGGAATAAATATGTTTTATATATACATGTGTAGCAACAATTAAAGAAAGAAATGGTGATAAAGATTCAATAGAACAAGGAGGGAATTATAGAAAATTTAGAAGGATGGATTGATATGATTATATTATAATATCAAAAATAAAAGAAATGATAAAAAATGACTGAAAGAAAAATAAAGTTTTTGGTTTAATTATCATCATGTGAACAATCAGTCTCTGTAAAAGGACAATAAAATAAAAATCAAATGAAATCCAGACATTTTATTATTATATAATAATAACATTCTAATATTAAAATAAAATGAAGTTTTGTTGTAAATAGCAAGCATTATAATCTCATTTTGTCTTGTGGATGACTCCTCTCATTCTCCAGAATGAAGTAGTTTAGGCACAATAGAAATATTGGGAATCATGAAGATTCATGGTGAAAGGACTGGAAAGGGAAGGAGAGAAAATTAAGTTATAGCTGACCTCAACATAGGTACAGTTACTTTCCATAACAAAAATATTGCACAAGAGAAAGATTCCATGCCTTTCTTTCTTCAAAGCTTGAGCTTCTAAGCTCAGGACACTGTTGAGTGTGAAGACCTTATTTGTTCGCAGAGGGGCAGTGCTGCTTCAGCGAAGGTGATGGTGAGACTCTTCCACATACTCCTTGATAAACTCTTTGTTCAAATTAGTAAATTATGTCCTTTGTTTCCTAAGTTTCATTAAGGAGCAAATGCATGTATCTGTCTAGCCATTGATCTGTATTACATATGTTTATATATGCTGGGCCCATAGAGTTGACAAATAGGATTTTTTTTTAAATTACAACACTGCTTGGCCAATCACTTAAGCATATGGCTAGCTAGCTCTAATATCTTAAATTCACACATTCCTACAATTTTATGTTTTACCACGAGGCTCATGGTTTACTGGTAAGGTTCCTGGGCATCTGTTTCCATGGGCGGCTACATGGCATCTCCCTCACTCTGCCTTCTTTCCTCCATCTGCTTGGAATTCCCACTCTGCCCTATTCTGTGCTGCCATAGGCCCCCAACAGATTCTTTGTTAACCAATGGTAATAAAACACATTACAGCACACAGAGAAGAATCCTACATCAGGATCTCATGTTATATTTTTCCTTTTTTATTGATTTTTATTGAGCTCCCCATTTTTCTCTGCTCCCCTCCCTGCCTCTCCCCTCCTATTCAACCCTCTCCCAAGGTCACATAGGAATTTACAAGTGACATACTATCCTTGAAAGCCTGGGGCACATTAACTTCTCTAATGTACATTTCTGTGGTTGTCAGCAACACTTGGTTCAGTACCCAGTCACATTGATATAACGTGCCTAGGATTATGTTAAGTGTTCTGTCCACTTCTATTCATGGTTTGAAGCCAGTTCAATCTTTTCCTCCATCAGGATATTCTCTGACTCTAGCAGGAAGTGGTGTCTACATTCTTTCTTTCATTATCTTGTTTATATACACAGCTGACATGGGGAGGTTTCAGTTTTCTGTTCTTGAGTGCTGATTTGCAGAATGAAGATTAGAGCAGCATGTGTCAGGAAAGACACCCAAGCACTGCTCACACAACAGGCCGGTAGCACCTCAGCAAATACACAAAACTTCCTCGTCTTGTTTAACTTTTTCAGTTTTTAATCATTTGATATTTTAAATATTCTAATATCAAATAAAGATTTCAGAAACAAGCAGCCCATTTATTTTAAACCACCCTTTTGCTTCCTGGTAGTCTCACTGCTGTTCTTGCCACAGGTCTGTTCTCACTGAGCAGCCATCAGTGTCCTCAGAATGACTCTTCAGGTATCATAGTGCTGTGAGGTCCTGCTATTAAGATATGCAAAGAGAAGGCACATGTACAGCATGATTAATGTGAACTCAGAGACCGATGTTGGAGTTCAACCTGAAAGTCAGAAACACAAAACAGCCAGCCATGGGGTCTTACCTCTATCTCAGTCTATAATGGTGATCCTGCCTCCAGGAATCTCAGAATGAGACTGCATGCAATCACTGCCTCTTTCCATCTTATTAAAGGCGTGCACCATTACCACCCAGTTTCTGTGGCAAACAAGTGTGGCTACTGCGATTAAAGGTGTGTGTCTGGTTTGTAAGGCTGACCAGCATGGCTGTTTTACTCTCTGATCTTCAGGCAAGCTTTATTTATTAAAATACAAATGAAACATCACTACAGACATTTGCTTCATTTTAGTGGAATGGTTAAAGCTTGTCAGAGGTGCATACATATGTACAGAAGAAAATATAGTGTGTGGGTGTGAAACACGATTAATAAAGACTCAGGGGCAGATATTGCGGTTCAACCTAAAGACCTGCAAAGCAAATCAGCCAACCACTTGCTCTTACCTTGACCTCAGTCTGAAATGGCAATCCTGCCTCTGGGAATCTCAGAATGAGACTGTTTCTGAGAGCTGTCTCCTCCTTCCTTTTTATAATCCTCTCTAAGACTGGGATTAAAGGTGTGCACCACTGAGATTAAAGGCATTCACTGCCTGGTTTCTAGGGAAACTAGTGTGGCTACTAGGGTTAAAGAAGTGTTTTACCAATGAAGATGTCTTAACTGCTTCACAAGTGTGTGTGTTCTCCAAACAGACAGTGTTTATAGGCATTCACAGTTGACAGTAAGGAACTGGATTAGAAGCAGGGGGAGCTGGCAGCATCCACAGGAAGTTGTTGGGAAATACGTTTTTCAGGGGTATCACTTTTGTTCATTCTGCATTTGCTAACACTGTGGTGCTGTGATTATTTACCTGTCTACAACACCTGATGGTCCTAATAAATATATGAATGGCCAATAGCAAGCTCAGAGCAAGGATAGGCAGGGCTGACAGGCAGAGAGTATAAACAGAAGGAGAAATCTCCCAGGAGGAGAATGAGGAACAATGAGATATCAAGGAGAGGAGAACGCTAGGGGCCAGCCATGCAGCCAACCACAAAAAAGAAGGAAAGTAAGATATACAGAAGGAAGAGAAAGGTAAAGTCTCAGAGGAAAGTAGTATATAGGATAATTTACATTAAGAAAATTTGGCAAGAAATAAGCCAAGATAAGGCTGGGCATTCGTAATTAAGAATAATCCTCTGTGTGTCATTGATTTGGGAGCCAGGTGGTAGACCCCACAAAAAGCCAAAAGAGTAAAACATCACACAACAGATGGAGGAAAGATGGGTTTATTTAAATGTTTGGCTATTCTGTCAGTAATTAAGTTAGATGCTGTGGGAGTGAGTGGAATGGATGGTGCCATCTTCAAAATCAAATGACTTTCGAGACCTTTCCTAAGAGTATCTATGTGAATTTGTGATTCCAGGCCAACTTCTCTGGAAGAAAAGATGCATAGATAAAAAAAAACATATCTGTATTGTAGACAAGAGCTCACTGAAATAAGACATTTTCCTCTTGAAACTTTTGAAACTTGAAGCCCATGAGAAACAGGAAAAGTTCTTTATCCAAGTGACAAAGCTGCCAAGGATAAATACTACCCTAAGTATCTACCTCTGAAGGAAGTAAGAGTTGTTTGGTGAGTGATTTACATATTCTGGGATATGTGAGTAGATTAGTGAATCCAGCTCTAGACAAAAGAAATGTTATATACACACAATACACCTTTACATAAGAATGTATCACGTATATACATTTATAGAAAAAATCATCATTTGTTTATGTTTATATATAAAAAATATACATGTTAAGTATAGGTATAAGAAACAGAAATAGGCTTACTAGTGTGTACAAATACCATTTTTGATATCTCAGCACCAGGACCCACTTGATATGACGTATTGCTGTTTTATGTGTCTGAGTCCCTCACAGGTCAGAGAACACTTAAGCAGAGGCCTCACTGGTTAAGGATGCAACCCCCAGGTGGTAGTAGATCTCAGCTGTGGGGTATGCAGAGGAATTACTTCCTTGTATACTGATTGTGGAGGCTTAGGGCAGAAGCACAGTCTTTTTTTTTTCAGTGACTGAGTGGGTGTCTCAAAAGCTATAATTGTTTCTGAGAAAGAGCAACACCCTGATACTGTAGCTGACCTGCTTGTCATCAGGATCTACGCTTGAAGAACAATGAATACACATATTCTTACTTTATGTTTCTGTGGCTGCAGCTGGGTGGTGAGATAAGATTTTAGGGACACAGAAAATGCAGTGGGCATTTCTGATACACCCAGGAAGAATTCTATTTCATTAGGTTTTCTCCAGTTACTATAAAAAAGGAGAATCCTGGATAGTGATAATCTAATATTCGTTCTTTCTTTCCTTCTTTCTGCATAGTGGTCAGCCACGTCAAGAAAGTGGAAGAGCATCTTCCCACCCTGAGAGTGCAGGAGGGAGCCAGTGCTGTCATCACCTGCACATATGTACATATGTCTCGTCCTACTTTCCTTGGTGTAAGCAAGGACCTGGAAAGTATCCTAAGCTCACTACTGATATTCATTCAAATATGGAAAGAAAGTTGGATCAAAAATTGATGGTTTTCTTGGATAAGAAAGCCAAACATTTTCCTTGCACATCACAGACATCCAGCCTGGAGACTCTGCATGTACTTCAGTGCTGCAAGTGCACCCTGCTCCTGCAGTCTCTCTTCAAACTTTCCAGGAGGTCTGAAACCCCATCCACTTCCTGTGGCACAGCCCTTCCAGTGCAGCATTTGTCAGTTGTTAGTTTGCAAGTACCACCTATAGCGTAGACATTAAAAACACAAAATAAGAACATTTGCCTCAAGTCACTGGAAATCATTTTGAATAATTTTCTCCTTCCTTCATTTAAAAAATAATTCTAGACATTGAAATAAAATTTTATCTTCCTCTTTCCCTGGTTGCAGCCCCTGGTGATTCTCACAGAGAACCAGAACTCACTGTTCTGTAGAGATGAAGAGACTACAAAACAATCAGTCCCAAGTGGGACGTCTCCATCATAGACGCTTCTCCAAAGGTCAGAGTTCACTGAGACAGAGGGTGCAGAGAGAATGTCAAAGCCACAGGTGAGGGACGGCTACAAGGAGACAGTGTTTTCTGGACAGAGCAAGGCAGCTTCACACATGAACTCACAGAAGTTTACAGCACATATAAGACTTGCAAAAGATTCCAGCAAGAGGAGGGAAGGTGGACATTCTCACCCTTAACTAAGGAACTATATGTAGTTGGTAGCTACGGGGAAAACAATTCAGGTTTATTTATTGGTGAAGCTCCAGGTACATAGACTACCCTCCACTGAAGGTCATAATCTAAGAATATATGCATTACAAAAACTATAATGCACACCTGGATGTATTTTGTTTCATTTTATTTGATGACAGGCAACAGAAAACTGGTTTGGTAAGGAAGAGTGAATGGATCTGGCAGGACTGAAGGGAGAATTAATTGCAGAATATTCTTTAAGAACTAATAAAATGAAGAAAAGTAGATAAATTTTATCAGAGATTTTCTGCATTTGTATGTATGTATTATTTAATTTATATTCATACCACTAAATCTTACAGATGCACACAGTTTAATAACATTGGTAATTTCAGATATCTACTGGGAGCATGAGACCTGACTCCTTCCTTTTTCTGAGATCTCAAGTTTATGCACAATGTGTTGTGCAGACATCTGTGGTGCAAGTTAAAGAAAAACCAGCAGAGGGCACTGTCTCTTCAGATGTGGTTAAAGTGTACATGCAGATGGCAGCTTCATGTGACAGACAGTCACTGTACAGAGGGAAGTCCTCATTTATAAGACAGGAGCTTCAATAAAGTCCTGAGGAGACTTGCACTGTGAGTTTGATACACTCAAGAACCGTGTCATTTTCTTCTCTGAACATGATTCCTGACACCTACTCAGCTCTACTGCTCCTGTTAGTGCTCAGTAAGTTAAATTACCTTAAGTGTTGATGATGTCATTTTCTTGCAGCTATGGAAGTCTTTCCTCCTTCCTCACATAGCAAAGTGATTTCTCTCTATTTATGTATTTACTATTTATTTTCAGGCAGGAGCAATGGAGACTCAGTGACCCAGACAAACGGCTTGGTTACCATCACAGAGGGGTTCCCTGTATTGCTGAACTGCACTTATCAAACTATTTACCCAGATTCTTACCTTTGGTGGTATGTGCAATATACCAACAAAGCCCCACAGCTACTTCTGAGGAGCGCCACAGACAACAAGAGGACAGAGCACCAAGGGTTCCACGCCACTCTCCATAAAAGCAACAGCTCCTTCCACCTGCAGAAGTTCTCAGTGCAGCTGTCGGACTCTGCCCTGTACTACTGTGCTCTGAGAGACACAGTGAGGGAGACTGCAGGGGAAGCTGCACACAAACCAAGGGTGCAGGAAGGAAGAGGGGAGTGGACCTGTGAGGGAGGGCTGTTTGCCTTCTCTAAGTGGGGTTTACTCAGCTTCCTGAAATACAACATCAAATTTTAGATTATATCCCTAGAAATTTAAGAATGTGTGGATGTCCTGACAGGATAGGATGGAAATCATTGCTAGAGACAACCAGGACTTTTATTCTGAACTGAATATTAACAATATTAACTGAAATACTGTTCTCTCTCTAAGTGGAGGATCTCTCACAGAGAACTTTTCCAGGAAAATCCTGACATGGAATTTATCTCTACCAAGTTGTCTAACAAAATTTAGTGATTTAATTTCTTCAGAATCATCTTCTGTTGATTCACAAATTTATGACCCAAATGGGGAACATAGACTCCCGTCTTGAAAAATATGCTTCAGTCCCACTCCACAAGTAATTTAGATTCTTTCTCTCCTTGGTTCCTGTTACAGAGAGTTCAGCCTAACTTCTTGCCTCAGTTACTGTTCTATTGTTTTAAAGGTACACCATGACCAAGACAACTTATAGAAGAAACATTTAATTGGGGGCTTAACTAAAGTTTCAGAGGATGTATCTATGACAATCATAATGGGGAACATAGTAGCAGACAGGCAGGTTTCAGGAGCCTTGACTACAAGCCTCAGTATCCCCTCAGGGATCAGAATAGGGGGTCTATGGCAAGCAAGGATCTGAGGGTAAAAAATTAACTCAAGCATATTACCTCTGCATTTTCTTTATTTTTTGGGCAAGGGAAAAATTGAAGTGAAGGGTGTTCTCTATGAGGTTTTTAGCTTTTACAGTCAAAGCCTTAAATTCCATAGGCAAAGACAATGATAATATGCATATCAAAATCACAAAAATGGCAGGTAGAACCCGACCAGGCAGCACTCTGGAACTGGTGACACTACCTAGGAAAGAGCCAGCATGCAAGGGGAAATGCCTGACATCCCAAACCATTAGATATAGTTAGTAAACATCCCTGTATCCCGGACTCCCCTATTCTCCTCATCCAATCTCTTTTGTGACAACCAGCTTTGGGGACACGCAGATTTGTTTGTTAGCAGGCAGGAAGCAGAAGGAAGATCCACTTGCCTCAGTAAAAAGGGGAGTGGGCAAGGCTTGTTTCTTAAAGGGACAGGACAAATCAGTAGCAGGTAATAACAACAGGCCTTCACAGTTTGCTTAAATCCAGAGGCCATGGTGTAGTCACTCACCTGGGACTGGGGTTAGGTTCTGTGATAATTCTTCTGCAATGTGTAAAGGAAACCAAGGTTTTGATCATTCTCAAATTTGAAACAAAATATTAGTTTAAATTAAAATGCTCTATTAGTCATAGTATCTCTCTGTAAAGGAAGAAAGGCTTGAAAAAAAGACCATGGTGTTCCTCAAGAAATATTCATGTTTGTGTTCACAAAATACAGCAAAGTAGTATATGCTATCTTAATGGTGAGGGAACAAAATTGAATGTGAAACAGAAGTTAGAGCTAATAATCCAAGCAGTAATTTAATTAATACAGCTTCTGTGTGGTTATTTTATTTCTGAGCTACTGGAAGGCCTGGAAACAAACAAGTGACCTCCTCCAACAAATTGCCACCCAATGTGGTCAACTGTAGCTACATTAACCTGAAAAAGCTTAAAAAGTAATCCTAGACACAAAATAACCGTTAAGCATGGTTTGGTAGTGGCATTTTCTTGGGTGGGCTCTGTTTGCTGGAAGCAAGCAGAGGCTTGGCTCCTTTAAGAGAGGTTTTCCTGACTCAGCAGTAGCAGGAAAAAAGCTTCTTTGTTTTTATACACTGGCGTTCTGGGCTGTGCTGCTAGTGCAAACTCTGGCTCTCTCAGTAGGTTGAGCATTTAAATGGGGTTTGTGAGCAATATGATATAACTTGTTTAATGGCAACATAGACCAAAAGTGGGGTAATGTGTATGGCTTTCAGAAGCAGTAAACTGCTCCACCATGCTGGACTGGGCGGGGCAAGCATGCAGTGCCGTATATACCCTAGCCATGCTGCAGCTTAGATTGTTAAGAGGTGCCCCTGGTCAGAAAATAATTACAGATATGCAATAAAGGCAAATCCAGATTTTAAAAAGGCCTCTAAATAGGTCACAGTGTGTTTAAAAATGTACATAGGCATGGGAGAGAGAAGAAAAAGTATAGAGAGTTATAAAAAGAAGTAAAATGTTTATAAAAATATAAAACAAAGTCATTAAAGAGACAGAATACAGACAATCATTGATTAAAAGGAATAAAGAAAAATAAGCCATGTAAAAATGAAAAATTCACAGAGAGTCTGGAATATGTATATTATTGTGTTTTCTTTGAAGTTTTTGACTGCAGAGACATTTGATTCTGAGTATTGCTAAGCTAAACAAATACATATACTTTAAGGGTATCTTGATTTCAAAATATGGATCTAAGGATATGTTGCTTTGGAAAAGAGGTTCTTATTTTGTTTCCACAGAGGATGAAAACTTGTGGTATACTTCCAGACTAATGTGCTTTGATGGACCAAGACCACCTGAATGGTTGTTGTGAACACCCCCCCCCAGAATTACTTCACCAAACTGCTGACTGAGATAAAGATAGCACACAGGATACACTGTGAAAGACCTCATTAACAGTGCCCCCAATCAGCTAGAAGTAGTTTAAAGAACTATGCCCATATTTCCAAATATTGTTTATAAATACTTGTTTACATTTGAAAGGGAATATGCTATTGATATAAATAATTTGCATTGGTATGGATCTTGGTTTATTGATACAAACTTAAGATCAATTTTGTTTTTGTATGTTTCTGCTATTGATTAATATATTATGTTTGTGAAGCTCATTTAGAAATATAGTATAAATTACAAAATATAGGTTAATAAATAGTCACCTATAATAGTCAAGCTTCTAGTCATGTTAGTTAGATTTTTCTAGATGGACAGATATGTATTTCAGATGGACAGACTTTCATCAAACCTCTCAAAGACTACAGAATATGGCATTTAAAATGTTTTAAGAACTTCGGACTTTTCATGACAGTGAGACACATCTGCTCCAGGCAGCACCAGGCTACTTCAAGAGGGAGATAGGCATCAAAGAGGTTCCTCATGGAGTTTGTTAGCCATTTGCAAAAGAAACTACTCTTGCTTGGACTGCTTGAAGGTATGCTGTGTGAACTGAACATGCAGCTACTCATCCCTTGTCCCCCAGTATCCTTTTCTTCATGTGTAACACCCTCACCTGGGACTCCAGCCCCTCCTGAAGCTCACACCAGGAAGCCAGCCTGTCTCAGGCACAGAGGACTATCAGAATGAGTGCAGGAAGGATGAACACTCCTTCCACCTAAGGGTCCTCTGGCAATAGTACTGTGTTCCTCTGCCCCGAGTCACAAGTGCAGAGCTGGACACAAACCAACCTGAGACTTGCAGAGTAAGAGTCCAGGGTCCCAGGCTCAGACAACCTCAGTGAATTGGCGGCTTCAGTGACAGCAAGAATCCAGAGAACGTGGACTCTTGGGATGCTTTCATTCTCATGAGATTCTTTGTTGCCCTTTACTGTTTCTCATTCTGCAAAGAAAAGGTTTGATTTTTCCCTCAGTAGAATTTTGACTATGGTTTAAAAAAAAACAAACAAAAACAAAACAACAACAAAACAACAACAAAAAGAAAACCTTTTTTTTTCCTCAGTAACCAAACTATCCCACAAGATTGGAAGACACTGGTTACTCTAAAACTGTTTGAAACTCTGATGGACTGAGATGGCCTAAGGTTAGTTCTGAGTTGTATTCAAGGTGATTGTGTGTCACCATTTTATTTCCAGTCTCATTTCTCAAGCCATCAACTTTATAGTGAAAATTTTATAAGGCATTGCTCTTCTGTTACGAATGTACAGTGCATTGCCCCAAGTAGTCACCACGTGCAATAACACACCAACACTGCTGGCCCTGACACTCTGTAACACAGCACTCCTATATCCACTTCCACAATCCACTTCCTTCTTATTTTGTTATATTTTGAACACCTTTTTAGAACAAACCTTTACTGAAACAGGAGTGTTCCAATTTTTAAAATGTACCCCCAAACTATAAAACCATTGCATTTGTACTTACTCTGTTGTTATGTTCCTGTTTCTTCTTCTACTGTGGGGATTTCATTTCAATTATTTCACAGGTGAAGACTTTTTTCCCCCAATGTGTATGAGAGTTGGTCTGTGTAAATGTATGGTACATTCATACAGGTTCTGGGGAGGACAGAAGAGAGTATTAGGTCCCGTGGAGCTCAAGTTACAGGCAGCTTTGTGCCACCTGATGTGGATGCTTGAGACAGAACTGAGGCCTCCTGGAAGGATAAGAACCCTTATCTGCTAAGCCATCTCTTGTAAAGGGTCTAGTCAGAACATGCATTTGTTTCCTGAGTTAAACCTCTAGCTGTTGTTTCTCTGAGCTTACCAGGCTCTTTGTGGAGCTGAGGCTTGTTCTCTTTGGGACAGGTTGGTTCTTTCCTGCTTCTAGGATCCCAAACTGAATTAGACACCAGGCTCATCTCAAAATGCCACCTGTTGTGCTCTACCGAGACTCTCAGTCAGGTATGGTTGGGGAAAAGCCTCAGGCTCAGAAGACTGGGAGGGAATTCACCAGTGTCCAACCTGTCAGTGTTCCTGGGTGGAGCTGACTGGTTACAGGAGAGGCATTTCAACAGCTAGCCATCCTAACACAACAAACAGCCCAGGGGTTGGTTACTTGCTTCTGTCTCCAGCATCCACACAAGCACCATGAAGAGGTTGCTGTGCTCTCTGCTGGGGCTGCTGTGTACCCACTTTTGCTGTGAGTCTGTTAACATTCAGGGGATAGAGAGGATGCTACTCAGCAGTTGGAGGGTTGGGAAGCAGATCAGGAGTCCTGTAGATCTCACACCTTCACAGAGGACATGGGGGAAATTTCAGGGTTCTTTGGATGCTTAGTGACCAATCTCTGTCTCTTTCTGCTTCTAATGCGGAGTGAAATGGCAACAAATAAAGCAGAGCCTGTGACCTTGGTTCTGCAGGACGGAAAGAATGCAAGAATGCAGAGCTGCAGTGCAACTTTTCCACCTCTGTAAACTAAACGCAGTGGTTTTACCAAAGTCCTTGGGGACACATTATCAGCCTGTTTGACAATCCATCTGGAACAAAGCAGAGAGGAAGAGTGAAGTCCACGACAGTCACTAAGGAATGTCGCAACTCTCTATGCATTTCCTCTACTCAGACTACAGACTCAAATACTTAACAACCTATTTCTGTGCTGTGGATCCAATGTGCTCCCAAACACCTGCAGCCAGCACACAAACCTTCAGCCAGGTGGGTGTGGCTTAACCAGTCACAAAACATCATGTAACTGCAACAAGAAACCTGCCTGGTTTAGTATCCCTTTCCTGTATTGAAGAGTTATAACCTCAGATAGGGATTTGGCTTGAAAGATTTTGGAGTTGGTTTTTATCTTCAATTCTCAATATACACTTCCTCTTGAAGCATAGATGACTCTTTTAGAACTAAGAGAAAAGCTGAAGGAAGGACAGAATCAATGTGACCATTTAAGCTACAGTTTACTGAACTCACAAACAATAAGGAGAAGAAAGAATGAAAGGCAAAGGCAGGTTTCCTGCTGTGGAATTGGTCAGGGTTAGTGAGGAGAAAATAAACAGCAGCAACAGCAAGAACATCAAGCCATGGAAGATACAGAATGTACAGAGAGCTGGATGCTCTAGCTTCCTTTCTGTTGTTGTGATAAAGCTGTCTAAGAAAAAAAAGCACAGCTTGGAAGGTGAAAGGATTTATTTAGTCTTCCCTTCCAGTTCATAGTCCATCATTGGTGCTAATCAAGGCAGGAACTCAAACAAAAGATTATAACAAACTATGAAGGAACTGTGTTGCTAACTTACTCACAGATTCATACTTAAGAATATTTATTATGTGATCCAGGACACTTTCCCACAGAATTGTGCCACCCACAGTGAACTGGTCTCCATTCAATTCAAAATAAAAAAATAGTGCTTAGGATTTAAATGCTATTGTATTGAATTTATAAAAGAATTTGGAGAAACTTGAAACTCCCAAATCTTCTAATTCATTATTTTGTGTTTCTTTTTCATATATTTAACTTTACTTATCATTCCTTTGAATTCTTCTAGACAGAGATCTAAAGGTCTTTAAGAAAACAAAGAGAACAGTAACTGTGAGAAAGTACTCAAACGTGTATCTTGTTCAACTAACTTTAAAGAAACTATCTAAAAAGCTATTACAACTCTATAAAAGAGAATAAATGAGCCAAGTGAGCATACCCTGTGCAAAGAAATGTGCATGTGATGAGGAAAAATGATTAGGATGTAGTTAGTGATTTTGTTGGTTTAGTGAGTGGTGATTTTAGGTTCTTTTTCAAGATCCATACATGGCTTTACTAGCAGACCAAGGACATTGCAGAAAAACACAGACAATCAAGAAGCAGAGTTGCAGAACCTAGTCCCTATGGCCATATCTACAATATAAATCCTGTACCTAAGGTTCAGGAAATACTGAAGAAACTGAGAAGGAAAGATAATAGTAAACAGAGGATGAGGGGGTTGGCTGTGAAATTGTGTCCCCTAAGAATATCAGAAACTACACACATGAAGAATCACCAAACATAACTGTGTAAACATGGGCTAAAAATGACAATAATAGACATGTTAAAGTTCGTGTGGGAAGTGCACAACAAAGCATCAGTCCTAGCTCATGAGCTTCTGGCAGCTAAGGAATGTTGATAGTGGGGGACATAGATTTACTAGAGAAGAGTGTACCAATTCATTATACAGTACAGACTGGCCAGCACTGAAAGCATACAAACAAGTAATATTATACAGATGAAATCATTGTGTTTGCATATTTATGAATAAAAATGTTTATAGAGGCATATGTAACAACCATTAAACAAAGAAGAGGTTATTGATTTGAAAGAGAGCATGGATCAGAAATAGAGGAAGTTTTGGAAGAATGGGTTGTTATGATTGTATTAAAAACAAAAAATAAAAGAAATAATAAAAGCAAGTGAAAGAAAAATAAACTTTATAGTTTAATCATTGATATGTGCAAAGTCTATACAAGGGGTCAATAAAATATGACCCATGTCAAATCCAAACATTTGCCTATTTTATAAGCTTTATTGTAAATAGTGATCATTGTTATCTCCTTTTATCTTATGAATAGCTTCTCTCAGCCTCCAGAATGAAGTAGTTTTAGGCACAGTAGAAAGATAGGGAATCATGAAGATGCATGGAGAAAAGTCTGGAAGGGGGAGGAAAGAAAACTATGCTATAGCTGACCTCAACAAAGACACAATCAATTTCCATATCAAAAATATTGCATCAGAGAAAGATTCCATGTCTTTATTTTTCTTCAAGGCATGGGCTTCTAAGGTCAGGACACCGATGAGTGTGAAGACCTTCTTATTTGTCTACAGAGGGGCAGTGCTATTTCATAATAGATAAAGGTTGTGGCTCCTCCACCTATTCCTTGATTAGCTAGAGGTTATTGTTTGAAATATAAGTAAGCCATTATCTTCTATGCTCTTAAATTTAATTAGAGAACAGATGAATATATCTGTGTAGTCATTTACCTGTATCATATCTGTTTGTACTTGGTGCATAAGGTTGACAAATAGGAATTTAAAAGTGAAAACTATGAAAATACGTACTATCCTTGAAGACCTGGGCCACATTAACTTCTCTAATGTACATTTATAAACTTGTCACCCGCACTTGGTTCAATCTCTAGTCACATTGATATAACCTGTGCCTAGAATTATGTTAGGTGTTCTGTCTACTTCTACTCATGGTTTGAAGCCAGTTCAATCTTCTCCTCCACCAGGATCATCTCTGACTGGATCATGAAGCAGCATCCACACCCTTTCCTTCATTATCTTGTCTGGATATACAGGTGTCCTTGGTAGACTTCAGTTTTCTGTTCTTGAGTGATGGTATCCAGAATGAAGATTAGAACAGTGAGTATCATGTAAGATACCAGACAGAGCACTGCCCACACAGCACTTGTTCCTCATCTTGTTTAACTCCCTCAGTTTTCAAATCATTTGATATTTTAATATTAAATAAAAACTTCAGAAACAAGCAGCCTATCCAGTTCCTTTTAAATATTTTTTTCAAATGTGAATAGAAAAGAAGAACAAGGACTCACTGTCCTAGTGAATAAAAAGGATATACATCTCTCCCTGAACATCACAGCTGCTCATCATGGGGACTCAGCAAAATATTTCTGTGCACCAATAATATAAGTAATAAAAGTTAAAAAGAAGCCTCAGCAAACAGACCAACCAGTTTATGATTTATGTAGACCTTTGTGTGTTTTGTTGGGATTGAAAGGCTGTGAAACCAGGAGTGACATAAATCTCTGTAAACAAATGGCACCAATATGGACAACTAAATCCACTTAAAACCTGAGAGAGTTTGGGAAGGAATTCTAGACACAAAAGAACAGAGATTAGCAGAGCTTCTTGGTAGCAGCATTTCACAGGTGGAATCCATTTGCTAGAGGCAAGCACATCTCATTTAAGAGAAGCCTTCAGACTCAGCTTTAGCTGCAAAAACTTTGCATCCCTTTTAAGAGGCTGTGCTTCAAAGCACATAATGGTTTTTATGAATTGGTGACAGCATCCTTTTGAGTAGTGGCAGGGACGTTGAAACTCCATAGTGTTTTGGCAATAAACATGACTCCAGCTAGTACCTCTGCCATGAGGCTAGACACTCAGAAAGAGAAGTAATGGCATGGATCCAGCTTTCAAAGTCACACCTTTAATCCTAGGCATATCGCTTAGCAAATTAAGGACTCACGTGGTCAGACAGAGATATACAGTAAAGATAGATTCAGAGAGAGTGTGTTTAAAAATATGTGTAGGGTTGTGAGAGAAAAGAAAAAAGATAAAGTCAGAGAGAGAGAGAGAGAGAGAGAGAGAGAGAGAGAGAGAGAGAGAGAGAGAAAGAAAGAAAGAAGTTGGTGGTGGTGGCACACACCTTTAATATTAGTACTTGGGAGTCAGAGCCCGGTGGATCTCTGTGAGTTTAAGGACAGTCTGGTCTACAGAGTGAGTTTCAGGACAGCCAAAAATATACAGAGAAACCCTGTCTCAAAAAAACCCTGAAAGTTAAAAATAAAAATAAAAGAAATAGAGTTTAAAATAAAGCCACATAAAGATGGAAAACACACAGAGAATCTAGATACTGTATGTTATTGTGTTGTCTTTAAATTGTTTGATGGCTGAGGAAGAAACAACAGGTACTAAACAACATTTGGTTATAAATGCTGCTGGACTAATACAACAAATATATCTTGAAAATGTCTTGACTTCAAAATTTAAGTTAAAAGATATGTTATGTTGGAGAAGAGGTTTTGCTTTTATTTCTGCAGGAAATGAGAGGCTATGGATCCTTCCTAGGTTAAGAAAAATCATATTTGACAAGGAAGACCCCCTGAGAAATTTCTGGTACAAGAAGATGGTCCTGATGTCTAAGTTCTACATCTAGAACAGTTTCAAGACTGCTGGCTGAGATAATCAAGCCTCACAGAATAATCCAGTAAGGACTTGAGCTACAGTCACCATGGATACTACTGAGAAGGTTAACCTTTGCTAGATGGGAGAACAGTGGGCATGAGAGACAGGCAGCTCAGTCATTAAAATGTTTATGCTGTAATCCTAATGCACAGACAGATGGATCTCTGCAGTCCTAACCTGTTAGCCAGTCCTGCATAGGAAGTTCCCCGTGCTTGCAGTACAGGAATTTTCCTAAGCATAGGACCACAGGACGGTGATGGATCAGCCCACTTGTCCTGTTGACTGATTCCCAGTTACCCCTAAGGTGAGCTACTTCCTCCAAAAAGAGCTCCCTTTACCACAGGCTGCCTCATTTAGAACCCAAAGCAATGACTAAGGAAATTCCACAACTGGGAGTCAAAATCAATAATTCCTCCCTATAAGGTGATTGTATCAGGGACTTAGTTGAGTAACAAACGTTGATTAACTCGGCCGAATGATGCCTGTGCCATTTCATGATGAATAATCCTCTATGGAAAAACTCAGCCATGTTGTACTTTTTCACTAACTGAATGATGGACATCTGGATAGTTTCTACTTTGAGGCCATTCTAAGGAATGCTGCTACCACCCTAATATCCCCTAGCATCTCTGTGGATATCTACCTCATTTTCTGGAATCAATGGGTCACCTGGGTACTGCAGTCTAATTTTATGAATAATTGTGTGTGACTTTTCACTCTGCTACATAATTTTACACCATCATCAATATCTGGGAGTCCACATTTCTCCCAATGCTCCATGAGGCTGGTTTTAACTCAGAGTGAACAACATTGAATAAAAGCAGTTACTGAGTGCTGCAGACATAGCACATAGTAAGTGTTTTAAGCTATCATGAGCCTAAGTGGGTGTATTGAGACAGGCCAATTCTGACAGAATGGCTGTGGGATTCTGCTGGACTGAGATGCAACTGGAAGCATACTGAAAGTCAGAGTCTCTCAATGAATAAAATCCACTCCAAGCTCCAAGGCCAAGGTTAACTGAGCCAAAACTAAACAAAGGTAAAAAGAAAATAATAGAAGACAATATGGATGAGGACAAAGCAGGGGACAGAGAAGACAAAGTTGAGAAACCTGACCATTGAGTGTGCAGTCACCATTCACCCAGTGCAGAAAAGGTACACAAACCATCAGCAAGCCTATCCTCTCTCCCAGACACTGTGATTTGCCACATGGCATTCTCTTCACCTTCCTGTACCAGTCTCCTTTATTTTTCTTCAGAGCCTTTTTTATGAAAATGAATATTTTTCCTCTATAAATCCTGGAAAACCTTTGCATTGCAGTAGTTTTGTGTCATTTAGATCTACAGAGCTATGTGGACAAATGGAAAGAAGGGCAGAGGCATACAATATGTGATGGATGCAAAGTGAGCAGGCTTAGGGCTTACTTAATAAAATTGGACTTTATAATCATTAAGGGGATACAGTCATTTTAAATTACAATATTCATCAGAGCATGAGAAAAGCAGATAAAAGATACAAGAGGAGAAATAATTGGGGTACTTTTCTAATGACCTTTCATGGAGTTCCACTTCACTCTTTTGAATTACTGGCAGTCCTGAAATGAAGAGCTAGCACCATGTTCAACCTCAATAGAAAATTCACCAGAAGTCTTGACTTACAGTCATATTTGTACTTGGTGGACCCCAGACCTAATGAGTTATGTGAGGTAAACTGTGTCCTTTCGGATGTCGTATCACCCTGACAACCATGTTAGATAAGGTTATGTATCTCAGTAATTCTCAATTCTAGAAGTCAAAGGACAGCATCTGTCTCACAAATGACCTCATCTCAGTCAAACTTGACACACTGAAGGATCCCCAGGTAGTGACCAACAGATGAAACTTTGCCCAAGCAGGTTCTGAAAGAACAGACTTGAGTCTCCCCTGTGTAGGTGTCAGTTTTCCCATCTTTCTGCAGGGAGGTGAATGTCTCTTAGATGTTACATGTCTCCCTGCACAAGTTGACACAGGGGGCATCCTCCTAAGGCTTATTTAGAGTTACAGAGGATGTACCTTGGCTTCAGAGCCCTCAGTCATGTGCTTTCAGAATCCTAGAGATAATTGCTGCTGTCACAATCACTCAGGTAGTGTAGTGCTTGCTAAATCACTTCTTGATGCTTCAGACTCTCATTTTAATGCAAAAGCCATTCAGGAACAGAGCACTTTCACAACATTCACAAAGTCATCTTCACTGGCAGCCCAGAACACCTAGAACAGGCAGGAAAGGACAGCCTCTGCCTTGGTCCACTGGCTCTAATAGCTCTCAGTCTGAACTGGAGACATATGTCTCACTCACATCTGGGAAGCCAGAAACCTTAGGAGTCACTGGAAGACAGCAGCACTTGGTGCCTCTACCCTGATAATGATTGTGATGTAGAGAATGACAACCTTAGGCTTTGTCAGGCTACTCTCCTTTCCCTATTACTACTGAAAAGCACCCTAACGCACATCAGTGGGAGCAAAGTGAAGTGATGAGATAGAAATCTGATTGAATCCTCTGTGCATCCTTCCCACTCAGAGCACAAAGGTTACAGCCTTGTCAATTCCTGACTCTGACGAACTAACCACCATGGATCTTTGATGTGGGGTCAGCCCTTTAGAAACACAGAGAAACAAGATATGCCTATTACATCCCAGAAGCCTCCAGTTCCTGAATCCTAACCCTGGAAGGCCTGCTTCCACATCCAGAAAGTTCCCTAGTCCCTTCCTTGTACTCACTGCATCTTCCTCAGGACCACTTAATTCTCCATGTTTTTCAGTTAGACTTGGGGCCTGCTTCATTCTTCCTCACTCTGGTCTCTCCATGCTGTCCATTCTCTCAAGTAGACACCTCAATCTTGGCAACATGTTTATAGGCAAACCTTAAAGGCACTAAATGAATGTCTTAAGGGCAGTTGGTGTTGCTATAATGCTAGTGACATCACAGAGGGTGCTCAGAGCTCTCCAGGATACAATAGAATTTTTGGAGAAGGGACTGATGATGTCACAGGGAACAGTATTTTTGTCCTTCTAATGGGTTCTCCCCATACTGACCAGAAGCTGAGCTGAGGTTACTTTTACAGGATTCTCTCCTGTGACACAGGGGAAGCCATCATCACCACCTCCTTTCAAAGGTAGAGCTTTCTCTTGGCCTAACTAGAAATTTTTCGCTACTTCACCCATGAGAAGTTTAGTGCTCACATTATAAGCACTGCTGAAGAATGGCTGTTCTCCTCCTGAGCATCCATACCCAATAATATGAGAAATAAAGCATGCCAAGAAATTAGGTCAGAATGATATGGCAGATGAGGGTTGTTTCTTCTGAAGTGAACAAGCACCTTGGGAAGGTTAAGGTTAGGCCACTGGTAATTTGCAAGTGAGCTTAAATTGTTATAAGACTCAAATAGGTCTAGACTGTCCTCTCTACATGCTTGCTGTATTAGTCAATGCTCTTTAGAGTAACAGATGTTATAAAATGAATCTTTCTATATATTGAAAGGGGATTTGTTAGGATGACATACAGACTGTGTTCTAGCTTAATCCAATAATGACTGGCTACGAAAGGAAAGTCCAGGAATCCAGAAGTTTTTCAATCCAGAAAACTGTATGTCTCAGTATTCTCAGCTGTCTGCAGGATATTCTGGAAGCTTAAGGAAATAGACTGTGCCAGGGAAGGAATGGTGGTGCTAACAGGATTAGAGCAAGCAGAAAAAGAGTAAAAGTTTCCCCCTTCCCTGTCCTTTTATAGGCTTCTAAGAGAAGGTGTCTTCCAGATTGCATCTGAATTAAAGATATGAATTAAAGGTATGACTTACTATCTCAAAAATCAAAACTACAGTAGTTCTTCCTACTTCAGATTAAGCAGAAATGGCCTACAGCTGTGCCCTCTATTTGGGGTTTTTTGTTAATCCCATAGGTAGTCATGTTTATTAGGATTCAAAGTTTCTCTGATGGTCAGAGAAGCTGGATTTGAGGCAACAGCACCAGGAAACAAATCATACCCTAGAGCCAAATTCTACTCCAGAGGTCACCATTGACACTAGCACAATGAACGTGATCTCTAAGCTCTGCAGTGTGTCATCAAGAAGAATGGCATTACACAATGTGCTTGGTGCTGACTCAGAAACTTGCCACATCTATGACTCTGAAAAGGGATACAGACTTTCCCAAATTATCAAGCAGATTAGACTCTTCCATTTCTTGAGAACATAAGCTCTTGAATGCAGTTGATGATTCAGGTTTGTATTTGTGACCTAGTCTCTCTACGGGGTAGGGCTTCTGATGGCAAATTCCCCACCAAAACAGTGGAGGAATGTCAAATTTGCTGGCAGCCAACAGTCACCCCCATGTCCACCCTATAGGATACATAAAGGGCTTTAAGAAGTCAAATTTATCAACTTGTCCTTTGTGTCTTGGGCTTATTGTCACTCATTGTTTTAAGTACAGTACTATTTCCTGACATAAATACTTTTAAATGATTATTCCTGCAATTGCAATTTCACATTGGGCATAGAATTCTAGGGAAACTCAATTTTCTAAGCAGTAAGCAGAGGTTTATGTTTTCTACTATAGGGATTGCTGTTGTGACTAATCTTTGCTGTCTGCTTGACACATTGTTAAAAATTGACTCCATAAGACTGATTTACAGGCATATTTCTTTAGCATTTTCTTGACTGTTAATTGATTTAAGAGCGATTGGCCCTTTGTGGATAGATAGCACCATCCCTAGGCATGCGAGCCTGGGCCACAGAGAAAAGCTAGCTGAGCCTATCACTGAGCAGTGTTCCTCTGTGGTTGCAATGGCTTCCCGTGATGATGGACTATAATCTGTGTGGTGAATAAACCCTTCACACCCTTCACTTTCCCCCACCACACACACAGAGAGAGAGAGAGAGAGAGAGAGAGAGAGAGAGAGAGAGAGAGAGAGAGAGAGAGAGATGAGATGGGGGAGAATAGAATTATCATAGAGGAATTGGAAGTCAATGCTCATAACTGGGGCCCCCTGGTGTCCATGCATGCATAGTCTCCTTCTGTGAGAAGAACCTAGAAGTGGCAGGTGACAATTCGGAATTGTGCTCTATTTTATAAGAAATGCAAAACGACTGCACTGGTAACTATGTCTCTCATCAGTTTGTTTATGGTGAATTTGATCTGAGTTCATCAAAGTGAAGATTGTCCCTCGGGATCCTTTCCTGAATGTGCAGCACCCTCACCTGGGTCTCCATCACCTTCTGGCGCTCACATCAGGAAGCTAGCCTGTCTCGGCCATAAAGGGTCTTCAGACTGACTGTGGGAAGGGTGAAATCACAAACAACTTATAGACACCCTGACAATGGGACTGAGGGGTGTGGGAGCTCCTCTGCTCTGAGTCACAGGTGGAGAACTGGATACAAACCATTAGAGGCTTCAGAGTAAGAGTACAGGGTCCCAGGTTCAGATACCTTCAGGGAGTTGGCATGTTCCATGAAGGCAAGACAACAGAGAAAGTGGACTCTTGGGAAATGTTTCATTCTTTTTTTTTTTTAGAGAAGCTTTAATTTTATTATTTTATATGATAAAACAAATAGCCAGTATAAGTGTGCAATATTCTTCCCAGAGTAAATAAAAATCAGAATACTGTCTAGTTATTCTGATTTTGATTTTGCAACATATAAATTCACATAAATCTCAAGGGTTCACTTCTTCTCAAAAAAAGGGTTATGTGTATTTCTTTTTTTTCCCATTTTATTTTATTTATTTTATTTTTCTCCATTAACAGCTTCAACTGGGTGTGGGGCAACAGAACCATTCCCAGCACAACCATGGGTGTGGGGTTCCCCGCAGTCTCCCCAGGGAGATGGTTCCTGCAATGATCTCTAGGGGAAACGGCTCACAAAAGATCTCCTCCCCCCTCCCATACAAAGGCAGGCAGCTATCACGTGAAGAGCACCAGTCAGAGTCAACCATGGTGTCAGACCACAGGAGAAGGGACTGAGACAAGGAGAGACCCTCCTCTCGAGTGGTGAAGCAATCCACCTCTCCTGGGAACAGAGGGGTGCCCGATGACTCCTAGGTCGAGTGGGGACCAGGCCTATTTTCTTTCCCCCTTACCCGTCCTAGGGTTCCCAGGGCCCTGCCTTAGGTTGGGGGATTATCCTGCCATAAGTCGCCCGTCCTTGGAGCTCTTCAAATAAAAGGCATCTAGCAGGATTAAAGTAAGCAGATCACAGGGCACCCTGTCTTAGGCCATGTGGAGAGCTCCCTCATACCTGTACCATGCCATGTTGAGCCGGTTTCTACAACCTCTGTATGGTGTGCTATTCAGGCGAGGATCCACACTAACTCCCGTCATTGGGCCCCTGCGTCTATCATTAATGAAAAGACTGTGAGGAGCTCCTCAAACAAAAGATATAATGATATAATTTTGGCACCAATAACTCCATCTCCAGACAAGAAGAAAGGGCTTTTTCCCAACCCAGTATTCACCTTTCAGTCTGGCCTATGGTATGTCCTCCTTCCTAAGTGCCTACTCCACATAAAGTTACGTGTGCTGCCTGCCAAAAATTAGGGCAGTGTAAAAGGGATCAAAATCTAAAACTTTTAACATATGCATTAAACCCAAACATTTTACAGCATGTGTCAAACCTTTCCCAACATCTATAAGTAGTTACAAATATCATTAGAACAATTTCAGTAGGAGTACAATGACATACATTGATGTTATCAAATACCACCAGTTCCTGTCTCTGAGCAACAGTGACAGGAACCCCCAATTTTCCCCCTTCTTAAGTGAAGAGAGGTTAATATTTTAATTAAAATGAGTTCTGTGTCCCAAAGTTTAAAGCAGTCTGATGTTTAGTCTGCAACTCAGCTGTTTCATTCTTATGAGATAGATCTTAGGCGCCATCTCCTTGTTTCTTGTTTTACAAAGAAAAGGTATTTTCTCCATCAGTAGAATTATGAGGGACAATTGAGGGACAACAGATGAGTAGCTGTTCTCAGCTCCAGAGCAGCTGCTGCAGATGCACAGATGCAGTCATCAGACTGGGGCACCAACTGGGCTCTGCAAACTTCTGCAGCATCAGTACATGTGGGGACCCCAACCCAAAGGAGCGTTCCTGTTCAGAGAGAAACAGCTCTTTTCTAGGACAGCATTTTTTACCTCAGTCAAAATTTCATCCAATGTATCCTACTAGACTGAGGGACATTACTTGCTCTAATACTGTTGAAATGAACTGAGATGTTGCAAGGTTGATGATAAGTTGTTTTAAAGAGGATTTCATGCTTTATTTTCATTACTAATCTCATTTCTCAAGCTGTCAGTTTTAAGGTAAAATCCTTAAAATGTATTCCTCTATTGTTATTAATGCACAATTCTTTGTCCCCTGCATTCACCATATACAAAAGCACAACAGCTCTGCTGTCCCTGTCATTCTGGATGCAGCACTCCTGCATTAGCTTTTCCCAGTCCACTTCCTTCTTATGCATCCTTATTTTTAAATCAACATTTAGAACAAACCTTGAATAGAACAGGAGTATCCCAATTTTAAAATGCATTCTAAAACATTAAAACTGTTGCATTTATACTTACTCTATCATTATTTTCTTCTACTGTGGTGATTTTACTCAAACTATTTCATGAATAAAGGTTCTTGTTAGTGTTTTTAATGAGTATGAGAATGGATTGTGAAAATGTGTGGTATTTTGATTACAGGTTCTTAGGAAAATAGAAGAGGGTAACAGGTACCCTGGAGCTGGAGTTACAGGAAGCTGTGAACCACCTGATATGGCCTCTGGGAAGGGAAATAAGGGCTTCTGGAAGGACAAGGAGCCTTACCTGCTGAATTATCCCTCAGGCCCAGTAAAGGGTCTTTAGTCAGAACATGTACCTTTTTTTTGAGTTACAACTTTAACTATTGTTTCTCTGAGTATGTCAGGCTCTGTGTGCAGCTGAGGCTTGTTCTCCCTGGGCAGGGCGGGTTCTCTCTTGTATCCAGGATCCCTAAATCCATCCAACCTCAGGGTCATCTAGAAATGCTCCTACACTGTGCTCCAGCCAGACTCTCAGCCAGGTGTGTTTTGGGAGGAGTTTCAGACTCAGAAGGCTGGAAGGGAATTCTGTCTGATTGAGGGAGGAGAGACACTTCAACAGTCATTCTGACACCAAAGGCCAGGGGTTGATTACTTGCTTCTGTCTCTTGTATTCAGACAAACACCATGAAGAGGATGCTGTGTTCTCTGCTGAGGCTACTGTGCATCCATATTCGCTGTGAATGTGGCTCTCCACATTCAGGGAACAGAGAGGATTTTGTTCAGCACATGGAGGGGTGGAAAAAGAGTGTAGTGGCCCTGCAGAGCTCTCATCTTCTTAAAGGACATGGGAATGAGTTTAGGGATCCATTAATACTCAGTGTCCTCCACCTGTGTCTCTTTCTCTGTTTCTAATCAGGGGTGAAAGGGCAACAAGTGAAGCAGAGTCCTGTGTCCTTGGTTCTGCAGGAGGGACAGTGCAGAGCTGCAGTGCAACTTTTCCGCCTCTGCGTGGCAAATGCAATGGTTTTACCAAAGTCCTGGGGGACACCTCATCACCCTGTTTTACAATCCTTCTGGAGCAAATCAAAGTGAAAGACTGAGATCCACAACAGTCACTCAGGAACGCTGCAGCTCTTTGTAAATTTCGTCCTCTCAGACCACAGACTCGGGCACTTACTTCAGTGCTATGATCCACATTGCTCCCCACACACCTGCAACCAATACACTTTCAGCTTGGTGGCTGTGGCCCTTATGTCCCCTGTCATTCACCACAGAACATCTGATTGATTTAATATACCTTTTATGTATAGGTAGAATTTTAAGTTCAGTAAACTTTTGACCAGGTAAGTTATGGATTTGGGTCTTTAAATTCTCACTATATACTGTCTCCTGATTCATAAATATCCATCTTATAATTAAAAAGCTGATGGAAGAACAGAATCAACGTGATCATTTAAGTCTCAATATGTCACAATGATAAAGAGAAAATGGAATGAAAGGCAAAGACAGGCTTCCAGGTAACCCTGATGTGGACAGGGTCAGTGAGGAGAAAACAAACTGAAGTAACAGCAAGAAATCAAGCTATGAAAGAAACAGAATGTACAGATAGCTGGATGCTCTATCTTCCTTTCTGTTGTGATAAGTTTTCCAATTTTGTGGAGTACAGGTTTTCAAAATATGACCTGATGATTCTCTGTATTTCCTTTTCCTCCATGTCTGTTGTTATGTCCCTCTTTTCATTTCTGATTTTATTAATTTGGATATTCTCTCTCTGTCTTTTGGTTAGTTTGGATAAAGGTTTGTCTATTTTGTTGATTTTCTCAAAGAACCAACTCTTTTTTTATTGATTCTTTGTATTGTTTTCTTTTTTTCTATTTTGTTGATTTCATCTTCCGATTTGATTATTTCCTGCCATCTAGTCCTCCTGGGTGAGTTTGCCTCTTTTGGTTCTAGAGTTTTTAGGTGTTCTGTTAACTCACTAGTGTGGAATTTTTCCAGCTTCTTTATGTAGGAATTTAGTGTTATGAACTTTCCTCTTAACACTGCTTTCATTGTGTCCATAAAATTGGATATGCTGTGTGGTTATTTTCATTGATTTTAGGAGGTCTTTAATTTCTTCCTTTATTTATTCCTTGACCCATTGATGATTCAGGTGAGCATTATTTAATTTACATGTGTTTGTGGGATTTCTGAAAATAGTGTTGCAGTTGAATTCTAATTTTAAGCTATGGTGATCTGATAAGATTCATGGGTTATTTCAATTTTTTTTGTATTCTCTGAGGTTTGCTTTGTTACCTACTATGTGGTCAATTTTTGAGAAAGTTTCATGTTATACTGAGAAGATGGTATATTCTTTTATGTTTGGATGGGATGTTCTATAGATGACTGTTAAGTCCATTTGAGTCATAACATCTACTAGTTCCCTTATTTCTCTGTTAATTTTCTGTCTGACAGACTTGTCCAGTATTTAGAGTAGGGTGTTGAAGTCTTCCACTTTAGTGTGTGAGATTTAACATGTGATTTACATATGAGGGTGCTCTTGTATTTGGGGCATAGATGTTCAGTATTGAGATTTCCTCTTGATGGATTTTTTTCCTGTGACTAATATGAAATATCCTTCTTTGTCTCTTTTCATTGATTTTAGTTTGAAGTCTATTTTGTTAGATATTAGGATAGCTACACCAGCTTGTTTAGTAGGTTCATTTAATTGGGATTTTTTCCCAACCCTATACTTTGATACAATGTCTGTGTTTGAGATTAAAGTTTGTTTCTTGTATGCAGCAGAAGTATGGATTCTGGTTTCTTTTCCAATCTGTTAGTCTGTGTCTTTTTATAAGTTAGTTGAGTCTATTTACTTTAAGGGATATTCATGACCAATGATTGCTTGTTCCTGTTATTTTAGTTTTAATTGTTGGTGATGTTATTATGTGTGTTTTTCCCTTCCTTGGGATTTGCTGCTGTGAGATCATCTATTGTCGGTGTTTTTGTGGATGTAGCAAATTCCTTGGGTTGGAATTTTCCTTCTAGTACTATGCGTAGGGCTGGGTTTGTGGCTATGTATTGGTTAAATCTGGTTCTGTCATGTTTTGCCCTTCTATGGTGATTAAAAGTTTTGCTGGGTATAGTAGTCTAGGCTGGAATCCTGGCCTCTTAATGTCTGCATAATGCTTGACCAGGACCCTCTGGCTTTCATTGTTTTCATTGATAAGTCAGGTGTAATTCTGATAGGTCTGCCTTTATATATGGTGTGATCTTTTACTTTTGCAGCTCTTAATTTTCTTTTTTTTTATTCTGTATGTTTAGTGTATCATTGCTTTTATCTGTTTGATTGCTTTTTCTTGGTTTATTTTAAAGGATTTGTTCATTTCTTCCATTTTTTGTTCATCTTTTTTTCCATTTCTTTGTAGTGATTGACTCATATTCCTCTCTCATTCAGCCTCTGTTTTCCTCTCCTTTGTCCCTGTCCTCACGCACCCTTCTCTTACTCATTTTATAGCTTCATTTTCAGATGATCTCTATTTTCTTTTTATTTCCTTCTCCCCTCTTTTTTGAAAATTTTTACATAGCACACATATGTATTGTGTATCTTTACATGCCTTTCAATGGCATTTCTTTTCCTATGGATAGCTCAAGTACATTTTCCCTTGTGGTTGAATATTATGATGTTGTTTCAGGTACAAGATTTTCTTCATTCATCATTTGACAAGTGGTACCTAGGCTACATCTTCATGTGTTAAGTCCTGTGGATGTGGAATTTCCAAACCTATGTGGGGGCTTGTTCCTGGAAGAAACTAATTCTACCTCTGTCCACAGGTTTGACCACCTGAGGTTCTTCATCTACAAGTTGAACCATGTGTACTTTTACTTATCTATGCTAATATGCCAACTGGTGTTATCATGATGTTAGCTTTACTTAGGCAACCATATTTTTGAGATTTATGAGAGAAATTCCCTTGTCATTTCTAGAGAAACCTATATAACAAGAGGAATTCTAATCCTCTGTCTCTTACAATCTTTCTGTGACTTCTGGGATTATCTTGAGTGTAGGGATTGTACTACGGATGTGTCAGTTGGACTTTGCACCATAGAGTCACTTACTCTTTATATTTTTACCATTTGGGGATTTATAAAACACGGAGAAGAAAAAAATGTACATAGATATTTCTATTGGGGCTGTCTTGACTATTAATAGGCATAGGGAGGTTCACCCTACTATGGACCATAATATCCTAGGCAGGAGGTCATAAAGTGTATAAGAAATCTAGATGAGCAGTAGTTAACCTGCAAGCCAGATAGTAAGTCACATTCTCCTTTGTCCTTGTTCCATGTTTTTAGCTGTAAATTGCCTTCTTTCACTAGTGGCAATCTTGTATAGAATAGCAAGCAATCCTGGTTTCAAGTTTTTGCACTGATTCCTTAAGTGATAGGTTGTGATCTGGTACCATAAGCAAAAATGAACCTTTTCCTCACCAAATTGCATTTTGTCAAGATATTAGCTGAAGCAACATAAAGGAAACTAAGATACAAAGTCCAATAAATGTTGCCAGTGTATCCATCAGTGTGGGCCATCCACTGAAGCATGGGGAACCTGCAAACATCTACACCTTCAAAGAAAAGTGATTTTTTTCTCCTTCAGCAGCCATCAACTGATCATAGTCCTCTGCATGGAGTAGGACCTAGAGCATCTTCCCATTTGTGTGAGAAATTGGCAGGCTTATTCTTTTTTTTAAAGAAGCTAAAAGGTATTTTATTTTACTGTTTTATTTTTTATTATTCTTTTCATTAAATGTATCAGTCCAAGTTCCCACTCCCTCCCCTTTTCCCATTCCCTTCACATATTCTCCCATTCCTCCCCCATCCAATCCACGAAGAGAGTAAGGCACATTGCTTTGGGGGAAGATCCAAGGCCCCAACGTGTCCTCCGAAAAGAATAGGTTTCAAAAGAGCCAGTACAAGTAGTAGGGATAAATCCTGGTGCCTCTGCTAGAGGCTCCTCAGTTTGCTCCAGCCATGCAATGGTCAACCACATTCAGAGGGACTACTTTGGTCCTATACTTGTTCTTTCTCAGTCTGGCTGGAGTTGGTGAGCTCCCATTAGCTCAGGCTGACTGTTTCAATGAGTGTACTCATCGTAGTCTTGACTGCTTTGCTCATATTCTCATTATTCTTACTCTTCAACTGGACTTTGGAATCTCAGTCCAGTGCTCTGATGTGGCTCTCTGCTGCTGTTTCCATTAGTTGCTGGATGTAGTTTCTATGGTGATATTTAATATATTCATCAGTATGACTACAGGTCAAGTCAAGATCAGGCCCCCTCTCCTCTATTGCTTAGGGTCTTAGCTAGGGTCATCCTTGTGGATTCCTGGGAATTTCTCTAGAGTCAGGTTTCTCGCTAACCCTATAATGGTTCCCTCAATCAATATCTGTTTCCTTGTTCTAATCTCTCTCCTTCCTCCTTCTTGATTATGCTAATCCTTCAAGTTCTCCACACCACTCCCCTTCTCCCCTTATCTTCTCCTTCTACCCTCCCTTTTTCCCATTGTAGAAGGAGTGGCGGGCTGCATTCTGCTCGGCTCCTGCATGGCTAGCTTTACACCTGAAATAACATCACACAAATTGTATTCTTTTAAACACTGCTTGACCCATTAGTTCTAGCCTCTTATTGGCTAACTCTCATATCTTGATTAACCCATTTCTAATAATCTGTGTAGCACCACGAGATGGCAGCCTACCGGGAAGGATCTTAACCTGCATCCATCATGGAGAGGAGAACTATAGCATCTGCCTCACTTCCCTTCTTCCCAGCCTTCTGTTCAGTCTACTCCACCTATCTAAATTCTGCCCTATCAGGCCAAGCAGTTTTCCTTATTAATTAACCAATGAAAGCAACAGATAGATAAAGACCATTCTACATCACCCCACCTCCAAACTCCCAATTTCGTCAAGTGATCTTGTTTGTGTCCACTTACCAGACAGATCTATATATGTTTTTCTTAGGGTTCACCTTATTATTTAGATTTTCTAGGATCATGAACTAAAGGCTCAATGTCCTTTGTTTATAGTTACTATCCACTTATGTCTGAGTATATACCATATTTATCTTTTGGGTCTGGGTTACCTCACTCGGGATAGTGTTTTCTAATTCCATCCACTGTACGCAAAACTCAAGGTGTCATTGTTTCTTACAGCTGAGTATACTCTAATGTGTAAATGTGCCACATTTTCTTTATGCATTCTTCAATTGCATAAATTGAGGGACATCTAGGTTGTTTCCCAGTTCTGGCTATTACAAATAATGTTGCTATGTACACAGCTGAACAAATGTCTTTGTAGTATGATTGAACATCTTTGGGTATATGCCCAAGAGTGGTATTTCTGGATCCTGAGGTAGGTGATTCCCAATTTTCTGAGAAACCACCATACTGATTTCCAAAGTGGTTGTACAAGTTTGGATTCCCACCAGCAATGGATGAGTGCTCCCTTTACTCCACATCCTCTCCAGCATAAGCTATCATTGCTGTTTTTGATCTTAGCCATTCCTAGTTACTGTAAATAGAATAGAAATAAAACACAGATAAACAAATATCTGTGGAGTAGGATGCAGCATTCTTTGGACACAGAACAAAATGTAGCCTCGCTGTGTCATGTGAAAGACTCATCTTAGTGTTTAGAAGATTCTCCACACCTATTTCATGAGTAGCTGCACAAATATGCATTTTCCTGAGAGTAAATGTGGATGTCTAATCCCCCCACAACTTCCCCAGTCATTGATTCCCTGATTTTTAGATATTCTGACTGGGGTGAAAGAAAATCTCAAAGTTGTTTTACTTTGCATTTTCCTATTTGCTAATGATGATGATGAATTTTAAGATATTTTTAACCATTTTTCAATTCCTCTTAGAACTCCATCTAAACAGTGATACTTTCCTACTATCTGCATTTCCTTTGCCAGGAAAGGATGGAGTAAAAAGGCTGGTTTATTAAGACAAGGAGATGGCCTCAAGTCATTTGTTGGTGTCAATCCACTAGGGGGCACTGTAGGGGTCCCTAGAAATTATTTTTCTTATGTTGCCTAGAGGTTTGACGATTGCAGAGGAGACATAAGGCAATCTACTCACAAAAGCAATGAGTAGGAGTGACTCTGTGGAATTCCCTAGTCTTAAGTTCTCAATTATTCTATACAAAACCTATAGATATCTAGAGCTTGTTCGCTGGATCTTATGTGTTTATAAACCTATTTTAAAAATAATTCTCTGAGCTGGGCGGTGGTGGTGCACGCTTTTAATCCTAGTACTCGGGAGGCAGAGGTAGGTGGATCTCTGTGAGTCTGGTCTACAAGAGCCAGTTCCAGGACAGGCTCCAAAGCTACAGAGAAACACTGTCTCAAAAAACCAATAATAATGATGATGATGATGATGATAATAATAATAATAATAATAATAATAATAATCTCTGAACAGATGTAAGCAAAATAAAATCTCACTGGGCATCATAAGAATGGACAGTTAAGAGAAAACATCTCAACTGCTTTCATTTTTTAAGTTATATTTTAAAATTTTCCTAAATTCATAAAACTAGAAAATATCCCATTTCCTTTATATCATATATGATATATTCAAGATATCTATCTATCTGTCTATCTATCTGTCTATCTATCTAACTATCTATCTATCATCTATCCTCTGAATGAGAAAGAAAAAGAATAACTACTTAGATGAGAAAACTAGGAAATACAAATTCTATAAAAGTACAAGAGAGCAGAGCTTGCTAACCGAGAGCTGTCATTCACAACCAGATCAGAATCAGACATCTTTCCTGCACAGTTGTGAAAAAGAGCTGTGCACAAACCAAGAGAAGGAAAATAAATCATGGTAAAAACACAGGCAAGGCCTTTTTAAAAAAAAAAAAAAAAATCAATAAACCTGTCATTGGAAACATTTTCTATGCACATGATGATCTGATAATTTCAAGAAATATTTTTTATTCCTTATAGTGCATTACATGCTGACTTGTTTCATTTATGATGTAAGGACTTTCTTGTTGAGCATACTGTAGTATGAGGAGTGGCAGGTTGCTTGTCCCGGCTGCCCGGCTAGCTTAGCCCCTGAAATAACCACACAGAAATGTATTAATTAAATTACTGCCTGGCCCATTATCTCTAGCCTCTTATTGGCTAACCCTCACATATTAGCTTAACCCATTTCTAATAATCTTTATCATCACTTGACTGGCTTACCGGCACGAGTCTAACCAGAGTCCATCTTGTGCAGGAGAACCATGGCATCTGCCTGACTCTGCTCTTCTTCCCAGCATCCAGTTCTGTCTTCTCTGCCTACCTAAGCTTCTACCCTGTCAAAAGGCCAAGGCAGTTTCTTTATTTAAGCAATGAAAACAACACAAATACAGAAGAACCTCCTACACCAGGCATACTAAGCACATTGAATGGTGGTCCCAGGCCCATCAGTAGATGGCCACACAGAATGAGCTCAATGGTGTTTCTGTATCATATTGCTTAGTTTGGATTTTTGTTTTTGCATTTATTGTTCTTTTGTCTCTATTTTATATTCACCTGTCATGTTTTATGGGTTTTGGATGTGTGTTTCTTCTTTGTTATTATTTTTTAATTCTGGTGTGCTGATTTGCCTGTCTCCTTTCTAGAGAGAGGGGGCACACTGTTGGGACAAGGAGGTAGAAAAAATTTAGGTGGACTTGGGAGATGGGAGACCATGATCAGAATATATTGTCTGAAATTCTTTACACAAAAAGGTTTAAAAAAAATCTTGCTAAGATTCTGCAACGCTCTTTTAACTCACTGGTGACATCAGTTTTCACACCAGTATTCTGAATTTATGAATTCTCTTTCCTCGCACATTTTGTCTCAAATTCCCCTTATATGAAATGCTACATTAGAAATATATGGTCCTGGGATCTGCCTCTTGGCCTCCATGGTTGTGGATCATTTACCCTGTAGAGTCATGAGGTGAAGGTGGGTGGGACTGTTCAGATGAAAGAGGAAGTTCAGAAAATCGGGGGAACCTTTTGTGTGTAGCATAAGCGTGTCTGCATAAATTCTTGATACCCTCACAGGTGGAGAGAAGACAACCCAGCAATTGAACAGGGGCCATGGAGAGTAAACTGGGAACTGTGCTGGGGATTCTGTGGGTGCAGATTTGCTGTGAGTTGTGCTCACCTAAGTCGTTTTAGACATGGGATTCTGCAGAGATGTCAGTGGTGGAGGGGGAATGAGTCAATTCAAAGCCCATGTGCAGTCATCCTCATGGTCTTTCCTGGGATGTTTGACAGATGTGGGTGAAAACTCTTCATTGACTCTGGTTTGCTTTTCTGTTTCCAAGCAGGGGTGCGAGGAGTTGATGTGGAGCACAGTCCTTCAGACATGAGTCTCCACGAGGGAACCAGTTCTGCCCTGAGATGCAATTTTTCTACCACCATCATGAGTGTGCAGTGGTTCCGACAGAATCCCAGAGGCAGCCTCATCAGACTGTTTTACCTGACTCCTGGAACAAAGGAGAATGGAAGGCTAACATCAACATTCAACTCCAAGGAGCGCTACAGCACTCTGCATATAGAGGATGCCCAGCTGGAGGACTCAGGCACCTACCTCTGTGCAGTGGAGGCACAGTGCTTTCTACAAGCCTTCAGCCTGGTGCCAAACTGCAGCTGAGTGTGCAGCTGCAGCCCTGACATGGGGAGACTCGGCAGGAGGCTTTTCACAGCAGTGGCTTTATCAGATCCTCACCAATTACGAAGAAATTGTGAGGAAACAAAATTACCACAGCAGAAATTCATGCTTAAATTCAGATTGACATGTCATTGATTTGGATAAGCTTAAATGTTCAGAAACATCAGCCCACATGACTAAGATGTATGCTTTATTTCACCAAATGCTTGTGCTATTGTCACGAAATATAAGCCTCTCTTACACATTCCAGAACCTCTCGAATCATGTCTCAAAATTAGAAACAGGAAACATTCTATGTTTAGAGACCACAGGAAAACACTTACAGCTAATCTACTTCATATAAGGTTGATAAAAGAATTAAATTTGAAGATCTAATAGATTAAGTTGTAAAAGGCAAGATAAATCTTACTATTAAATTAAGACATCATTTCTACAGTATCTTGATATTTTTAAAAATATGCATTTAATTATGCAAATAAAACAATATTTCACATAAAATAATCAGAGACAAAAGATAAATGACAAACTAGAGCACTATATTTGCAATTTTTATCAGAATAATATTTGTAGAAACTGATTCTACCAAAATATTTACACATCTTCAATGTAATATATACACATAACTTCTCATTCAAAGATAGCTCTCAAAAGTAAAAGTGGAGCCCTCCTAAAGGTCACACAATAGGGGATTATTTCATTATACAGTAATTAAATATGATCTCAACAACTGCTTTTGCCCAAGGGATGGTATCTTATTTTCTTCCCCCCCCCCCGGCCGGGCGGCGGGCCCGACCACCCCCCCCACCCGGCCCGCCAACCCCCCCACCCCCGCCCCCCCCCACCCCAACAAAAAAAAGCCCACCCCCAACAAAAGAAAGGGCTTCCAACCCAGTATCCCTATGGCCAGGTAGCCCCCCCAGCCACCCACAAGCGCCCGCCAAAATAGGCAGGAAAAGGACAAAACCAAACTTAACAAGCATAAACCCAAACACTTACAGCAGCAAACTTCCAACACAAAGCAACAATATCATTGATCAATCAGAGGACAAGACATACATGATGTTACAAAACCACCAGTTCCAGCTCGAGCAACAGGACAGGAACCCCCAGTTTTCCTTCTAAGTGAAGAGAGGTAATATTTTAATTAAAATGGTTCGGGACAAAGTTAAGCTCAAAAAAAATAAAACGTCCTGATGTTTAGTCGCAACCAGCTCCAAAGCAGACTAGAGTGCTGCAGAAGCAGTTTAGCTGTGCTCCAGGACAGGTGGGGGAACCTGGGTGAGGCGAGTTGGATTCAGCTACATGAAGCACATCCTGGCACTTATGTCCGCCGGGTCTCCCTGGACTCTGGAGGCAGGATGACCCTCTGCAGAGTGGTGTAGGTGGTTTTGTTAGCAGGGACTCCTTTCCTGGGGGCAGGGAATACCGGACCAAGGACCTCTCCTCAATCATCTCTGGAAGTCTGGCACTCCTCTGTGTCCGCAGCCTCGACATCATGTCCAGGATTTATTTTCTTTCTGTGAAAAAAGCACAAACACGTCCTCGACCCCAAATATATATACAGGTCGGGTTTTTTCATAATGCATTGCAAGGGCTTTTTCACCTTGTCTTATCAAAGGTAAGCTTGGTGTCATCAAGCCAGATCCGTTTGCATCAGGATCTGCTGGCAACTTTTATGAGTTGCTTTGAAGGAGCCTTGTTATGCTCTATAATTTTTATTATTGTTAGCCATATATGCAGTTCCTCCATTGGAAGAGCCATTTGTAAAATTTAGCATAAAATCCTTTAAGGGATTTTTGCTATAACATTAGCAAGATACAGGTGCATAAATAGTAGCAGTGATCTGGGAAAATACCATTGTTTTGGCCTTTGAATTTAGCAAAGGCAATTGTCCAGGAATCAATCTTAAAATTATCAATGAATCTACGGTTTAGTATAAGAAACATTGATCATAGACAATATTTTGTTAAACCATTATCCAGATTCCATCCTGTCCTTTATATCAGACAAGCTACTGGATTAAATTAAGAGTTTAATATCTTAACTAGCAAAACTGAGAAGATTTAGCCATAAGCAGCATGTTTTATAAAGCTGTTGTATAATAAGTTTTACATCTAATATACACACTTGCCATAGCTGAATTATGATTAATATACTGTATTTGTTGATTATTGTATACTTATCTGTGGATTTATACTTTACCTGCTTCTACAGCTGAAAAATTCTGGCATGTCAGTTGTCTTTATAAGGAACTGGAAAGCAGCCATGCTCATTGATTCTCAAATTGTCTCTCCTTTGCTGTGTTCATGTTGAAACAGCAGCTGAGTGATGAAAACATTGACTGGATTGGCTCAAATATTTACAGAGTTTACAAATTAACTGACCCCCTTGGGATTCAGTCAGCTTAATCGCCATTGCAACTACATTTTTTCCAAATATAGATTATATGAGCTTCCCCAGATAATAAGAAAATCTTAATTCCCAATAAGATATAAGTGAGCATGGCTAGAAGTAATGGCAGTAACAGCTTTTACAGTAAGAATTATTGCTAGGGTATTGTTGTGCTATTTCTGCCTTTATATCTTACTTGGTCTTTTTCCTTTGCAGTGTTTAATATTCTTTTCTTATTCTGTGTATTTAGTGTTTTGGTTATTATGTCTCAAGGGAACTTTCTTTTATGGTCCAACCTATTTGTTCTGTAAGTTCTTTGTACTTTTATATGCATATCTTTACCTCCACACAAATCTAACTCCAGACCTTCATTTTCTCTTTTTGGAAAACAAAGAAACAAAAAAAATCAAACAAACCATAATAGAACAAATAAAACACGAGGAGCTCATATACATGCAAAGACACATGCATGCACACAAAAATATATAACGCCACAAAACTGGAAACCATAATATATAAGAAAGTAACTGATATGTTAAATGATGACTCAGATAAAGCATTAAAAGACCTAGAAAACAAACAAACAAAAATATACTTGAGTTTATTTGAGTTGGCCATCTACTGCTGGGTATGAGACCTACCTTAAGTGTGGTTTGCATACCCAGGGAAATGCTCTTGGAGAAAACTATAAATTTTCCCTTGTGAGCAATTTTCAATTGGAGATAGCTTCTCACTTAGAAGCAGATAAAGTCCATTTCACCCTCTTAGCACTGGGACCCCATCTATATGGGACATGTGAGGGCCCTTTGCATGTTGCCATAAACTCTATAAGTTCATATGTGATACAATGTATCTGCAGGGCATTATATCCTTAGTGCCTTCCATCCCTAGTGGCTCATATAATCCTTTTGCTTTCTCTTCCACAAAATTCACTGAACCCTGAGAGGAGAATTTTAATGGAGACAATCTATTGAGGACTGGGTGTTCCAATGTCTCTCATTCTTTACATATTTTCCAGGTGTGGAGCTGTAGATCTCTGTGTTTGTTGCCATCTACTACAAGTGAAAGCTTCTCTGGTGATTGCTGAGTCACACATTGATCTATTGGTATAGCAGAAAGTCATTAGAAGTTATTATATTGCTATGGATGTTTAGTAGGACAATGATTTTTGTTTTTCCTTAGGTCCATAGCCTGTCTAGTCTCAAGTTTTTGGCCACTAGAGCAGTATTAGGCATGGATTCCATCTAATGGCCCCTAAGTTCATTCAGAATTTGGTAGGTCACACCAATATCACTCCCTTTATCTACCACTGTATCATGTATAGAGATCACTACTGTAGATCAAAGGACTTATAGCCATGTTGTTGTTTACCTTTCTCCTCTGGTAACATTATACAATTATACATATGCTTTGCTAGATTTAAAGACAGGAAATAGACTCACTAGTGTGTTCAAACACCATTCTTAATCTCTCAACACTAGAGCACACTTGTTACGGCATATTTGTTTGTTAAGTGTCTGAGTGCCTCACAGGTCAGAAAACACTTAAGCAGAGGCCTCACTGGTTAAGGATGAAACCACAAGGTGGTAGTAGACCTCAGCTGCTGGGGAGTATGCAGTGGACTCACTTCCTTTCATGTTGATTGTGCAGGCTTAGGGCAGAAGCACAGCCTTTTCTCTTTGGCTAAGTAGATGACTCAAGAGGTAGAATTGTTCCTTAGAAAGAGCCACATCCTGATAGCAGCAGCTGACCAGCTAGTCATCACAATTTATACTGGGCCATAATTTATTTGAAAAGAATAGTGAAGACATATGTTCCTTATTTATTCATGTTTCTGTGGTTGCAGCGGCATGGTGAGTTAAGATTTTAGGGCTATAGATTAATCTGTGGGTATTTCTGACACATCCAGAGGCACTCTATGTTAGTCAGATTTTCTCTACTACTGTTTAGAAGGAGAGAGAGAAGAAAAGAAAATTTGGCAAAGTGATGAGGTGACCACCTTTCTCCTCTGTTTCCATCTTTTGCATAGGGCTGAGCCAAGGAGAGCAGGAGGAACAGCATCCTTCTACCCTGAGAGTCCAGAATGGAGCCAGCGCTGTCATCAACTGCACATATGTAGACAGAACCGTGTACAACTTCCTTTGGTAAAAACAAGGACTTGGAGAGCATCCTAAGCACATTGTTGACATTCATTCAAATGTGGAAAGAAAGGAAGACTAAAGACTGATAGCTTTACAAGATAAGAAAGCCAAACACTTCTCCCTGAACATTGTAGACAACCAGCCTGGAGACTCTGCCGTGTATTTCTGTGCCGCAGATACCCACTGTTCCCCAGTCACATACAGCCTGTCCTCAAACCTGCCACAGTGCCTGGAGCCCCGTCAGCATCCTGTGTCACAGGCCTTCCAGTGCAACATTTGCCAGTTGTTATTGGGCAAGTGCCAACTACAGTGTGGACATTAAAATACAGAATAAGTAGGTCAGCTTCAAGTACCAGAAGCTCTTTTGGACTGTTTTTCTCCTTTTTAAAAAAAATATTTTAAAATTTGAAACACAGTTTTGTCATTCCTGTCCCCTGGTTGTAGCACATGATTTCTGTCATAGACAATCAGAACTCACGTTCTTCAGAGAAGAAGATGCTGTAGCACACCTGACCCAGATGGGACACATCAATCACACAACCTCTTCCCGCAGTCAAAGGTCACTGAGGAAGAGGGGATGGAAAGAATGTCAGAGCAATAGGTGGGGGATGAGTACAAGGAAAGAGTGTTTTCTGGACACAGCAGGGCAGCTGCCCACATGTATTCACAGGTTTACAGCACATGTAAGACTTGCAAAGTATCAGGGCAGACACAGTTTGATCAGGGGGTGAAGGTGTGCATTCCTACTTTTAGCTAAGAAGCTATGTGAAGTAGTTGCTGAGAGAGAGACTTGGGTTTCTTTAAAAGTAAATCCCTAGTGTATAGACCGCCCACTAGTGAAGGCCACACATCCAAGAGTATATGGGCATCACCTCCTGAAATGCAAACCTTGATGTGTTTGTTCTATTTTTTAAATGAGTGAACAAAACTGGGTTTATATAGAAGAGTGGATGGAGCTGGCAGGATTGAAGAGAGCAGATGAGCATAATCAAAATTAGTTCCATAATATATTCTGAGAGCTAATGAAATAAGAAAATAGATAAATTTTTGTCAGAAATGTGTGTGTTTGTGTGCGTATGTCTTATTTTATGCATATTCATCACACTAAATACCAAAGGCTACACATAGTTCAGTAACACTGGTAATTTCAGGAACCCACTGGGGACTTGAAACCTGTCTCCTTGGGTGAGGTTTCAAGTTTATTCACCAGGTGTTGTGCAGTTTGAACAGAAATCAGCAGAGGGCGATGCCTCTTCAGGTGGTGGCTTTACATCACAGACTGTCACTGTGCTGAAGGAAGTCTTTGTTTATGAGTTTCAATAAGGTCCTGAGGAGACTTTCCCTATGAGTTTGGTGAACTCAAGAACCAAGTGTCCTTGACTTCTATGAACATGCTTCCTGACACCTGCTCAGTCCTGGTGCTTCTATTAATGCTAGGTAAGTTACATTTACCCTAAGTGGTGATAATGTCCTTTTCTTACAACTATGGAAGCTTTTACCTACTTCCTTGTATAAAGAGTGATTTCTCCTTATTGATTTACTATTTATTTTCAGGGAGGAGCAATGGAGACTCAGTGACCCAGCCTGAAGGCCTGGTTACTGTCACAGAGGGGTCACCTGTGCTGCTGAATTGCACATATCAGACTTCTTACGCAAATTCTTACGTTTGGTGGTATGTTCAATATCTCAACAAAGCTCCTAGGCTACTCCTGAGGGGCATCACAGACAACAAGAGGACAGAATACCAAGGGTTCCATGCCACTCTCCATAAGAGCAACAGCTCCTTCCACCTGCAGAAGTCCTCAGTGCAGCTGTGGGACTCTGCCCTGTACTACTGTGCTGTGAGTGACACAGTGAGGGAGACTGCAGGGGAAGCTGCACACAAACCAAGGGGGCAGGAGGGCTGAGGGGAGTGGCCCTGTGAGGGAGAGCTGTGTATGTCTCTAAGTGGGGTTTGCTCAGCCTCCTGAAATACAGAAACAAATTTCAGTCAAATTCCTAGAAAACTAGAAATTTGTCGATACTCTGACAGGATAGTTTAAAAGTCATTGCTACAGACAACTGGGCATTGAACCCAAGAAATATTGTTTTCTCCATAAGTGGAGGACCTCTCACAGAAAACATCTCCAGGAAATCCCTGACATGAGATTTTTCTCTACCAAGATGTCTTACAAAATTTAGTGACTAATATTTTCCAACAATAGTTTGTTACTAGCCCACAAATTTATGATCCAAATGAGGAACATAGACTTTAGTCTTTGAAAATCTCCTTCAGTCTCACTCCACAAGTTACTTAGATTCTTCTTCTTCTTGGTCCATGTTACAGAGAGTTCAACCTGACTTTCAGTCTCAGTTACTGTTCTATTGTTGTAGAGATAACCATCACCAAGACAACATGTAGAAGAAATCATTTAATTGAGGTCTTGATTACAGTTTCAGAGGGTGAGTCCATGCCCATCATGGTGGCGAGCATAGTACCAGGCAGCAAAGCATGGAAGAGTAGGTGAGCACTTCTTTCTGATCATAAGCAATAGTCTAAGAGAGGGAAAGACTGGACCCAAATTGGGCTTTGAGATTCCCAAGCCACCACCAGTGATACCTTCTCTGATGAGGCCACACTTAGTGACCCTTCCTACACAGTCCACCAACTGGGAACCAAACATTCAGATCCTATGAGGGCCATTCTCTCTGTAACCTTCACACTACCCAACAGCCTTAACTTTGTGCAGCTGCTCAGGAAATAGAGCTGTTAGCTCTCTCAAGATAATGCCCTGAGAGCAGCTCCTTCTCTTTCCTACATGCCGTGTAAGAGACAACCTGTTCATGAAAGACTCTTTTGAGAAATTCTTTCCCATTCATGTCCACTCTCATCCTCCACTGCACTTTGCTTAAATTCTCATCATGTGATGTAGTCACTTGCCTGAAATTAGAGTTAGGTAGTCTTATAATTCTTGTGAAATATGGAAAAGGAGGCCAAGTTTTCGATCCATCTCAATTTTGGAACCAGAATACTGATATAAAGTAACATGTTCTAGTACTCATATTTATCTCTCTGTAAAGGAAGAAAGTTCTGAATTCAATTACTATGAAATCCCTCAAGGAAGTTTTGTATTTGTGTATACAAAGAACAAAAAAAGTACACATCTTGGACTGGATGGATTTTAGCAGAATGATCATCAAAAGGATGAGAGTGACTTCACTTAGCAGCTGGTAGGAACAGATGCAGAGATCCACAGGCAAATATTGGAGGGAGTTTGTGGAGTCCTGCATAGGAGGGGGAGAAATGACCAGAAGAATCAGAGTGATCAAGGACACTACTAGAACACAGCCTACATAATCAACTGGCTGGGTCTCATGCAGGCTCAAAGAGATCAGGGAGCCTATAGGGGTCTGACCCTCTGCATATGTTATGGCTGAAGAATTTAGTGTTCTTATATGACCACAAATAGTGGGAACAAGAGTTGTCTCTGATTCTTTTGCTTATTTAAGGGACATTTTTCTTTGTATTGGGTTGCCTAACACAGCCTTAATGTAATGGTATATGCCCGGGTTTACTGTAGTTTACTGTGTTTGGTTGATGTCCTGGGAGGGCTGCTCTTTCTGAGAAAGTACAGAAGGGGGTGAATCTGGGGAAAAGGGGAAGTGGGGAGAACTTTGCATGAAGGAGAGGTAGGGGGCTACAGTAGAGTAGTACATGCATATTTTAAATTAGTACATTTGATATTTTAAAAATATCAAATGCATAGAATGTGAAATGATCATATCAGAGTAACATGTTGAGAAAGACACTAGAAAATGGAAAATCCTCTAATGCTCATAAATTAGCAACATTAACAATGTGAAAATAACCACTCTACTAAAAGTTATTAAGATTCAGTTCAATTCCAATAAAAATCCAACAGTATCCTTCACAGAAATAAGAAATAAAAACTTCAAAATATTCATATGGAAGTTCTCAGAACAGGAAATAAACAAGACCAAAAGAGAAATGCCCCGTGGCATATAATACTTAAAACATGAAGTATACTTAGGAAAGAAAGTATTATGAAATCTGCAAGAGAAAAAATCAGTCATATAAAGAAAGAAATTCATACCATCTATTAATAGTTGACAGTTTTTTTGTGTGTATTACTTTTTATTGCAGCTCTGGTGTGAGCCCATCCCTAATTTATAGTTCGATTCTCCCTGGTGGACTGACACACCCAAGATGGAGACCCATCCCCCTCAGTGCCCAGACACGGGCTGTACCCAGCAGCGGCTCTGGTCTCACACTGTGCTTTCAGCTTCTCTTTCCCAGCCAGTCCGTGCATTGGGGCCAGAAGCATGTCTTTTCAGTTCAGTGGTCCTGGTTGGTCCAGTGACCGCCTCTCAGTGGGGCTTGGGGATGTGGCCATCCACGTAGAAGTTCCTGGTGACCTTGGGAAGAGCAAACTCGACTCCTTCCAGCTCAGGGGTCAGCACAATCTGGCAGCCCAGTCTTGAGTTCTCCTGGAGCTGCGGGGCCATGTCCAACATATCGTCCTCCCTCTCCTCAGGAGGAGGCAGGAGATCCAGGTGGGTCTCACTCACATACACATGGCAGGTGGAACATGCCAGGGAGGCTTCGTAGGCCCCTTCCAGGTCCACCCCGTGGCGCTGGGCCAGGTGAAGAACATTGTCCCCAACTCTGCCCCTCACGGGGATCCGCCGACCAGAGCGGTCCACGAAGACCACGTTGACCCTGGGGACAGACAGGGTGCAGGCGCTGAGCCGAGGCCGGCCTGCGGCTGAGTGGCAGGGCGGGGCAAGGCGTGGCGGGCACTCACGCGTTCCGGGGCACCTCCGGGCCATCTGCCTTGTCCTCGCCTGCGTGCCGCTCTCCTGGAAAACACGAGTGGGTGAGCGGCTGCGGCCTTGCTGCCAACCGCGGCGGGGCCTGGCCCTAGGTACCTGTACTCCGGAGAGTCCTGGATGTCGCTGCCCCATGCCCAGTCCAGTTACCCCAAGATCCCCTGGCGGCCCGCAACAGGACCCGGGCACTCATGCCGCTGGCCATGGAGGCGGCCATGATAGGCCATGTCAATAGTTGACAGTTTTAATACCACCACTTTCTCAGGTAAACAATTCATCTGGACAAAGTATCAAAAGAGAAACATCAGAAATAATTAAAATCCTCCAGCAAGTAGATTTAATGGATACCTACAAAATACTCTACCCAATGCCAAAGAATGAACATTCTGCTCAGCAGCACATGGAAGATGTTTTAAAATGGACCATATCTTGGGACAATAAAAACCTTTACAAATTCAAAAATTTGGAAATCACTCCTTGTATTCTATGTGATCATAGGTCAATAACACACACACACACACACACACACACACACACAATGACTAACTAACTAAATAAACAAATAAATGACAGAATTTTGTAATTTTCTATATCAAAATTGGGTTCTGCTGTGCATACTTCTTTTCCTTCATTTTCCCCATGCAGTGCATCCCATTCACAAACCATTTCCAGTCCTTCAAAGTCCACCATCCTACCATTTCACCCCTTCCAAATAAAAAATAAACCAAGTTCAATTCATTATGCCCATATACTCATTGAAGCATAGTCAAAACACAGTGGCCAGACACTTAACAACAACTGGGTTTTACCTTCCCTCCCCCCCTTTCCGGAAGCCATCATTTGTAAAGAGCTAAATACATGGAACTTAAAACCTAAGAAGACTGAGAGAATCCCAGTGCCCTGAAGGCAGAAAGTGGAGTGCACTATGTAGACTTAGTTGGGTGAGCAAGTCAGTTTCTGTTAGCCAGTAATGTTTTAAAGGCAAACAGGAACCTTTTTCAAAATTTCAAATCACTCCATAGAATAGAGTGCAATAACTTAGGTGTTTCTTCACTTGTCCTGGAATTCCAAAATATTTGAGCATTTTTTTATATACTGCAATTTCTCCCTGAAAAAAAACTTTAATTAAAAATGCCTTAAAATTGACATTCACTTAAAACAGAGAAAACTATGGCCTTCGAAGTAGCAGTGATCCTCAACCCAATCCAAGAGTTCATTATTTCCATGGCTTTTAGCAAATATCGCCACATTTAACTGGTCATTCTCTACATCTTAACACTATGATATTTCCTGTGTGAATTCAAGTGAATTTACTAAAGATGGACTCTTCCCCAGGCTTTGTGACTACAATACTCCTCATACTCAGTAAGTAAAGTGATTTACACTTTTCACGCTTTCATGACAGAAAAGTCTTGAGCTCTAAATTAATCCATGAGCTTTTGTCTTTAAAGTGATATACATATCTGTTTTGTTTTGTTTTTGTTTTCCTCCAGAAAGAACCCATGAAGACTCAGTGACAGAAAGAGTAGGTCAAATGACCCTCACAGAAGAGGACTCTCTTATAGGGACCGGTCCCTGGGAGTTTAACCATACTCCAGTGAGTATATGGACAATACAAATTAAACTTTGTGTGTTTTTTTGTTTTTCTTCTTCTTTTTGGGAACAGGTGACAAGAGTGGGGAATGAACCTGGAAGGTGAGTGAAGTCACATGAACCTGAGTGGGATTGAGGTGCAACATGTGAAATTCCAAAATAATTTATAGAAATATTATGTTAGGGGGAAAGTATTGCTAAAGTTAGCACCATGCATATCAATTTTGACCTTCATTTCACAATTACAAATATAAACATATTTAAATTTTATTTAAATTTTATGGCATATTTTACATAGTACTCTATTATTCCTGTGGTAATCACCTTTCCTCTGACTTGAAAAACAGTACTTGTACTTTTCCACAGATAAATTGATTCTTAATATCATTTAAGTATCTCTAGAATAAAAGTTCTGTCATCCTCTCCCCATTTCTAGAGAACTCCGTTGTTCATTGGATGCTGAAAATTATAACCTTTTCCACAATTTCCCCACTTCCCCTTCATTTTAATGTAAATTTGCTTTTCTAACATTGTAAGTTAAGGTGTCCTTTTATCGTGGGATATGCTGTCCAGATTATAAACATTCAGGCATGGACTATAAGGCTAGAATGAACTGTAGTTTAACGGACCCCACAAGACTATAGAGTAAAAGTAAAGCGGACAAATTAATTAGACTAATCCATGGGAAGTGCACATCCATATGGAGAAACCTGTTCAGCAGAGCTGTGGGAACACTTGTCTTTTGCAAAAGTCACTATCAAACTTGTAAAATCCTTGTGAAGCCATGCTTCTTCCCTTCAAAATAGGATTTATTACCAAAATATCTCAGCAGTATAACTTCTACTGCATGGGCATTCCCCACTCCATAAGGCCCTAGAAAAATAATATTCATTTTTTGTTCTAACAGTTACATTTACATAGAGTCAATCCCCCACAATTCCCTTGCTAACAGACCATGCAGGAATTTCAGAAACATAGGAAGACCTTATCAGACAAACAGGTCTGGATGTGGGTAAAGTCCAGGTTTGAGGGACTTTAGTAATTTTATTGTTACAAGCTACAACTTTACATAGTAATTGATCAGCCATCTTTTCATGAGAAACTTAATAAAACCAAGGGATCTGATAAATATTAAACCAAAACTCAAGACTTTTTGGCATTATTGCTTTGTGAATAAAATGGCTGTCCTTCGCTATAGATTTTTCACTGTAGCTGACTTCCCTTCTGTTTCATATTTGGGAATTAATCTCCACAGTTCAGAACTCTTTTCCACTAGCTATGTGTGAAAACAATTTCTCAATTCCAGGTCTCCTTTCTTCTCCTGAGGTAAGTGAAGAGATCTGCTTTCTTACAATTGTCTTTATCAGCAGGTGTTTGGTCAGTATTTAGGCCCAGGGAAGAGCATTCCATTTAAGATATTCATAGATCTCCAAGGACATAGAATTACACCCCACCCCAAGCTGCTGCTATAGTTTTACTCAACTTAAAAGATTTTTACTCCTTATGCTCACTTTCCCCTCAGTTTACTAATAATTTTAATTCAGGAAATTTGTGGCTTCTTTTTTCTCTCAAGGAAAGCAGAAAGGATAATTTTCTATACCAAAGAAATACTTCCTTCTGGTTGGCAATAAATACACTCATCTATTGACAAGAATGGCTGATAGCAGCATACTTTGGAACTGATAATTTAGAGACCTGGTTCTTTGTCTTTATCACTTAAGATGTATGCACTAAACCTGTACACACATAACAATTACAGCATCTGTTGTATGAGCTATCTGATTAAGAACTATGGCTTCTCCATGACTCTTCATATAGGTTGCTTGGTTAGCTGATTCAATGCATGCTGGGAGAGGGAAAAAATGATACACTAGAAATAAACTTTTTAGCCCTCTACTAAACACCTAAAAATGTAGCCTAGGACACTAACCTTTCCCTCTAGAATTCCGTGATGATTTAATTCTTTTCTTAATTAACTTGCTCCATTGAGGAGCTCACCAGATGTGTACTAGCCACTCACACCATTGCAGTCAAAGATCTTTGTGTTTTTGTGTCTAAATCCTCATCTGATTTTCTATAGGGCAAAAGAATTCTGGCTCTAAAATCTTCTAAGACTATGGAATTGCTAATTTTCAGTCTATATATTACTATGGGCATTTGTAACAGATAAAGAGAATTAAGAATCATAGACAGACAATTACCAGTGTGAGCAGGCTTCTTTACCGTCAGATATTTAGCTCCTTCTTAATTATTATGGAGCCCTTTTCCTGAACCCTGAGAGGGGTACCTTAGAAGCTGGACTTTTAGAGACTCTGTTACTTTATGTAATCGTTTGAAACGTCAGGTATTTTCCCTTGGATGTTGGACCCTCCTGGATGGTATCACCCCTTTCCTGAGTGTTGTTTTGTCAGATTCTCCCTGCTTTTTGGGATTCTAAAATGCGTACTGATATCACTGTTTTTGCCCATGGAATTTTTTTTTAAATTTTAACTATTTATTTTTATTTTTATTTTTCAAGACAGGGTTTCTCCCTAGATTTTGATTCCTGTCCTGGAACTAGCTCTTGTAGACCAGGCTGGCCTCGAACTCACAGAGATCCGCCTGCCTCTGCCTCAATTTTAACTATTTTTGTGGATGTTTTATGCACTAATTTTTCAAGTTTTTATGGTCATTATTACCTTACTGATTTTCACCCTGGCCAATTTTTTTAAGGAAAAGGCTTTATTTATTAATATTATTATTTTTTTATTTTATTTTATTTTTCTCCATTAACAGCTTCAACTGGGTGTGGGGCAACAGGACCATTCCCAGCACAACCATGGGTGTGGGGTTCCCCGCAGTCTCCTCAGGGCGATGGTTCCTGCAATGATCTCTAGGGGGAAACGGCTCCCCACAGATCCCTCCCCCTCCCATACAAAGGCAGGCAGCTATCATGTGGAGAGCACCAGTCAGAGTCAACCATGGTGTCAGACCAAAGGAGGAGGGACTGAGACAAGGAGAGACCCTCCTCTCGAGTGGTGAAGCAATCCACCTCTCCTGGGAACAGAGGGGTGCTCGATGACTCCTAGGTCGAGTGGGGACCAGGCCTTTTTTCTTTCCCCCTTAGGCGTCCTAGGGTTCCCAGGGCCCTGCCTTAGGTTGAGGGATTATCCTGCCATAAGTCACCCGTCCTTGGAGCTCCTCAAATAAAAGGCATCTAGCAGGATTAAAGTAAGCAGATCACAGGGCAACAAGGCTCCTTCAAAGCAACTCATAAAAGTTGCCAGCAGATCCTGATGCAACCGGATCTGGCTTGATGACACCAAGCTTACCTTTGATAAGACAAGGTGAAAAAGCCCTTGCAATGCATTATGAAAAAACCCGACCTGTATATATATTTGGGGTCGAGGACGTGTTTGTGCTTTTTTCACAGAAAGAAAATGAATCCTGGACGTGATGTCGAGGCTGCGGACACAGAGGAGTGCCAGACTTCCAGAGATGATTGAGGAGAGGTCCTTGGTCCGGTCTCCCCTGCCCCCAAGGAAAGGAGTGCCTGCTAACAAAACCACCTACACCACTCTGCAGAGGGTCATCCTGCCTCCAGAGTCCAGGGAGACCCGGCGGACATAAGTGCCAGGATGTGCTTCATGTAGCTGAATCCAACTTGCCTCACCCAGGTTCCCCCACCTGTCCTGGAGCACAAAAGCTAAACTGCTTCTGCAGCTTGAACTCTAGTCTGCTTTGGAGCTGAGTTGCAGACTAAACATCAGATGGCTTTAAATTTTGGGACACAGAACTCATTTTAATTAAAATATTAACCTCTCTTCACTTAAGAAGGGAAAAACTGGGGGTTCCTGTCACTGTTGCTCAGAGACTGGAACTGGTGGTATTTGATAACATCAATGTGTGTCATTGTACTCCTACTGAAATTGATCAAATGATATTTGTAACTGCTTATAGATGTTGAGAAAAGTTTGACACATGCTGTAAAGTGTTTGGGTTTAATGCATATGTTAAAAGTTTAGATTTTTATCCCTTTTACACTGCTCTAATTTTTGGCAGGCAGCACACGTAACTTTATGTGGAGTAGGCACTTGGGAAGGAGGACATACCATAGGCCAGACTAAAAGGTGAATACTGGGTTGGGAAAAAGCCCTTTCTTCTTGTCTGGAGATGGAGTTATTGGTGCCAAAATTATATCATTATATCTCTTGTTTGAGGAACTCCTCACAGTCTTTTCTTTAATGATAGACGCAGGGGCCCAATGACGGGAGTTAGTGTGGATCCTCGCCTGAATAGCACACCATACAGAGGTTGTAGAAACCGGCTCAACATGGCATGGTACAGGTATGAGGGCGCTCTCCACATGCCCATGGAATTTTTAAACCATGTCTGTAAAAACTGAAAGCCTGGTAGAAATCACCCCTTTCTTCTTGTCTTGCTGCTTCTACAGTGCAAAGGAATAAAAAACATGTAGAGGTAATGCACATGATCTGATTCATTCCGTTGAACCTCACATTTAATTACCCAGGTTTTGCCTGCCATAGCAAATCTTAGCTAGACCCTGAGGGGGTTCTTCAGCTGCTACTCAAGTCCCTGATACTTAGCCTTTTGTATTATCTGTATTTTTTTTTCTCATGAGACCTCGATATGTGCCCTTTTATTGTTGGTTTTATTTCTTATGTATTTTTATGAATTTGTCAGGTAGGTTGCCTTCGTGGAATAAAAGTTTTGTATATTCAGTGGTTGTACAGCCTTTGTTGACTTTAAATCAAGTGCATAAAGTCCATAGATCAGTGTTTATTCTGGATTTGGATTGTAGAATTGAGGGTGACTACAATTCAGTGGTAAACAGGAAAGTTGGAGAACAGAACAATTGAACAGATATGCTCAACCTCATGGGCACTTGTGACACCTGAACTGCACCTGGGAGTGTTCAAATGGTATGGGTGGCCTGAAGCCTTAGGATATCATCAGGCTAGGCCAGCATATATGGTGTGTAGCCCAAACAAAACTTGGAGATTGGAAATAGCCGGGCAGGCAGGTTCTAGTGACTCACCAGGCTGGATTAGTGCAAAGACATCACTAATTTGGTCAGACTGAAAGTAGATCATGATGAGTGGTCTGGGAAAGTACTGGACACTGGACATGGTATGGACAGGGTAAAGTTAGATGAGCTGAACAGACTGGGTTGTCGGAATGTGCAACCAGGGCCCACCATTACTTAGAGGGTAATGGTCTCTCGGTGGCCTGGAACTCATTGACTGACTGGCCAGCAAGGCCAGGGATACATCTGTCTCTATCTACACATTACAGGAATTACAAGGGCATGCTATAATCTGTATTTTTAGGGTTTTTTGGTTATTTTGCTTTTTATGGGTTGTGATCTGAAGACTGAATTCATAACCTCATGTTTTCACAAGTACTTTCTGAACTGCGATATCTCTCCAGACCTTATTAAAGAATCATTGCAAGTGAACTTTTTCTTTAGAATTTATATTAATTTTTTGCAATTATGGCTTATTATATACAAGATTAAATTAAAATTATTACTTATTACTATTTTAAGAACACTTTAGCATATATAATTCTTATATTCCAAAAATCATTTGTTAGTATCATAGTAGAAAAAATGGATGATAGATAGATAGATAGATATAGATAGATCAATAGATAGATAATATACCAAAGGGATTTATACAAGAAAAAACTAAAGTAGGACAAAAATCCAGAAAAAATATGGGGCTGTGAGAAAGAAGCATGTCTCCTCATACTGGAGCCTAGTTAATACTTCTCACCATCTGAGCAGCAACAATAATACAAACACAAAATGGTTCACTTCAAAGGCAGCCAGTATATATTTACTATCCCTTTCATACCTTGGTATTTTTTGTAAAAATAGCAATGAGCCAAACTCACAGTCTGAATATACATGACTTTGGACAGAGCCATTTTCAAGTATGGTCAGTTTCTACTGAAATGTGTTCCTGGTTATACCCAGGTATGAGAGGAAAGGATCTGATCTGCCCTAAGTGTTTTGGGAGCATGAGAATGAAATTGTGATTATTCAGTGAACAATGCAGGCCATTGACATTTCACAAGCAATTGCATGAGATAAACGTAACAGGGATAGATTTTGATGTCCCATGTGAAAGTATGATGATGCTTTCTTTTTATGCAACATATAAAACCTAAGTCTAAATGGATCTTAGATTGGAACAGAAAAAAATTAAGCTATAAAAATTGTGAGTAAAATATGGCAGTTTAGATATTTTGGAAATTGATTGGGAAAATGCTTACTAGATGTTGTACCAGAAGGGAAAGGGATTTAAGATATATAAAAAGATCTTTATTGTTCAAGATAGATAGTCAATTACATAAAAATGAGCCCCACAATGGGAAAATATATTGGCAAATCAATTATTTAATAACACGCTTTCAACCACAATGCATAAGCAACTCCATACTTCAGTGACAAAAAGACAAATAAACATGACTAAAAGTCAGAGACATGTGCATAGACAGTCTTCCTAGTATGATATAGAAATGCTCAATAATCATATGAAAGAATGCTGAACACTGTGAAATTTAAAAAAAAAACAAAAATCCATCGGGATACCACATGACTCCACTAAAACAGGTAATATAGAGATAATAAAGCAAGTTTTTTTTCCAAAGTGAATGGAAAGTAGAATCCTCATGTAGTGTTCATGGAAAGGAAAAATATGGTAGCTGTTTTGGAAAACAGCAATTAATTTCCTAGTAATATATTAAAGAGAATTGAAAGAGTGAATGACATAAGTAGTATGCAAGTGTTCATATCTGTACATTGATAAAAGTTCAAAGTGGAAATAACTCAGTGGTTGTCTCTGCCAACGAATGAATGGAAAAATGTAGCTAAGCCATGGAACGCAATGTTGCACATCAATGGAAAGTAATGACATTCTGATTTGTGCTACAACATGTACTTTAAATCAATTGAGAGATGCCACCTGCAAAAACTATATGGAACAAATGTCTATTCCTATGTAATAGGTATTATATCAAACTCTATCCATAGCAGGATTGGAGGGATGAGAATGGGGGTAACTGTCTAGGTTGGAGTTTATTTTTGTGCTTGGGAACTTTTTAAAAATCTATTTAATAATGTTAAGATAGTTCTGTGAGTAAAACAATAATCACTGAATACACTTAAAATGGCTGAATTGTACAGTGTCTGAATGGCATTCCAATAGAGCATTCACAACACAAAGCTCTAACACACTGAAAAATTTAAATTCTGATGGTAGACATTTGGGAAGTAAAAATAAATCTCTACCTTCTGAGCCTACTAAGACCCTGCCATTTTGTTTCTGTCATCTCAGTTGCAATACCCAACCTGTTCACTAGACCCCAGCTTCTGTCCTTCCTGGAACACTGTCTTTAGACAGTAGTGTTTATACACTACCCTGGTGTTCTTTCTACTACTGTGATAAAATTAAAAAAAAAAACTTGAAGAGTAAATGGTTCAGTTGGATTGCAGGTTATAGTTCATCATTAAGGGGAAGCCTGGGCATGAACTCAAGGCTGGAGCCAGGAACCGAATGAAGTAGAACCATAGAAGAATGCTGCTTATTCTCACGTCTCACTCAGCTTGTTGTTTTTATGAACACAGAACTAGTCTGGGAATCCCATTGCCCCAGTGGGTTTGGTGTCTCACACTGATCATTAGCCCAGAAAATGCTCCTCAGATTTGCCTATGTGCCAATGTAATCTGCACTTTATTCCCTCTATTCATATGACTCTTGCTCATTTCAAATAAGACAAAAACTAGTATAAATTGACTTTTTTTCTTTTTGACACACAAACCATCACTACAGAAACTTTAACTTATCTTGTTTGTCTCCAAGACGCAATGCTAACACTACAATCTAAAATATAACATAACATTAAAATATCTAAAGTTCCTTTAATAGTTCCATCTTTCAATTGTGGTCTCCTATAAAATAATGCAAATTTTATGTGGGTTGTATGTGTTTTGGTGTGGTGTGGTGTGTATATCTGTTGTGTGTGTGTGTATAGCTTGTGCTGTATATGATATGTACGTGTGAGACTATGTTTGCTTGGGGTATGTGTTTGTATGTTTGTGGTGGGTGTGTCAACTGTGTATGTGCTCTGTGTGTGTTCTCTGTCTAAGTGATTTGTGTGTAGGTCTATGTATAGTATATGAGTGTGTTCATGTCTATGAGTAAGGGTATTCATGTAGCCTGCTGCATGTATGGTGGTCAGAGAAAAACTTGAGGTGCGGGTCATTACGGTCTACCTTGTTTGTAACAGGGTCTCTTCCTTAGTAGTCTAGGCTATCTGACTCCAAGAGTTTCCTGGGAGTCTGTTCTAACATTACTGCCAATTTAGGTCTAGATCAGTGGTTCTCAACCTTCCTAATGCTGTGAGACTTTAATACAATTCCTGATGTTGTGGTAACCTCCAAACCACAGGGTCATCTTCATTGTTAATTCATAACTTTTATGATTCATAAAGTAAATATCTGATATTTCTGATGGTCTTAGGAGATTTCTGTGAAAGGGTCATTTGAAACCCAAAGGGGTCACAACCAATAGGATGAGAACCATGTCTCTAGAAGATAAAAAATTATGGACATATGCTGTGATGTCCAGCCTTACAAGAGTTCTAAAATTTTCAACTCAGGACTTCTGTTGTATGCCAAAGGATTTAAAACACTGTGTCATCTCCTAGCTTATTTAACAATATTATTTTTACTAAAAATATGACATTTGTAACTCATGTTATATTGCTGATGCTCTTCAATTTAGGAATTAGATTCTATCAACATAACAAAATGGAGAATCCTGCTGTATTCCACCAGTGACAAGAAGGCTGCCCTGCTCCAAGCAACGTGGTGCCCTTGTATTGCACACATGCTGGGCTCTGCAAATGACCATAGTAAGCTGAAGGCAGCAGGAATTGTCCATCTTGTTTTCTATGTGCTTTCTTCAGACCCAACTTCAATATGACTCTAACTCCTTCCATCTTCTGGAAGTGCTTGAAAATCTGACACTTCTTAGATAACCTTTATTCTTCTAATACTTGTAGATTTGCATTTATTCGCCTTTATACTATTGTTTTTTAACTTAAGGGAAATCTGAAAGAAATGAGAGTGTTAACATGCACACACATCCCACAGGCTCATTAGTAGATTAAATGTTCACATATTAAAGACATAGGTGAACTTTCTATCTCCAGGAAAGTCCATTTCTACTGGAAGGAATAGATAAGAGAAGAACAAAGGGAAGAGATTCTTTCTTGTTCTTGGAATCAAAAGAAACCCACATGTGATGACTTAGTCAATGCAGTTCATTGACCCAGAAAAATTCACAAGTTTTTCATCTCAAGTTCTTTCCTGGAGGACAGTAATTTCACCAGTCAGTGAGGACTCAGGGTTGTAGTTCCCCTGCCTCCAGCAGTAAAACATTCCCATCTAGAGTCACAACTTTTCATGGAAGCAGAGACACTCTTTCTTCATGTCTTTTCCTGTTGCCTCTGTGCTGCAGAGCATCCACCAAGGGCGATATCTCTACCATCACACGTCACCACCCTAGTAGTGGTGAACATTCAAACTCAGCCTGAAACTATTACACCTGAATTCTGGGGTGCATTTCATAAACTGCTTTCATTATAAATGTTAACAATCCGTTCCGCTTAAGAAAGTTCTGAACTAATATGTCATCACAGATTAGAAGAAGAAGCAATGTACTTTGTGAAAGTTTTGCTTTGTCTGTGAAAAGGGGACAGAGCTGGTGACTGGTTGTGGACACCCAGGACATTTTTTCTCATTTGACCTCCAGAGGGCGCTGCTGCACTCACCAGCGTTCTTACTTCAGTTCAGATCTTCCCCACCTGCTCACATCTCATCCTTCTTGTCCCTGCTTGTTTTTAGCAAAGGTGTGTGACAAGAATCAAATTTTTCCAACCTGTGTTAGCAGCCTCATTGTTTTTAGCTGAGTAGGACACTTCTCCAGCAGACCCTTCCTCACTCCTATTTTCAAACTCCTGCTTTCTTCAGTCACTTCCTTCCTGTCATGTTCAAGAGCCTTCTCCCAAGACAGAGCTCCTGCCATCCTCTTGTTCAGCCATGCTCCAGAGGCTTCTCCTAGTGCTGGGGGTACACTTTCTCCTGAATGAGTATAGCTTCCTTATGGTCTCCATATCCTGAGATTCTGACTGTCCTCAGTAAAATCCGCACTGTAGTTACTGACCTATGATTCCTTTCTAGGAGACTCCATAGCACAGTCAGTGACTCAGTCTGACACTAGTGCCACTGTCTTTGACACTATTCTATGCATCTGAGATGACACCATTCCTCCAGTATAGCACCTTACCTGCTCTGGTATGTCCAGCACCCAGGGACTGCAGTTGTCCCCTCAGATATTATTCTGGAGACCCTTGGGTTCACGGCTTGAGAGACTTTGAGGCTGAATTTAGCAAGCATGAGTCTTCCTTCCACCTGAAGAAAGCCTCTGTGCACCTGAGTGATTTGGCTGTGCACTTCTGTGCTCTGGGTGCTCAGTGTCTTGGCCTGCAGGGGGAGATGAACATGAACACCCACAACAGTGGAAGGCTTAGACTCAAAGTCTCTCCTTAGGTCTTTGAATAATCTCATTCAACTGCCTTTGTACAGCTCAGTTCCAGCTCCAATATCCACTGTCTGGCTTTGCCTCAGAAGTTTTCTGCTTATTTTCAAAATTATCTAATGCTCAGTCGTGGTTCTGTAGAATGGAGGAGACTGTGTTGCTATCTGTGAGAATCATTTCCGAAGTGGGCATTGCTTAAAGCACAACTAGACTATGTGGTTGATTGTGTCTGCAGGAAAACAACAGAAGCTGGACTTTAATTTGTCATTATGTGTGTTGTCTACACAGAATGTGGAAGTAAATTATTATAGCTTTTCCCTGAGGTTTGCCTTCACTACTGAGTCCTTCATACTGATTTTCCTACAATTTCTTCTTTTGGTTCTAAATGTACTGATCAGAGTTGGTCATAATATTTAAGTGTTTTTAATTGGAGAAGATTTTGATGCATTGTTAGTAAATATAGGAATTAACCATAACCATAGAAGCTTAGAAATCTGAAATAATTATGTCAGCTAGCACCAACTAAAAATAAAACAGGAGAAGAAGGAATTGGAGAAAATGTGGCATTTTCCAAAGAATTCTTTGCAGTTATAAATAAATGTACTATCTTACTTTTTGCCCCCTCAGACTCTTAAAATCTGCTTGAGAATTTGTGCTATGATTCCTTCTGCATCCTTCATTACTACACATTACTTTCACCAAGGTTTATATGATTTTACTACTGGCACATCAAAGATAAATTCTTTTATCCTAACAGAAATTCCCAATTGAAAATACAGGTAAAAGTCACAGTGGACATTAGGATTCACTGGTGAGTACAGAATTTTAGTTTCTTCTCCCTATATTTGGGAGAATTGTAGAAGAAGATTTTATGCTTCTGTGCTTCAGCCTAGGAGGATGGCAATGCTCAGTATAAAAAGGAAAAAGAAGAGAGAATTTTCTAGCTGATGTTTGACTAAACAAAGGTAGGTGACCTGAAACCATGAGCTCCTGAGTTTTATTTCCAGCACACACATGAAAAACTAAGAATGGTGGCTCTTCTGGGGTGGGATGAGGACAGACAGCTATCTAGAGCCCACTGCTCTCAATCATAGCCTAACCATGGACTCCAGGATCATAGAGCACTTGTTTCCAAAAAACAAGGTAGACAGCTCCCTAAAACTGACATCCAAGGTTGACCCTTGGACTCCACATTCATGTGCACACATGCATATTCAAACGCACATATGCAGATACACACAACCAAGCTGTTCATAACCTGAAAAGCAACACCCACGATTTTCCTCTGGTCTCTACATGTACACCTACACATGCCCATACACATGTGCTGTCCCTGCTCCCACACACTTGCACCCATACAGACATGAGCACATTCACATACCCATGTACACATGAATATGTTGATATAGAACCCAAACAGAATTTATCTGGAGATTCAAATATCAAGTGATTTGTCTTAGATATTACTCTGTTTGCCACCTACTTTTGATTTTCTATATAATGAAATGAGAAGCCAGTGGTATTTGATGCAAAGATACAATATCTATGTCACCCCAGGAATTTTCATGTATACCTTCCAAATCAGCTTACTTCCTGAAGATAATAGATTTCCCCATTTTCTTTGTCACTGCACATTGGTCTTGTGGGGAACGTCAGGTTTGTGGAGTTATATGACAGGCCTTCTTGTGTTTCTCATTCTGTTCACACCACATGTCGCTGAGATTTACTCAAGTTCTTATGGGCCTCACTGTCCAGCACTGTCATTACTAAACGCTACCTAACATATAGAGAGAGCATGCTCCGTTCCTTCATGTCCCACACTGGCTAGACAATTAATTTTTAGGAATTAAGCATTTGGTTGTTAGTGGGTCAAGGTACAGAGTAATCTAGATTATTATACCATGTTCATTTGGAGAAAGGTGTGTATCTAAAATTCTTTAGTCAAATCACTAACCTAGGTCCCTTTATTAAAAAGTCTTTTTCTGTTTGGCCATTCTGTAACATGGCACTACTCTTGGGCTCTTGGTATTGAACCCTACTCTCTGATATTGCCCATGAAACATGGTGAGACTTCATATATTTATCACATTGTTGGCAACAGAATTTCAGTGTCCTCTGTCATGCACTTCATCTAAAATTTCAGCTAGCAACCATGGAGGAGCGCATTCTTGGCAGGCTTCACTGCCTCTTTCCACTGAGAGTTACTTCCGTAGCACACATGCAGTATCTCACATCAGAGCTGCAATGATTTAACTTTAACTTAGCATGTGCATAATTGTACCTGTTTACTATTATTTATTGGTTAAAATGTGCATGTTCCACAAACAAGTTTTAGAAATTGCCTCTGCAAACTCTGAAGTCCATGCCTTGGAATTTAGCCCTTTGCTGTAGATATTCCAAGCAAACTTAATATGTAGTGGGCTTTGTTACAGGCACTAAATCATTTTTTTCTTTTTTTTTGTTTATTTTTTTTTAGTTGTTGAAAAAAATTTCTGCCTCCTCCCCGTTTCCCATTCACCTTCCCCTCTCCCCACTCCTCTCCCCCTCCCCCCACTTCATTCCCCCTCCCTCTTGAGAATGAAGAGCAGTCCAGATTCCCTGCCCTGCGGGAAGTCCTAGGTCCTCCCACTTCTATCCAGGTCCAGGAAGGTGAGCATCCAAACAGGCTAGGCTCCCACAAAGCCAGTTCATGTATTAGGATCGAAACCTAGAGCCATTGTCCTTGGCTTTTCATGAGCCTTCATTGTCCGTCATGTTCAGAGAGTCTGGTTTCATCCCAACAAGCACTAAATCTTAAACTATCTAAAGCCTGGCTAGAAAACTACAGTTGACGTTCACTTAGTTGCCAATAGCTTGGATGTCTGATACCACTTTTGCTTTCTTTAAAAAATGTTTTGAACTAAAATATATTACTTATTTCCCCGCTTTCCATTTTCTAGCTTCAACCTCTCCTATAAAGTCATCCCCACCCCAGCAGAATACTCCTCACCAGTACTAGGAATCCCAGGTAAAACACTACCCATTGACTGTTAACACCTCATAATATCCTCCCAGTAGTCCCCAACAGGACCAAGCCCTGGACTTCATATCTAAGCCCATAATTACAGCAGAAGGTCCCTACTCTACTGGAGACCACTCTAGTACTAGGAATCCTAGAGACCTAGAACTCCAGAGGCCACACAGGCCACTAAAACCCTCACAAAGATAGCGTACTAGACCTGAAGACTCACTGGTCACCAAACCAACAGGCCAATTAGGCCAGAAGACCAGTGAGAAAATAGAAATAAAGAGGAAAAACATCAAACACATACATCTAACAAAAATAAACTCAGAAATCGGCAAATAAACTTAAAATAACCCCAAATACAGATGACTATATTGACACCACCAGAGTGAATCTTTCCTATGTAAGCCCTGAATATTCCAAACCATTTGAAACACAAGAAAATGACCTTAGAGGTCTAAAGAGATGGCTCAGCAGTTCAGAGCACTGGCTGCTCTTCCAACAGTCCTGAGTTCAATTCCCAGAAACCACATGGTGACGCACAACCACCTGTTATGAGATCTGGCACCCTTTTCTGGCCTGCCGGCATACTCACAGACAGAACACTGTATATATAATAAAAATATAATTTAAAAATAAAAGAAAGAAAAGACCTTAAACCTAATCTTATGAAGGACATGGGGGCTCTTAAATAAGAAATGAATAAATCCTTTAAAAATCGAGGAAAACACAAACAGGAGAAGGAAATGAATAAAACCATTCAAGACCTGATAACTTAACTAGAAATAATTAAAGAAGATACAAATCAAGGGAAATGGAAAAATCTTTGTGTGATAGCTTAAAGAAATGCCCCCAAAATGAAGTGGTACCATTAGGAGGCATGGACTTTTTAGGATGTTACGTTTGTAGGAATGTTCTTGTTGGAGGAAGTCTGTCACTGTTGAGACAGGTTTTGAGGATTCCTATATGCTCAAGCCATGCTCAATAAGACAGTCTGATTGCTGTTGCCTTCTGATCAAGATGTAGCCAGCACCACATCTGTCTGCATGCTACCATGCTCTCCACCATGATCAAAATGGCTTGAACCTCTGAAACTGTAAGCAAGTCATCCCAATTAAATATTTTTCCTTTATAATAGTTGTCATTGTCATGGTGTCTCATCACAGAAAAAGAAACCCTAACTAAGATAGCAGGCAAATGAACAAGAACTACAGAGTTACATTAGGAATATAGTGTCCTGGGCTCTACATCTTTGTCCTCCACAGTTGTGGAGCAATTGCCATGCAGAGTCATGTGGTGGAAGTGGGTGGGGTTTCTTGTTCATATGAAAGAGAATCCTCCGTGATTAGGAGAGAATCTTGTGTGTAAGCACAAGTATTTCTGAGCACAAGACTTGCCATCCTCATAGCTGGAGAGAAGACAACATCAGCAATTGGACAGGGGCCATGGAGAGGAAACTGGGAGCTGTGCTGGAGATTCTGTGGGTGCACATTTGCTGTGAGTTATATTCACCTAAGTTGCTTTAGGGATTCTGCAGAGATGTCAGTGGTTGAGGGGAATGAGCCGACACAGAGCCCCTGTGCAGTCATCCTCATGGTGTCTCCTGGGATGTTTGACAGGTGTGGGTGAAAACCCTTCATTGACTCTGGTTTGCTTTTCTGTTTCCAAGCAGGGGTGCAAGGAGTTGAGGTGCAGCAGAGTCCTTCAGCTCTGAAACTCTACGAGGGAACAAGTTCTGCTCTGTCATGCAATTTTTCTACCAGCATCATGAGTTTGCAGTGGTTCCAGCAGAATCCCAGGGGCAGCTTCATCAATCTTTTTTACCAGGCTCCAGGAACAAAGACAAAGGGGAGGTTAAAGTCTACATTTGACTCCAAGGAGCGGTACAGCACCCTGCACATCAGGGATGCCCAGCTGGAGGACTCTGGCACCTACTTCTGTGCTTCAGAGGCACAGTGCTTCCATCAAGCCTGCAGCCTGGCCCCAAATTGCAGCTGTTCATGCAGCTACAGCCCTGACACGGGGAGACTCTACAGGAGGTTTTTCACAGTGGAGGCTTTATCAGGCCACCAGTTACAAAGAAGAAGTGAGGAAACAGAAAATTACCACTGCAGAAGTCCACAATTAAACTCCTACTGAGGTGATACTGACTTGAAGGATACATGCTCAGAAACATTAGTCTCATTACTAAAATCTACACTTTATCAAATGCTTGTGCTAACATCACAAAATAAGCCCTCTGACACACTCCAGAATCATCTTGGTCTTTTCTCAGAACTGAGAACGACTGTTTCCAACCTGTTTTTAGAGAGCACAAAACAACTCTTACAGCTAATCTGCTCAATATGAAGTTGAGAAAAAATTAATTTTGAAGATCTAATAAATTATGTTGTACAAGGTAAGACAAGCAAATATTATCAAACATGATATGATTTTAACAATGTCGATATTTTAAAAAATACAATCCATTTAGTTATGCAATATAAAACAAAATTTTCACATCAAAAATTATGACAGGCAAAAGATAAATGATGAACTAGAGAGACATATTTGCAATTTCTATTGCAATAATGCTGGCAGCGATTGATTCTAGAAAATATTTACACATCTGCAATGTAATATTCATGCAATACTTCTCAATAAAGCACTGCTTTCAAATGGAAAACTAATAAATGTCCCTCAATAGGGGATGAATTCATTACATGATAATTAACAAAGTTCAATTTTATTTTATTTTATTTGACTATGAATTTCATCTCCCCAAGATCAAATATCAATTCATTTATGTTATGGGAGTTTTTAAACCCAGAAAGCATCTTTCTAAGTTTTCAGGGACCTGTCATGGAAATTTCATGTATGTTAGATGCCTGAAGAAGTGAATTTCCATACTATGAGACAATTTCTCTCCATTCCAATGCCATTCTATGCCTGACATTATATATAGGTATTTTCTTTTTTTCAGTAACATAAACAAATTTTAAGGTAGAAGAATTCATGGAAGCCCCTTGTTTAATTCCATTACAAGGCAGAAGCTAAATGAAAAATGTTATTATAAAATGATTAGATAATAAGTGAACATGAATAAAAAGAAACTCTGCTGTCCCATTTCTCCCTTAACATTGTGTCATTACTTGACTCCTGCAGGAACAGTCGCCTCATGGACAATCAATTATTTTCAGCTCTGCATGTTGGGTCTCCAAAGGATGTCATCCAATCTATCTGATAACAAGAACCAATAGCTCCATTCTGTGTAAACCTGGGGTTCTTTGAGCATGAAAGACTCAGTCTGTACCACTGTTATTGTTTTGTTTTGTTTTAATTGAAAATATGTCTTTTTTCAAAAAAATATATTATCATCAGTTTTCTTTTCCTCATCTCCTTCCTGATTCTCCCCACCTCCCCACTCATCTAACATCACACCTTCTTTCTTCATCTCTGTAGAAAACATACAAGCAAGTAAACAAGCAAACCAGAAAAAAACAAAGCAAAGAGAAAAAATAAACAAAAAACATGAGAAACACATATTCGTTGAAAGACATATGCATACACAAAAATCCATAAAAATACAAAATTTGACATGAAAGGCTCACAGCTGTACCACTGTTAACTAGGTATGGAAATAACCAGGCTAGCTTAAAGATAGAAAAATATATTTTATTTATTATAAGGGGAAAACCTCATGCCACAGGCACGGAAGATTCAAGATCTGCTTGACCATGGGGAAAACTACACAGAGAGTGTACCTTGGTGATACACAGATTTTTATCTCCCGGTCCCAGAAAGCCATGCCTAAACTAGGTTCAATCTCTTAAAAATCATTGGTTAATGAGGTTTTCCTCATCATTCCCTGTTTTGTCTAAACAAGAGTGATCCAAATCTAATACAAAACTATATGCAATAGGAACAGATATCAAATATTAAATTACAAACAACCTGAGCAATATTAAGCAAGGAACACATGACAAATGTTTTAAGAAGCATTTTATTTTAAAGAGCCTAAATCTTGTATCGGAAAAAAGCTTGGCTAAATCATAAGAGGAATGTAGCTACAATTATCCAATCTTCAACCCCATCGAAAGCCTAAAAGGGAAGTAATATTACTTGAGCAGGTAGGAAGTGTAATCAGGCAGCTTTCAAAGTGAGCAAAATATGACAGAGACAATTAGCTACCAGAGCAATCATTCAGAGACTGTTGATTATTACTTGTTGTTGAGGGAGCTGCTGGCCTCTTCCCACAGCCCAGCTCCTGGCCGCTTATGCCCTGAAATAACAACACACAAATTGTATTCTTTTAAACACTGCTTGGCCCATTATATCTAGCCTCTTCTTGGCTAACTCTCGCACCTGGACTAGCCCATTTCTAATAATCTGTGTAGCATTAGTCTTACTGGGAAGGATTCTAGCCTACGTCCATCCTGGGTCGGAGCTTCATTGCGTGTGCCTCAGAGAGCAGAGCTAACGCGTCTGCCTGGAAGAGGGGAGCATGGCGTCTCTGAGCTCACTTCCTCTTCCTCCCAGAATTCTGTTCTGTTTACTCCTCCCACCTATGTTTTAACCTATGAGGCCAAGCAGTTTCTTTATTACTTAACCAATGACCTTCCTCCATCAACTTGTACTAGATAGAGAGTTGGGGTGAAAACTATGTTTGTTCAACAAAAAAGGGTAATAATAGTGGGCAATAGAGTAAATACTTATGAGCTATTATTTATGAATAATTTGTATTGCTGTAGATTTTGTATGTTGATACAAGTTCAAATTATATTTGTTATTTTGTTTACATTACTTGTACCTTATGCAAAGTTATTCTGTCAGGTTTTATATATGCCTGCTTCTACCTCTGTTTAGGACATTTAGTATATTGATATAACTTTTAGGATATATTTTCATATTGTATTATATATTACTCCTACCTCTGATCAAGATATTATAGATTGTTTACATTTTGAGGTCATTGTCCTCATTTGTTGCACATTTGTTTACAGATTATTTAATATTCTGACATGAAGTTTTAGTCTTTAAGTTATGCACCTATTAAAAATTCTATATCAGTATAATAGTTGTTCATGTTTGTTGTACATACAGTCAGATCAATTAGGTTCTTTCCATACACAGAGATTGCATTCTGTCTAGATAGGTAATCTTCAACCACTTCAAGGATCTGTAAAACATGATGTTTAAATAACTTAGGGTTCTGTTGACATGAGATATGATTGCTCTTAACAGCACCGTGCTATTCCTGAGAGAATGTTGAGCACCAAAGACACTTCAATCAGAACTTGTTTCTCTTCGCACCATTGGCCTTTGGGCAAGAAACTGCTCTTGTCTGGAATGCTTAACTGGACATACGAAAAAAATGACTGCTAAGCTTGCCTAAAAGTGAGAAGATCCTTTGGGATTCCTGCTTCATAAAAGAGTCTATAAGACATTGTGAAAGATACAAAGAAAATGTGACTGACAAACTGCCAATATAGGCAGACCTGTCTTTGAAATTTCTGCTTCTTAAAAATTCTGTTGAATACTATGGGTTTGTAGGCTGAAGATGGATGCCTCAATGGTACAAAAAAAAAAAACCTTTTGATGACTGTCCAGGCAACGAGATGTCTCTGTCAAATTCTAGAGATTTGAAAGTTGCTTACAATGTGTTTCCTGTTTACTTATATAATATCTTATCCTTCTGAAGTCTTTGACGGAGTTAAAGAATTTATAGTTATAGTTTTCCTTAGTTATGATAAAAGCTAAAATAGATATAAATATTGTAACTATAATTCTTGCTTGATAACTGTTTTGTTATATGTAATTTTACTAAGTTAAAGTTAAAGCCTTCCTTTTTATTTAAACAGAAAATGGAAGGTGATGTGGGAGTCCCCTCTGTGTGCTGTGATTACCATTAATGAATAAAAAAACTGCTTTGGACCTATAGCAAGGCAGAACTTAGATAGGCAGGAAAAAATGGACTAAAGGCTGGGAGGAAAAAGACAGAGTCAGAGGGACAGCATGGAGCTGCCAGAATCAGACATGACAAATCTTTGCTGGTAGGCCACAACCTCATGGTGATACACAGATTAATGGAGATGGGTTAAATTAATATATAAGAGTTAACCAATAAAAAGTTATATCTAATGGGCCAAACAGTGTTTTAATTAATATAGTTTATGTGTTATTATTTAGAGGCTAAGCTAGCCTGTCAGCCAGGAACATACAAGTGACCCTTCTTAATACACAGCTGGGTGTACAGCCAAGATGAGCAGGTGAGAGAAAAGACAGGATTCCTAGAAAACTGTGAGCATCCAGTTGGATCCTACCCCTAAAACATAGGCAAATAAGAACATTGCTTTTCATTGTTTTTCCTTCTAATGTGACTAATTAAAACAGACTAAAAACTTCTCTATAGCTTTTACCTATCCAGAAAGTGACTACTGCAGACCATGGAAGAGTGAAGGGCCGTTACTGGGGAGACCAAGAGAAATCCAGCCACATGTTATTAGCTATAAAGAAAACCCTACATGCATGTCATATGAACCAAAGACAAAGCATATTTTATTAATGTGTGGCTACTGGATACCTCCTTCCCAAGAATGGAGACTAGCCTCACTTGTAAGATTGACAACCTGCAATAGAAGTCCAGGTTAGTAGTCAATAAACAGCCAAGGGGAACACCTGACAAAGTAAATAGACAGAGAGAAAGAGAGCTTCAAAATGTGACTTTTCCCTAATGAGGTGAACAGCATGCGAACAGAGCATTGTCATCATCTCCCCAGTTGTGTTAGAAGAGGAGGAACCCAGTGTGGAAGTCCCTAACTGTCTCAGCCCACATTAAACACAGAGGAAAAACCAGTCTCAGTAGAAATGACCTCAGCCTTTGTCCAGTGCCTGAAGTGTGTCATAAAAATGCCCAGATGGGCTGTTCTACGGATTTTCCTCTCAACACCCCTCCCACTTATGGGAGTTTCTCTTACTTTTCCTTAATTTCTCTTCTGTCATTAAATTTCTTTAATAAAGTCTGCCCTTACTTGTTTGCTCATGTGTCCACATCTTTTATTATCAGCAGCTGAGACAATGAGCAGAGACCTACTGTCTCAGGGCATGGATTATGCAACTTCATATCTATGAACTGCTCAGAAATTCTTCAGAGATAAAAAGTAGATGAGGGGTTGCCTAGAGGGCATTGATTGGGCAGAAATCATCTGTGACAGCTCATGAGAAAGGACTCCTTTAGAGCAGTGGTTCTCAACCTGTGAAGCATGACTCCTTTGTGGGGGAAGGTTGAATGACCCCTTCACAGAGATCAACTAATACCATCAGAAAATACATATTTTTACACTACAATTTATAACATTAGCAAAATTTGAAATACCAAGGAAAATTTTATGCTTGGGGGTCATTACAACATGCGGAACCATATTAAAGGGTCACAGCACTAAGAAGGTTGAGAACCACTTTCCTAGAGGGATGGTGAAAATATTCTATGATTAATTGTGAAGACGGATGTATACTTCTGTGAATGCACTAAAGCTCTGGAATTATATCGTATTTGTAAAATTATATAGTACATGATTCCTATCTCAATAGAACTATCACATAAAACAAACAAATGATGCTGAAATATTTATTGTCCTTTTAAATCAGTCCTGATTCTCTACACCATTTGAGCACAACAGTAATGGACACTAGATGAAAGGGTCTAACATTGGTCTGATCTCTGTTCTCAATCACAGCCTTTTCTTTTCATATTGACTGGCACTTAATGACTGTCATCACCTGACTAACCAGCACATAGTGGGAGCACAGTGAAAATACATTAAGTATGAATACATAGTTGTCTTGTCATACATTGTTACATTGTCCCAACCAGGCTTTCCCTGTTCTAAATTTGTGACTTTGGATGATGAAGGATGAGAATCAGTGTGGCATTTGAATTTTACATATACCTTTAGTGTTGAAGTGATTTATTCAAAATACCCCCTGGGACAGTAGAAACATTAAATTGGAGTCATTTTGAATCATCACACATAACTTCTCTTGCTCCTGTGATGAATAAGCATTAACTACTGCATCCACCTGTTAGATTATTGCTCAGTGCTTAGACTGTCAAATCCTATGCCTCATGACATAGGGCATGGGCTTGAAGCTGCCTTCAAATCAAAAAACAAAAAACCAAGGAGGAAAAAATTAATTTGATCCTTGAGAAAACATCAGAGAAGCAAGTCCAGTTTCCCAATACATGCAAATAATTCAGTCTTTCTTTGAAGAAAGTGACAGGAAACTCTCCACTGAACCTCTTCAGTAGAAGGAGGGACCATATCAAAAACTCCATCCTGGGTTTTAGTTTTCAGGAAAGGAGTTACCTTGAACAGTCACCAGAGGGGGCTATGAACCTAAGCTCCTTCCAGGCTGAGCCAAGGCTGTCAGTGGGTGTACAGAGGATATCATCCCTTCTGTCACCTTATCATTTTATAAACACATAGTGAATGCATTGACAGATTTAAACACATGAGGAATCTCATTATAAATGGCAAAACAGACAGATTAGCCCAGCCCTTACCCAGGGAAAGGGAGGGAGGAGCTAGGCATGGCCGTGCAGCCTCAGCAACTTGGAAACTAAGGTTTTGTTCCCTTGAGATCATGAATTTTTATTCGATCATTTTTCTTTTCTGTTTGATTTTTGGCAGTTTCATACATATACACACTATGTTGTGATTATATTCACCACGTCCTCCATTACTCTCTGTTAGATACTTTCTTTTCTTTCTGGATTTTTCTTCCCAATTAGTCCCCCACTGGCTGCACTACCGAAGAAAATGACACCCCCAAGCAACCACTGACAGTTATAACTCCTAGAAAAGTGGATGTGGGAATAGGGAGCATGTTTTGAGAGAGCCTGAGCAATAGCGTGAGACTTAGTCTCAAGAGAAAGAAAGAAAAAATTAAGGAAGGAAGATAAAATGAGATAAGGGAAATTAATCTATATGGATTGGAGATGTAATTCAGGGTTAGAGCATTAGCTGAACATTCAGCAAAGCCAGGGGCTCAATCTCCAGTTTGACAAGTAATCAATAAGACAAGTAATTAACATAGAGGTCAATTTTAAATAACCAAATATTTATTGTTACTGAATATCAACAAGTTTAGTTTTATAACAGAGAGGAAGGAATGGTTTAAGTTTTATTCCTGCCCATATTTCCAATAATCACTTTTGATAAACTAGAGGAAGTATTTCTACTTCCCTAGTCAAATGTCATCGTTTCTTTTTCTTCTCCAAGTATTGGTTTCTTGCCCCTTATTTCTCTTCTTTCCTATTTACTATCTTCAAGGCATACCACTGTCAGGTGAGGTTAGAGGTGAGATTTATGTTAGAGCACGGTTCACAGAAGACTGTCATGGACAAGCAAGTCATTGGTGTCTAGACAGTAATCCCAGTTAGAAGAAGTAGGAGACAGAATCTTTTTTGCAGGAGTCCACCTAGGAGGCTAGAACACCAGAGAACTTTACTTTTATCATGTTTTTTTTCTGCCATACTGATCATGCACTGTTAGGCTCTTAAGAAACTATTTTCATTAAGTATGTTACAAATAGTTTCTTCTACAGTGTTGCTTCATTTTTATCTTGGTTTATCATACATAATTTTGATGGGAAAAAGAAGTTGGCATTTCTAAAGGTTATTTCTGCTCCTAAGATTTTTATATTACCAATATAAATAGGAAGCCCTTCTTATTCTTATAGCACAAAGCTCAATAAGAATTCTTGAAATGAAGAACAATTTCTATCAGTTCAGCAGCACACTAAACTATCAATTGACACTGAGTTTTGCCTGTCTTATAAGCAAGGGGCATAGAGTTTCCTTTGAAAGGTTTCATACATTCAGGAAAAAGCCTTGTTGAGTTTAAGCCTTGAAATTATCTCAACAAAAACTCCAACTGGGAATTTTGCAAGAAGATTATTTTCACCTTTTAAATGTTATATTTAATCTTTGGAGGTAGAGATAGACCCAACCAAAAGACACATGACTAGAGCCACCTATAAACAAGGCTTCTTGAGGAGGGGCAATGCTGGAAAGTGCTGGTTTGTGGCTTGAGGCCTCACATCCTCCCATCAGACACAGATTCTGAGTTCAGAACAATAGAACATCTACTTGCTCTTAACTATGAGGTGCATGAGTGGAATTCCCATTCTCCTGACTTTGGGTAAGTGTTCTGGACCTACAGAAGGATGATTTTTGTGTCTAAAGACAAAGAAAATGTGTCTGCTGCCTCTACTTCTCAATCTGTGATTTTCCAAGGTTCTGGAGAGAATTGTTGTCTGTGAGATTCCTTAATCTGAGCATTGTCAGCATGAGCGTATCCCACTTGTGGACTTATATACAAAAAGCTCCAGGTTCATTAAGCTTGAGGAAAATGGGACATGGACATCTTTTCCTTGGCTGTGGGATTCTGCACAGCAAAGGAGTAAATTTTAGCAATTTCCTCTGGTCCTGAGCAACATACAGCACTCAGCAGAACTCAGGAGAAGAGTTCTGAGGCATCCGAGAGCCTGACACATAGACACTTCAGTATTGAATGGTCCAAAGTTGATCTGTTGCTTTTTAACTCCTTAGGTATTGTGGTTGATGCTAAAACTACACAGCCAGATTCAATGGAAAGTACTGAAGAAGAAACTGTACACTTGCCTTGTAACCACTCCACCATCAGTGGGAACGAGTACATTTACTGGTACCGACAGGTTCCTCTTCGCGGTCCAGAATATGTGATTCACGGTCTACAACAAAACACAAGCAATGGAATGGCCTTTCTGGCTATTCCCTCTGACAGAAAGTCAAGTACCTTGATCCTGCCTCGGGTCAGCCTGAGCGATGCTGCTGTGTATCACTGTATCCTGAGAGTTGCACACTGTGACAGACAGGGCTGCACCTGTGCAAAATCTGCCTGCTGGGGGAGGGGAGCAGTGGCATCCTCTAAAGAGGACTCTGCACAGGAATGAGCAGAAGCCCTACAGGGAAAAGAGAAGACTGAGGAGCCCGGCAGGGGTGGGAAAGGAATGCTGAGCCTGGGCAAGAATGGCTGACAGCAGATAGACAGACAAGCCTGCAGGGCAGCTGACAGCACAACTTCCAGTTCCACAGACAGAAGGGAATGAGAACTTGTGACTCCTCTTCATTTGAAAGAAAAAAAGTTTATTTCTGTGTAAACTGGAGCAAAAACTGATGAGAAAAATCTGCTGTGGGACAATGGTCTGTACCCTTTCACTTGTATTTTAATAAATGCTGGTTGGCCGGTAGTCAGGCAGGAAGTAGAGGTAGGGCAATGAGAATTCTGGGAAGAGGGAAGTTTCAGTCTGTAGTTGTCATCCAGACACAGAGGAAGCAATATGTGACTGCCGTGCTGAAAAAAGTAACAAGCCACATCGCCAACACAGGCAAAAATTATGGGCTAATATACAGTATAAGAGTTAATAAGAATCCTGAGCTAATAGGCCAATCAATTTATAATTAATGTAGGCCTCTGTGTGTTTATTTGGGACTAAACACATGTGGGACCTAGTTGGAAAGAAACCTCAGTCAACAAAACTGATTTTGGAGCCAGGGAAGAGTCCAAGCTCTGGGATACACCATAATCCCTATGTCCCTCTAACATCCCTAAAATGCAAAGAAGCCTCAGCTTTCATTTTTTCTTAAGAAAAATTAGTTTCTTTTTCTATTGCTCCCTGTGACATATAGTCCAAATAATCAGTTGTTGAAGGAACGGATAGTTCACTTTTAATCTGTATTGAAATATTTTTATTATTAAATAAAGAATAAAAATAATTTTCATTAATTCTTAACTTGGCATTCCCATCTTCATTCATATTCCTCTTTAACTTCTGTAATAACCAGCTGTGATCATTTGAATTGTATTCTGACAATCAAATTCCTTTGTTGTTGGAGGCCATTTTTTGGTTCCTGGCTGCTCGGCCCTGAAATAATCACACAGAAACTATATTATTTAAAACACTGTTTGGCCCATTAGCTATAGTGTTTTATTGGTTAGCTTTTACATCTTAATTTAATCCATTTCTAGTAATCTTTATCACGATATGTCTATGACTTACCAGGTAAAGTTTCCAGTGTATATCTCTTGTGGGGCTACATGGCTTCTCTCTGACTCTGCCCCCTTTCTGCCAGCATTCACTTTAGTTTTCCCTGCCTGCCTCTATTCCCTGCACCAGCCCAGGACAGTTTCTTTATTAACATATGGTATTCAAAGCATACAGAGGGGAATCCCACAACATTTCTTTTCATATTTACATAGATACTCACACTTACCCAATTTTATAACAGAAATTAAAGGGTAACATATTTTCTGTTGCTTATTTTTATGTTTTAATTTATAATTATTTGAGGTGCACTCATGTATATATTTCTCTTCAATACCCAAAAAATGACTTCATAGGGTGGATGAATAATAGTTTCACTTGTTTGATTTTAATATTTATATTTTTTCTTAGATTTTGTAAACAGAATTATAATTTTATACACACAAATATATATATATATATATATTGTATGTATACACACACACACACACATATATATATATATATATATATAGAGAGAGAGAGAGAGAGAGAGAGAGAGAGAGAGAGAGAGAGAGAGAGAGAGATGGGGAAGAAGGGAGCGAGACTCTTGATTTGTATCTCAAACCACCCTCAGACTAGCAATGCTCTCTAGCTTCTCACATACAGCAATACAGGACTGCACTACCATACCTGGCTGAACTATTCTTTGAAGTATTCTTTTATTATATAGAGAAACTGAGGAGTTAAGGTAGGTATAAAATTTGAAAAATAATATATGGCATTTTAATAAGGAAAATGTTAAATAATCTCAATATATAATGGAAATCTGTTGTCAAAATTCAGCATTGATTATTTTTTTCATAAATTAGGAATAAAAGTGAACTTTCTTAACCTGTTAAGAACTTAATAAAATTTACAATTCAGTTCAAAATTATTGGGGTGAGTCTAAAGTCATCTCATCCAATATCAGGAAGATGGCGAGAATGTCCATCCTCACCACTTCTATTCAATATTGTCCTGGAAGAATGGTTCAATGTAATAAAACAAAAGGAAAACTCAAAATCCTTAACCAACAGAAATTCAAATCAAAACAACCCTGAGATTCCATCTTACACCTGTAAGAATAGTCAAGATCAATAACACTGATGACAACATATGCTGGAGAGTTTGTGGAGTAAAGAAAAGACTCTTGCATTGCTGGTGGGAGTACAAACTGGTACAGCCACTTTGGATATCAGTATGGCAATTTCTCAGAAAATTAGAAAACAACCTTCCTCAAGACCCAGTGATACCACATTTGTATATATACTCAAAGGATTCTTAATTCTACCACAAGTACATGTGCTCAACTATGTTAATAGCAACATTTTTTGTCATAGCCAGAACCTGGAAACAACCTAAATGCCCCTTGAACAAAGAATGGATAAGGAAAATATGGTACATTTAGACAACGGAGTACTACACAGCAGGAGAAAATAATGACATCTAGAATTTTCAGGCAAATGGATGGAGCTAGAAAACATCATATTGAGTGAGATAAACCAAACCTAGAAGGGCAAATATTATAATACTCACTCATAAGTGGCTTTTAGAGATAATGCGAAGAAAACATGCCTACAATTCACAATTCCAGAGAACTTAGAAAATAATGAGAACCCTAAGAGAGACACACATGGATCTAATGTACATGGAAAAGTAGAAAAAGACAAGATCTCCTGAGATAAATTGGGAGCATCGGGACCATGGAAGAGGGCTGAAGGGAAGGGGAGAGGAAATGAGGAGAGCAGAGAAGAAAGTATAGCTCAATAAAATTGATTAAAAAATAAAGGAAAGATAAATGTATTTTATAAGATAAAGTATTGTTTTGCACACAACACAAATGCCACTACTAATAGGAGAACATGGTAGAATACACTTGTTGGTTCAGCCTTGAGTAGAGAAAAAGAACTCTGTGATCCAAAACTGGGATTGGTATGTAAAATGAGAAAAGATGGTATCTATAAATAAATAAATAAATGAAAAAAGATACTTTGACTTATTTCTTTCCTATTTGTGTCTTCTTTCTTAATCTTTCATATATTTTATTTTAATTTATTTTTAATAAGAACTATCTTTTCTCATTTTGTATGTCAAATCCATTTCCCCATCCTCTCTTCTTCCTTCTCCTTTCACCTTCCTCCCTCCTATCCCCCATTCCACTTCCCATCCACTCCTAAGAGAGGGTAAGGCCTTCCATGGGGAGTCAACAAAATTTAGCATGCACATTGCTTTAAGGCAGAACTAAGGCCCTCCCCATTATATCTAGGCTGAGCAAGGCATCCTCCCAGAGGGAATGGGTTTCAAAAAGCCAGAAAAAGCAGTAGGGATAAATCTTGGTCTTACCACTAGTGGCCCCATAGTCTGCTCCTTTAAGAGAGGTTTTGCTGATTCATTGCAAACAGAAAAAAAAGTGTGGTTTTGAAATGACAGCTTTCTAGTCCATGATGCCAGCAAAAACTCTGTTTCTTTCAGAGGTCCAGCTATGAACTATTTAAATGGAGTCTGTGAGCAGAGTGTTACAACTGGCTTAATGGCAATACAGACCTACTGTGTGCCTAAAGTGGTTCAGTGTACATGGCTCTCAGAGGCAATATAGACCCACTGTGTGCCTAAAGTGGTTCAGTGTACATGGCTCTCAGAGGCAATACAGACCCACTGTGTGCCTAAAGTGGTTCAGTGTACATGGCTCTCAGAGGCAATACAGACCCACTGTGTGCCTAAAGTGGTTCAGTGTACATGGCTCTCAGAGGCAATACAGACCCACTGTGTGCCTAAAGTGGTTCAGTGTACATGGCTCTCAGAGGCAATACAGACCCACTGTGTGCCTAAAGTGGTTCAGTGTACATGGCTCTCAGAGGCAATACAGACCCACTGTGTGCCTAAAGTGGTTCAGTGTACATGGCTCTCAGAGGCAATACAGACCCACTGTGTGCCTAAAGTGGTTCAGTGTACATGGCTCTCAGAGGCAATACAGACCCACTGTGTGCCTAAAGTGGTTCAGTGTACATGGCTCTCAGAGGCAATACAGACCCACTGTGTGCCTAAAGTGGTTCAGTGTACATGGCTCTCAGAGGCAATACAGACCCACTGTGTGCCTAAAGAGGTTCAGTGTACATGGCTCTCAGAGGCAGTGAAAGTGTACTGGGCAGAGCAAGGAGGCAGGGTTGTGTTGGCCCGAGCCAACCCTGCTTAGCATTTTTTTAAAAAAGGAGTGCTTCTGGTCAGAAAATAATTACAGGTACATAATAAAGACATATTCCAATAAAGACCCTCTAAATGGGTCACAGTGTTGGATAACTGTACATAGGCTTGAGAGAGGGGGGGGAGGAGAGTATCAACAGTTATAATATAAAAGAGTACAGTAAGTTAAAGGGGTAAAGATAATAAAATAAATGTTAAACTTGTAGAAAAAGCAGTAAAGCAAGAAAAATAAGCTACATAAAGATGGAATATACAGAGAGAGAGAGAGAGAGAGAGAGAGAGAGAGAGAGAGAGAGAGAGAGAGAGTCTGGATTATGTATATTATTGTGTTTTCTTTTAATTTTTTGACTGTGAAGGAGTTAGATACAAAGAGACATTTCATTGTATGGGCTGCTAAGCTAAACCAACATATCACTTTTAAAGGTATCATGACTTCAGAACTTGGGTTTAAAGATTTGTTGCTTTTGAAAAGATGTTTGTCTTTTGTTTCCACAGATGGTGAGAACCTGTGGAATCCTTCCAGACTGATGTGGTTTGATGGACCAAGACTCCCTGAAACATCACCATGAACAACCCCCCAAAATTATTTCACTCAACAAAAAGCAGGAAACAGTTTGTAGAGAACTATGTTGAAAATCCCAAATATTGTTTATAAATGTTTTTTTTTGCATTTAAAGGGGGATATGATATAGAGATCAAGACTTTGCTTTGGTATGGATCTTGTTCTTTTGATACAAATTTAAGATCAATTTTGTTACATATATGTATATAAAACACACACACACACATATATATATATATATATATATATATATATATATTTCTACTCTTGATTAAGGTATTGTGTTTGTGTAACTAATTTAAAATGTAAAGTAAAATTAAGCAATATAGGTTAATAGAGAGTCATCTATAATAGTCAAGCTTATAGTCATGTTAGTTAGGTTTTGTAGATGTACAGAGATATATTTCAGATAGATAGATATTATTCAGATCTTTCAAAGACTACAGAAAATGACTTTTAAAATGCTTTAAGAACTTAGTACTTTAGATGGCATAAGACACATCTGATCCTGGCAACATCAATCTACTTGAAGAGGATGATGGGCATTGAAGAGGTACCTTATGAAGTTTGTTAGGCATTAGGCAAATAAAAAGCAGCTGCTCTTGTCTGGATTGCTTGACTGGATTTGCAGGACCCACAGAAAAATGACTGCTAATGTTGCCTAAAGGTGGGACAGTTCTTTGCGGTTCCTGCTTCATGAAAGAATCTACTAGAAATTCTACAGGACACAGAAGAAAGCACCTGACAAATTGCCAAGTAGGCAGAACTGTCTTTGAAATTTTCGGCTTTATGAAAAAGTGAACCAGATACTATGGGCCAATAGGCTGATGATAGGTGCCTGCGATGTTACAGAAGAGCTTTGGGTGACTGTTCAGGCAATTATATGTCTCTGTTAAGTTTAGAGTTTTGAAAGTTGCTTACAATGCACTTCCTGTTTACTTAGGCAATATTATAATATTCTTCTGGAGTCTTTAATGGAGTTGATGAATAGATTGTTATAGTTTTCCTTAGCTATAATAAAAGATAAAATAGATATGAATGTTGTGATTGTAATTCTTGCTTGATACCTGTTTTGTTATATGTAATTTTACAATGTTAAAGTTAAAACCTTTCTTTTATTTATAGAGAAAAGTGGAAATGGTGAAGGTGGTCCTTCTGTATATGTGTTGCTTTTATTAGTTAATGAATAAAGAAGCATGCTTGGTCTGTGATAGGGCAAAGTAGAGTTAGGTGGGGAAAACTAAACTGAATGCTGGGAAAAAGTAGGCGGAGTTAGGAGACCAGAGGGGAAAGATGTGAGTTGCCTGCTGGAAACTTGCCGGTATGCCACAAGCCTCATGGTAAAATATAAAATAATGGATATGGGTTAATTCTAGATGTAAGAGCTATGTAGATATACACTTAAGTGATTGGGAAGGCAGGGTTTTATTTAATACAGCTTCTGTTTGGTTATTTAGAGTCTGGTCAGTCAAGAACAAACAAGTGGCCTCTGCCAACAAGAGTGGTCTGATTTTATATTGAGGTCTTTGATCCATTTCGACTTGAATTTTATGCATGGGGATAGGAATTAATCTATTTGCATTCTTCCACATGCTCACAGCCAGTTATACCAGCACCATTTGCTGAAGAAGCTTTCTTTTTTCCATGGTTTAATTTTATCTTCTTTGTCATAAATCTGGTGTTCATAGGGCTACTGATTTTTTTGAGTGGATCTTGTATCCTGACACATTACTGAAGTTGTTTATCTGCTGTAGGGATTCTCCAGTAGAATTCTTGGGGTCACTTATGTCTGCTATCATATCATCCATCAATACTGAATATTTGACTTCTTCCTTTCAAATTTGTAACCCTTTGATCTCCTTGGTATTTTCACTCTAGTTAGAACATCAAGAACTATGTCGAATAGATATGGTGAGAGTAGAAGCCTTGTCTTGTTCTTGATTTTAGTGGAATCATTTCTAGCAATAAGAATTCAAGAACACATCAAAAAAATCATCCACTCTGATCAAGTTGGCTTCATTCCAGAGATGCAGGGATGGTTCAACATAAAAAAAAACTATCATTATAATCCACTATATAAATAAACTGAAAGAAAAAAATCATATGATCATCTCATTAGATGCTGTAAAAGGATTAGGTAAAAGCCAACACCCCTTCATAAGAAAGTTCTAGGAGAGATCATGGATACAAGGAACATATCTAAACATAATAACAGCAATATACAGCAAGCCACCAGTCAACATCAAATTAAATGGAATGAAATTATTTGTGTCTTCTTGATGTCTGTCAGTTGTCTTGCTCCTCAAGCTAGTACTTCAAGCACTAAAAGGAAATGGTATGAAAAACATAGACAACCTTACCTGGCTACCAATTTTTGGGAAATGTCTTGAATTTCTCCCTATTTGGGTTGATGTTGCCTGTGGGCTTGCTGTATATTGATACTTTATTGTATTGGGCTGTGTTCCTTGAACCTCTAATCTCTCCAGGACTTTTAGTATGAAGGAAATGTGGATTTTCCAAAGGCCTTTACTGCATAAAATTAGGTATTATGTCTTTTTTGTCTTTCAGTCGGTTTATATGTTGGATTACATTATTGATTTATATACATAGAACTATTCTTGTATTTCTGAAATGAAACCTACTTTATCACAGTGGATGATTCTTTTTTAATGTGTCTTGTATTCAGCTTACATGTATTTTCAAGAATTCTTTCATCTATATTCAGAACAGATATTGGTCTGTAATTTTCTATCTTTCTTGGACTTTTGTGTGGTTTCAGGGTAATTAGGTTCACATAAGATGGATTAGACAGTGATATTCTGCTTCTGTTTTTGGAATAATTTGGAGTTGGGGTTAGTAATGTGTTGTTCACCTTTCATGAATTTGTACACTTTGTATAATTACTGTTGTTTTTGGATATACACTGATTCTGGGGTTTAATCTTATATGTTAGCCTCTTTTTTAAAATTAAGGCATTGAACCCATTAACAATGAGAGTTATCATAAGCAGTGATAATTGATCCCTGATATTTGTTGCTATTGTGTATATTTCCCTCCTCCCTTGATTTGCTAGTCTGATATTATTTATTCTTTGTGCTTTTCTTGGGTGTGGTTAATCTCTTCAGAGTTCCTTCTATCATCTTCTATAGAGCTGGAAAGCTAAGTAGATACTGCTTAAATTTGACTTTATCTTGGAATGTTTTTGTTTTTTCACTAATTGTGATGGATAGTTTTACTAGCTTTAGTAGCATGGCCTGCTGTTTTTCTCTCAAATTTTGTGTCACATCTACCCCAACTCTTCTGGCTTTTATAACACCATTGAGGTGTTAGTTATTATTATACTCTGTTTGCCTTCATATGTTACTTTGTGTTTTTCTCTTTTATTTTTTAATATTAATTCTGTGTCCTGTAAAGTCATTTTTTGATTATGATGAATCACCAGAAAATTTCTTTTCTGGTCCAGTTTATTTGGTGTTCTGTATGTTTCTTGTAACTTGATAGGAACCTCTTTTGTTTTAGGTTAGAGAAATTTTCTGCTTTGCTTTTGTTGAAAATATTCTATGTGCCTTTGACTTGGAATTTTTCTTTTTTCACCATCTATACAATTTGTAGATTCTGACTTTTCATGGTGTCCCTGATTTCCTGGATATTTTCTTCTAAGCCTTTTTGCAAATTTAAGATTTTGTTTGACCAACATTTCCAGTTCTTTTACCTTTACCTCAATGCCTGAAATTCCCTCTTCTATGTCTTCTGCCCTGTTGGTGAAGCTTACTTCTGAGGCTTTGGTTTGGCTCCGTAAATTTTTCATTTCCAGTTTTATTTCACTTTGTGTTTTCTTTAGTGATTCTATTTCTACTTACATGTCTTGAACAGTTTTTGTTTTTATTTTATTTCACTGTTTGCGTGGTTCAAAGATTTTATTAAGGGATTTAGTTAATTTTTTGTGGTCATTGGGCAAATTCAAAATTTGTATTTTTGATAACCTTAGATTGTTGTTCAGTTTTATTGCATTTTTAAGGTCTATTGTATTAAGGTTACTAGGTTCTGGTAAAGACATATTGCCTTGGCTATTAATGTTTGTAATTTTGTATAGGTTCTTGGGTTGGGATGATGGTGTTTTTATGTTTTGATATCTTGTATTGCCTTTGTTTAGTGGCTGTTTCCTTGGATTTTGTTGAAGTCCCCAGATCTTAGTGAATGACTGTTGTTATTGATTGCCTGGTAGAGGATGCTTCTATGGGCCAATATATGACAAAAAAAGGAGAAGATGTGGCCTGAAATAAAAGTTTGAGAGAGGTTTAAGTAACAAGCTAAGTTGATCTTCTTAATACCTAGAGGTGGGGTCCATTGGGATTTGGGGTTTGGTGGGAAGAGGGCATCCTTAAGTAGGTTGCAGTAAGACAAATAATTATGTAATTATGTGGAGAGATTGGATTGGAAGGGTTAGGGACCCTGAACTAAACCAAGAGTTGCAGTGAATGATGTTGAGGGAGGAAGAGACCTGAAAGGAGGCTGTTACCAGGTTGAGCATGAGAGTGCAGAGATCGTAATGGAGGACAGGAAGAATAGTGTGAATAATCTACTTGATTCCTTGCCAATGTGGTCAGTGGGATAGAAAGTGCTTTTTATGTATTGGAGGGTGGCAGGAAGGAAAGGGAATGAACTAGAGGGGATGCTGAGAGGATCCACAGGAAAGTCAAAAGCTGAATCTTCTCCAGTATATAGGAGAATCCCTGCGGAATAGAAGCAGAGAGGAAAGACAGGCTCATATAAGTGGTTCACCACAGGGCTGGGATGAAACTGGGAAAACTGCAATGAAGGACAGAATGAAGAGTGAGGATGGACTACCTGCTTCCAGGACAGGAGCAGCCACCGGGTTTGCAGAGGGAGTGTCTCTACTGGCATTTGACACAAAGGAATGGGTGTGATGGAGGAAAGAACATGCAGCAAGATTTTCCGTGAATGGAGGAAGAGTGACAGGACAGGAAACTGGCCTGTGCAGGGCAAGGGATGATACCAGGTGAAATGAAATGAAGGGCAGGAAGTCAGTGAATCTGGACTACCTGCTTCCCAAACCTGTGTGTATACTGGGTTGCCAGTTAGACAGTGTTTGCAGGTATTTGCTGCTGACACTAAGCAAAGGAAATGTGCTAGAAGCAGGGGGTCTTGGAGGATCCATGGGAAGGAGGTATGCTGGTTTTATTGCAAGACTTCACAAGTTCTTCAGGGAATTCACCATTGCTATTCTATCAGTAAATCACTGGATGCTATGAGAGTAAACCAAAGGATGTTGCCATGCTTAATATCAAATTATGCCCGAGAACTTTCCTAAAAGTAGCTATGTGTATTTGTGATTCCAGGCAGACTTCTCTGGAAGGTAAGATGCAAGTACAAAAACATCACATCTGTATTGTCAGCAAGAACTCACTGAAATAGAATAAGCATTGCCTTTATGCAACTAAAAATCCATGAGAGAGCTGGAAAAGCCTTTTCCTGGATTCCATAACTATTAAAGACAAATATTGACTTAAGTGTCTATCTGCAAGAAAAAGAAGAGTTTCTTGAAAAATTATCTAAGCATTTTGTGATATGGGAGTGGGTTAATAACTACAGTTCTAAACAGAAAAAACGTTATAGACACAACACACACACAAACAGAACACATCTCACAAATATTTATATACAAAAATATCACATATATACTTGTATATATGAAGAACTACACATATGTTATGTTAGATTTAAAGATAAGAAATAGCTTTGCTAGTGTGTACAATTACTGTTCCTGATGTCTCAGTACTAGAAAATATTCTATATAATACATTGATGTTTCATGTGTCTGAGTCCCTCACAGGTCAGAGAACGCTTAAGCAAAGGCCTCACTGATTAAGGATGCAACCACAAGGTGGTAATAGATCTCAGTTGCTAGGGAGAATACAGAGGACTCTCTTTCCTGTATGCTAGTTGTACAAGCTTAGGGTGGAAGCACAGCTTTTTTTCTCAGTGACTGAGTGGCTGAATCAAGTGGCAGAATTGTTACTTGGAAAGAACAACACCCCGATAGCTGTAACTGACCTGCTCGGCCTCAGAGTCTATACTGGATCTTTTTTTAAATTTTTTTTTATTGAAAGAAAAAGAAAAAAAAGGAATTCCCACCTCCTCCCAGCCTCCCATTTCCCTTCCCCTCCTCCCATTCATCCCCTCCTCCTCCCACTCCTCTCCCCCTCCCTCTCCAGTCTGAAGAGCAGTCAGGGTTCCCTGCCCTCTGCAAAGTCCAAGGTCCTTGCCCCTCCATCCAGGTCTAGGAAGGTGAACATCCAAACTGGCTAGGCTCCCACAAAGCCAGAACATGAAGTAGGATCAAAACCCCGTGCCATTGTCTTCGGCTTCTCAGCAGCCCTCATTGTCCGCCATGATCAAAGAGTCCGGTTTTATCCCATGCTTTTTGAGTCACCGTCCACCTGGCCTTGGTGAGCTCCCACAAGATCAGCCCCACTGTCTCAGTGGGTGGGTGCGCCCCTCGTGGTCCCGACTTCCTTGCTCATGTTCTCCCTCCTTCTGCTCCTCATTGGGACCTTGAGAGCTCAGTCCGATGCTCCAGTGTGGGTCTCTGTCTCTATCTCCATCCATCTCCAGATGAAGGTTCTATGGTGATATGCAAGATATTCATCAGTATGGCTATAGGATAGGGTCATTTCAAGTTCCCTATCCTCAAGTGCCCAAGGAGCTACCTGGGGACATCGCCCTGGGTACCTGGGAGCCCCTCTAGGTTCAAGTCTCTTGCCAACCCTAAGATAACTCCCTTAATTAAGTTATGCGATTCCCTGCTCGTCTATTCAACCTTCCTTTCTCCCAATCATCCCGTTTCCCCAAACTCCCCCCAATCTCCCCTTCTTACTTTTCTCTCCCCATCTCCCCTTACCCCCGTCCCACCCCACTCCCACGTTCCCAATTTTTGCCCGGCAATCTTGTCTACTTCCCATATCCAGGATAATACCTATATGTTTTTCTTTGGGTTCACCTTCTTATTTAGCTTCTTTAGGATCCCAGAATATAGACTCGATGACCATTATATGTGTCTAGAGACCAATTATGAGTGAGTACATCCCATGTTCCTCTTTTTGGGTCTGGGATACCTCACTCAGGATAATGTTTTCTATTTCCATCCATTTGCATGCAAAATTCGAGAAGTCGTTGTTTTTTACCGCTGAGTAGTACTCTAATATGTATATATTCCACACTTTCTTCATCCATTCTTCTATTGAAGGACATCTAGGTTGTTTCCTGGTTCTGGCTATAACAAATAATGCTGCTATGAACATAGTTGAACAAATGCTTTTGTCATATGATAGGGTATCTCTTGGGTATATTTCCAAGAGTGGTATTGCTGGGTCCAGGGGTAGGTGGATCCCGAATTTCCCGAGAAACCGAAACACTGATTTCCAAAGTGGTTGCACAAGTTTGCATTCCCACCAGCAATGGATGAGGGTACCCCTTCCTCCACAACTTCTCCAGCAAAGGCTATCATTGGTGTTTTTGATTTTAGCCATTCTGACAGGTGTAAGATGATATCTCAAAGTTGTTTTGATTTGCATTTCCCTGATCGTTAAGGAGGTTGAGCATGACCTTAAGTGTCTTTTGGCCATTTGGAATTCTTCTGTTGAGAATTCTCTGCTCAGTTCAGTGCCCCATTTTTTAATTGGGTTATTTAGCATTTTAAAGACTAGTTTCTTGAGTTCTTTATATATTTTGGAGATCAGACCTTTGTCTGTTGCTGGATTGGTGAAGATCTTCTCCCAGTCAGTAGGTTGCCTTTTTGTCTTAGTGACAGTGTCCTTTGCTTTACAGAAGCTTCTCAGTTTCAGGAGGTCCCATTTATTCATTGTTGCTCCTATTGTCTGTGCTACTTTTCTAACATGTAAGAGGCTCTAGGAATGATCCCAGTGCTTCAAAACCTAAACAAAAGTTAGGAAGCATATAGCTCAGTGCTAAGTAGGGTATTAACTATGTATTCTAGTCGAAAGTGTGTTCTTTAGCACACTTGAATAATAATACAAATTGATGAAATACAGTTTGATTGGTAGAATACAAAAGACGCCGAGTTCAACCACAACACCAGATAAACCTGTTGCACTCACATACCCTTGTACTCCAGGTACTCAAGAAATAAAAACAGAAAGATCAGAAGTTCAAATCCATCCTCAACTACAGACTTTCAGGCCAACCTACTATATACAAGACCCTTGGCGGAAGATGAAAAAAAGGGATAGAAACATAAGCAACATATTAGAAGATAGCATTGTCAAATAATAATCAACTGCACATATACAAGGTTAGAGTTAGGGTTATGGTTCAATTAGCTGAATGTTAATTTCATTGAGAGAACAATGAAGACATATGTTCCTACTTTATTCCTGTTTCTCTGGCTGCAGTGGAATGGTGAGTTAAGATTTTAAGGTCACAGAAAATTCTCTGGACATTTCTGAGACAACTAAGAGGAATTCTACTTCATTCAGCTCTTCTCTAGTTACTATAGAACAAGAGAATTCTGGAAAATTATGACCTGACAACCATTCTCTTTTCTCTCCATTTTTATGCATAGAAGTAAGCTACGGTGAGCAGGTGGAATAGCGTCCTTCAATCCTGACCATCCAAGAGGGAGCCAGCACTGTCATCAACTGCACATATGTAGACAGTACCTCATCCTACTTCTTTTGGTATAAACAAGGACATGGAAAACATCCTGAGCTCATTATTGGCATTTGTTCAAACATGGAAAAAAAAAGCAGGACCAAAGACTAATAGTTTTACTGGATAAAAAAGGCAAACAGTTCTCCTTGCACATTACAGACACCCAGCCTGGAGATTGAGCGATGTATTTCTGTGCCACAGATACACACTGATCCCCGGGCACCTGCAGCCTGTCCTCAAACCTGTCACAGGGCCTGGAGCCCCATCCACGTCCTGTGTCACAAGCTTTCCAGTACAGAATTTGTCAATTGTTAGTTGCAAGTGCCAACTATAGTGTAGACATAAAAACATCTAATGAAAAGCTAGCTTCCAGTCATTCAAAACAATTTAGAACATTTTCTCCTTTGTTTTTTAAAATTAATTTAAAAATTAAAATACTATTTTATTATTTCCCTTCTGCTTTCCTCCCTCCAGCCCATTCTATATCCTTTTCCTAGTTCACTTTCAAATTCATGATCTTTTTTCTTTAACTATTATTATTAAATGTGTATATAAATATAATTGGTTATGTTTGATTAGTATTGCTCATATGTATATAATGTTAGGGCTAACCACTTTGTATTGGATAGCCAATTAGGGGGGCTAAATGGTTTAAAAAATAAAGCAAAGTCTTTAAAGAGACAAAGTAAACTTGTAGAAAAAGTAATAGAATAAGAAAATTAAGCCACATGAAGATGGAAAATAAACAGAGTCTGGATTATGCATATTATTGTGTTTTCTTTAAATTATTTGACTGTGAAGGAGCTAAATACAGAGAGACAGTTCTTTGTATGGTCTGATAAGCTAAACCAACATATATGTTCTAAAGTTATTTTGACTTCAAAATTTAGGTCTAAGGATATGTTGCTCTGGAAAAGAAGTTCAGCTTTTGTTTCTACAGAAGATGAGAATCTGTGGATTTCTTCCAGACCAATGTGGTTTGATGGACCAAGAGCCCCTGAAAGGTCACTGTGGACACCCACAAAAATACTTCTCCCAACAAGAAGCAGGAAACAATTTGGAGAGAATTATACCCAAATTTCCAAATATTGTTTATAAATGTTTCTTTATATTAAAGGGAATACGTTATAGAGATAGATTTTGCATTGGTATGTATCTTGGTTAATTGACTCAGTTTTAAGGTCAAATATATATATATATATATATATATATATATATATAATATATATATATGATCATCTCAAAGACATAGGAAAGGCCTTTGACAAAATGCAACTTGTTCTCATGATAAAAGTCCTAGAGAATGTAGTCCTAGAAGGAACATTCCTCAACAATAAAACCATATATGAGAAACCCATAGCCAACATAATAGTAAATTTAAAAAAAAAGCTGTACTAAGAATCATTTTCTTTGATGTCAGGAATGAGAGAGGAATATCTACTAGACCTATTCCTTTCAATTATTTTGCTTAAAGTACTAGTTGAAGTGAAAAGTCAAGAGAAGGAAACTAAAGGGATTAAAATATAGAAAGAAGTCAAACTATCCATAATTTTGACAATGATAGGATACTATATATTAGAGATCCCCAAATTCTACTAGAAAACATCTAGATATAATAAAAAACAACAATATGGCACTATCCAAAATCAACTTGTATAAATCAGTGATTTGTATATCCCACTAACAAACATAGAAGAAGATCCTGGGCACATGCCCATTCATAATAACATCAAAAAATAATATATCTGTGAATAAATCTAACTAAGGAAGTGAAGGAACTCTACAGAGAAGACTAAATCTCTGAAAAGTAAATAAATTTACTAGAAAGTGGAATGACATCCCATGCTCATGGATTGGTAGAATTAATATTGTGATAGTGACTAGTATACCAAAGGGTATTTAGAGATTCAGTGAAATCTTAATCAATATCCCCAAGTCATTCTACAGAGAAAGGGAAAACCACTATTCTCAAATTTACATCTAATCACCAAAGAACTAGATAGCCATAGTAACCCCGAGTTAAAAAAATGATAGTGGGAATTATGATTTCTGATTTTAAGATATATTACAAATCTATAATATTATAAGTTATATGGTAATATCATAAAAACAGGCATGCAGACTCATGAAACAAAATTGAAGGCCTACATAAGCACGTGTAACTTCAACCACTTAATACTAAACAAATACGACAAAACCATTTGATGGAGAGAAAAAGAAGACATCTTCAATGATTGGTGCTGGTAAAACAGGATATCCAGATACAGAAATATGAAAATAGAGCTGTATCTCTCACCTATAAAAAAAACTACTCCAAATAGGTCAAAGGCCTAAATGTAAAACCCAAAACATTAAAGCTGTTAGAAGGAAATATAGTCAATATCTTAGGGGAAAGGACTTCCTGGTAGGATTCCATTTGTCCAAGAATTAAGGACAAAAATTGAAAAGTGGTAGTTTATGAAACTAAATATCTGCCAGTTAAGAAATAACCAACAGTGTGAAAAGACAGCCCACATAATGGGAAAGAATCTGTGCTAGATATACATCTCATGGTATTAATATTAACATCTAAACAAATAAAAAGTAAAACAAATGTGCATTCCCAAAACAGACCAGGGACCTGAATATAGAGTTCTAAAAGAAACAAGAACAAAGAAAAAAATATAAAAAAATTAACAAAAAATTGTGAAGGTAATCACACCCATGTAGTATACCCAAAAAAAATGAGTAATATAGTAGACATTTCTATAAATGCAGGTGGCAAATGAGTATAAATAGGCGATTGTAAGATTAACCAAAATGGCAAAGATGTTTAATTAAGTCTGAGCATTAGCAAGCAATGGGAATGATTTATGACTTCACCTGGAACTACCTTGGCAATTGTAACTTTATAGCAGCCCACTGTCTCCTTTCTCCTGATTTTTATGTTGTTATATCTACAAATGTTTTCTATGACTGTATTTCCTGTAAGCATAATGCCATTGATAATTAATAACAAATAAACGGGGATTTTTGAACCAAAAAAAAATCTTCAAGAAATGTTGATCCTTCCTATATATTAGAGAAATACAAATGAAAATGACTGGGGATTTCATCTTACCCTAACAGAAAGACAAATATCCAAGGAAGAACTGACGGCAAATGCTGGCGGGGATGCAGGTAAAAGGCAAGACCCTTCACTGTGCACGTGCATGCAAACTGGTGCAGCCCCATTAAAATCAGTTTGGATGATTATCAAAAAGCTAAAAATTATTATCCCATGTAACCCACCCATACCACACCTCAGCGTATGCCCAAAGGACTGTGCATCCTGCTCCACAGATATTTGCTCTATCATGTTTACTGTTGTTTTGTTCACAATAGGGAGGAGGTAAAAACAAACTAAATGTTGAACAACTGGTTGATGATTAATGAACATGTGGTACAGATATACTATGGGATACTCTTCAGCTGTAAATAAAAATGAAATCAAGCACATTGCAATTAAACAGCTGGAACTAGAAACGATCATATTGAGTGATATCCAGATCTGGAAAGGCTAACACCACATGCTCTTTCTTATTGAAGGCTCATATCTCCAAATCTTATTTATAATTGGTTTTCTAGCATCTAATGGTCACCCCTAAAAACATGCATACATTTAAAATTATATGAACCAAATAGGTTGTACTTAGGAATATATATGCATACACATATACTTATATACATGCAATAACGAATAACAAAAAAGGTTTGGTGGAGAGTGGAAAGGGGTACATGGGAAAGTTTGGTGGGAGAAAAGGAAAAGGAGAAGTATTGTGATTAAATAATAATCCCATGGGAGCTGGAGAGATGGCTCAGTGGTTAAGAGCATTGCCTGCTCTTCCAAAGGTCCTGAGTTCAATTCCCAGCAACCACATGGTGGCTCACAACCATCTGTAAAGAGGTCTGGTGTCCTCTTCTGGCCTTCAGGTATACACACAGACAGAATATAGTATACATAATAAATAAATAAATATTAAAAAATAATCTCAAAAATAGTAATTAAAAAAATAAAATAACAGCTGAACTGGAAAGATCAGGGTAGTAGCCCAAGGTGCAACTTTTTCTGTGTGACCCTGGCATAAAGAATGAAATTATTCTTCCCCACATCTTATAACACCATGAAAGAGAAACACGGCTCACTTCTTAAAATGTATTTCTCTGGTAAGACAGAGAGACTGTAATTATCCTTGGTACTGGTATCTCATGATGCTGTTTTTTTCCTAGAGAAGAAAAAAATACAAAAGAAGCACAAACTGGTCACATATTAGTACCTTAGTTATTTCCTTAGGACATAAAATGACCCATAAAGACAAAACAATGACCAAGGAATGGCATCTAAACAATTATATGAAAACAACCATAAAGATGATAACAAGAAACTGGAAGCACATGTATCATGGTTACATTTAATCCCAGTATTTTCTTAGTAGAAACAGGGAACGAGATTTAGGTTTTAAAGATGTGGAGCTTAAACTAAACACTGAGAGAATCCCAGCATGGGTAAAAACAGGAAGTCCGTTTGTAGACTTAGCTCAGAGAGCAAGTCAGTTTGCATTAGCTGGAAATCTTTTTTTTTATTTATTTATTAAAGATTTCTTTCTCTTCCCCACCGCCACCTCCCCTCCCCTCCCCTCCCCCAATCAAATCCCCCTCCTTCGTCAGCCCAAAGAGCAATCAGGGTTCCCTGCCCTGTGGGAAGTCCAAGGACCACCCACCTCTATCCAGGTCTAGTAAGGTGAGCATCCAAATTGCCTAGGCTCCCACAAAGCCAATAGGTGCAGTAGGGTCAAAAACCCATTGCCATTGTTCTTGAGTTGTCAGTAGTACTCATTGTCTGCTATGTTCAGCGAGACCGGTTTTAACCCAGGGTTTTTCAGACCCAGGCCAGCTGGCCTTGGTGAGCTCCTGATAGAACATCCCCATTGTCTCAGTGTGTGGGTGCCCCCCTCGCGGTCCTGAGTTCCTTGCTCGTGCTCTGCTCCTGATTTGGACCTTGAGATTTCAGTCCAGTGCTCCATTGTGGGTCTCTGTCTCTGTCGCCTTTCATCGCCTGATGAAGGTTAATATTCAGGATGATGCCTATATGTTTTTCTTTGGGTTCTCCTTCTTATTTAGCTTCTCTAAGAACCCGAATTATAGGCTCAATGCCCTTTATTTATCTCTAGAAACCAAATATGAGTGAGTACATCCCATGTTCCTCTTTTGGGGTCTGGCTTACCTCACTCAGGATAGTGTTTTCAATTTCCATCCATTTGCTTGCAAACTTCAAGAAGTCCTTGTATTTTACTGCTGAGTAGTACTCTAATATGTATATATTCCATACTTTCTTCATCCATTCTTCCATTGAAGGGCATCTAGGTTGTTTCCAGGTTCTGGCTATTACAAACAATGCTGCTATGAACATAGTAGAGCATATACTTTTGTTGTATGATACGGCCTCTCTTGGGTATATTTCCAAGAGTGGTATTGCTGGGTCCATGGGTAGGTTGATCCCGAATTTCCTGAGAAACCTCCACACTGCTTTCCAGAGTGGTTGCACAAGTTTGCATTCCCACCAGCAATGGATGAGTGTACCCCTTTCTCCACAACCTCTCCAGCAAAGGCTATCATTGGTGTTTTTGATTTTAGCCATTCTGACAGGTGTAAGATGGTATCTTAAAGTTGTCTTGATTTGCATTTCCCTGATCGCTAAGGAAGTTGAGCATGACTATAGGTGTCTTTAAGGGTGAAGGGGAACCTTTCACAACATGTTCAGATTACTCCATAGAATTCAAGCACTTATGTTTTTCTTCAGTTGTCCTGGAATTCTGAAATATTTAAGTATTGTTTGTGCAGTGTGACTTCTTCCCCTCCCCCCCAAAAAACTTTAATTAAAAATGCCTTAAAATTGACATTCACTTACAAAGGAGAAAATATGACCTTTGAAGTAGCAGTGATTCTAAACCCAACCCAGGAGTTCATTATTTCCATGTCTTTCAGTGAATATTGCCACGTTTAAGTCTTACTTTCTGGTCACCAGGTGGCGCCGCATCCTAACACTATAGTATTTCCTGTGTGAATCTAAGTTTAGACTCATTGTTTCTCTGTTTTTAACATGCTAAGAATCAAGAACATCGTCTAGATGCCACTAAAGATGGAATCTTCCCCAGGCTTCGTTACTGCGATACTCCTCATACTCAGTAAGTAAAGTGATTTAAACTTTTTACTTTTTTTTATGTAAGAAAAGCCTCGAGCCCTAAATTCAACCAAGAGCTTTGTCTTTAAGGTAACATACATATCTGTTTTATTTTTGTTTTTTCCTCCAGCAAGGACCCATGGGGAATCAGTGTCACAGACAGAAGGTCAAGTGACCCTCTCAGAAGAGGATTTTCTTACAATACACTGCAACTATTCAGCTTCAGGGTACCCAGCCCTGCTCTGGTACGTGCAGTATCCCGGAGAAGGTCCACAGCTCCTCTTCAGAGCCTCGAGGGACAACGAGAAGGGAAGCAGCAGAGGATTTGAAGCTACATATGATAAAGGATCCAGCTCCTTCCACTTGCAGAAAGCCTCGGTCCAGGAGTCAGACTCGGCTGTGTACTACTGTGCTCTGGGTGACACAGTAGTGGAAACCACAGGGGGAGCTGAACACAAACTCATCACCAGGGACCTGACTGCTGAGTTCTTGCCTCTGGGATTGCGTTGGGTCCTCTGTGTTGTGTGCCTCTCCATTTCTCTGATTTGCACAAAATCATATGAATAGCCACAGTGGGAGAATAAGAAGTAGAGTTTTCTGTCTTTGATTCTTGGCTGGGACTAAAGTAATATCTGATGCAAAACTGCCTCAGGCAGAGTATGAGACACCCCCCCCCCAGTAAAGCTGTGTGACTAAGTAAGTTGTCTGCTTGTTGTAGTAGATGAAGTCTCTCTCCACTTTTTCTTAAAGAACTCTATGGTAGATCTAGCTGCATTATATAATTGCAGGGAACAGGTTGTCCCTTTTCCTGGAGCAAGGAAGAGGTGACAGAAGAGCCCAGGGTCCCCAGTCCTAGGATTCCTATAGAGAAGGAAGAGGAAGATGGTAGGAGGACAGAACTGGCCCTGTCACACAAGCACAGAGGGGAAAGGGACTTCAACTGCACGAGAAATTTCCCCTTTGTTGTTAGTAAGTTCAGAATGACACTAAAACACAGTTTGAGGAGCAAGGGTGAAAGTTTTGAGAACTCCAAGTGGCTACATGTCACCTGGCTGTCTAAAGAGACTCAGAAGTAATTTCAGTGCTTGGGAAAGAGCAACCATACAACTTAATGCCCTATCACATAAAATACATAAAGTATAAACCAGATACTGTCTACACTCTTAAAGTGTTTAAATGACATTTTGTTCCTTCTAGAATACAATGCTAAGTTTATGCTGTGATATACAATGTTCTGCAGCATTTGTACAAATCTGACTTGTCAACATAAGCTTTTTGTGGGAAAAGGTGCCAGCTCTATTATAATTCTCCTGTTACTCTATCACAGTCCTTCTGTTACTCTATAGTAGCCCTCCTGTTACTCTATCACAGTCCTCCCATTATTCTGTCATAGTCCTCCTGTTACTCTGTCATAGTCCTCCTGTTACCCTGTCATAGTCCTCCCATTACTCTATCATAGTTCTCCTGTTTCTCTATCATGGTCCTCCTGTTACTCTGTCATAGTCCTCCTGTTACTCTATCATGGTCCTCCTGTTACTCTATCATAGTCCTCCTGTTACTCTGTCATAGCTCTCCTGTTACTCTGTCATATGATGTTGGAGTTCCCTCTGTATCTTGTGATTACCATTAATGGAGAAAGAACTGCCTTGAGCCAATAGCAGAGCAGAGTGGGGCAGAGCAGAGCTAGGTTGGGACATGCTGGGAGAAAGAAAAGCAGATTCAGAGAGAAGCCATGGAGCCACTGGAGACAGATGATGGGAACATTACCTAGTAAGCCACAGCCACATGGCAATATACAGATTAATAGACATGGGTTAAATTAATAAGAGTTAACCAATAAGAAGCTAGAGCTAATGGCCCAAGAGGCAATTTAATTCCTATAGTTTCTGTGTGATTATTTTGGGTCTAAGCTAGCCCAGATGCTGGGAACCAACAAGCGGCATTTCCTCTAATTGTCTTAGTCCCCCTGTTACTCTATCATAGTCTTCCTGCTACTCTATCATAGTCCTCCCGTTACTATATCATAATCCTCCTGTTACTCTGCCATAGGCCTTCCTACTCTTTCATAGTCCTCCTCATATCCTAACATAGCCCACCACTTATTCAATCATATGCCATTACTATCTGCATTATAGCCCTTACTCAATTCTTTTTTCCATTAACATAGTCTTTCTTCATCTCTACCACAGTCCTTCCCCTAAACTACCATAGCTCCCACTTACTGTATCATACACCCTTGCTCTATCATTGTTATTCATTATTCTACTTATGCTGTTGTAACGCTCTGGTCATCTCTCTTATGTTGAGACTAATAAAATTGAACTATGCTGTTCATTTGTGTGTCAGTGTGTTCACTGTCAATTTTACAATTAGAATAAAAATTTTAAGATGTCAAGGTGCTGGTCCTTCAATTCATAGCAGTGCTTTTCTTATCATAAAAAATTGTAAATGATTCACTGTAATCAGTTCGGAAATATCTACCCTAATGCATGAGTTAGGAGGCAAGCAAGCAAATGGCACTCGACTTCTTTGTCCTTTTTCTCTTTTCCTTATTCCTACCTGAGCATCTCTGACTTACTATGTGCTGTCTGTTTGGTTGCATGATATAAGTTAAGGAGGTATGTGGTGAATGTATCCCTCACATAACTTAGCTCTCCTTAGCAGCTATAGCCAGAAGGGATGAATCAAACCCTACTGAAAGTATCACAATGGGGAAACTCAAAGAGTAAAAGAAGACATGATTAAAAGAAATGAGAAACTTTAAAATAGCTCTCAAGTCAGGAAATGATGAGCACAATTTAAATTTTACTTCAAACCAAAGCAAGCTAAAAAGATCCTAGAGAATTAAAGTAATGACCTTTGGAGGCATTTTATAGGAGATTTGATTTTTCTTTTATATTGTATTTATTTATTTTCTTGTAAACAATAAATATAACTACATCACTTTTCCCTTCTTTTTCCTTCCTCAAACCCTTGTCATGGATGTCCCTTTGCTCCCTTAAAATCATAGTGTCTTTCTGTCTGTCACTACTAGACAAACAGACAAACACAGACACATAGACAGACACACACATGCACACACACACACACACACCCTCAAATACTCACATGCACACACCTGCCTAAATATATAAATATAGTCTGCTCAGTCTGTTGAGTGTTACTCATAGGTATATAATTTGAAGACTGGTCATTTGATCTTGGTAAGCTGTTACAGGGTTCAATCTGTTTCTAGTCTCAGCACTTCTTAGTTGACTGTAGTTGTTTCTCTATCAGTAAGGCTTCATGAGATTTCCCATTTCCATGTTAGCAAGTCTATTCTATTAGTGTTGTACTTCTTCAGGTCTCATTTAGATACAGAGAACAAGTGAGATACCCAGTCTCAACTGATACATTCACCACATACCTCCTTAACTTAAGGCTCAGGGAATAGCAAGAAAGAGAAAATGGGAAGAGTGAAGGAGACAGAGGACCAGGAAAGTTGCTGTGAAATTGTGTCTCCTAGAAATAAGAGGAAAACACACTCAGGAGATTTTATTTTTAAAACATATGGTTAAAGGTTACTGTAGTGGCCACTGAACCAGTAAAACCATCTTCCCATTGCTCTCTCTGCTGAGACTATTAGATTCTTTCCAAACTCACTAGCTACCTCAGTATTCAGTACTAATTTTACAGTAGTTATTACTATTGAAGTATACCATAGACTTGTACATGTGTGTCAACAGAAGAAGCACTTAATATCCATGAATAAATATATTTTCAAACATTCATGGAAAGGCCAAGCAGACTGCTTTTGGGAATGGTAACTCTTTCAACAGTAATTCAAAGTTAATGGTGTATCTTCTTGTTCATGCCATAGGACTTCTCTGCCAGGGCCCTAGCCAATTGGGTTGAACTCAGTATAAAAGAACCAGAACCCACACAAGTCTACCATATTTCCCCTAGGAACTCTGTCTGCAAGTTTTCAATCTCCATTGTCTTACTCAGCCAGATTGACTCAGTTCCAGTATGGTTCTGCCCTTTCTGAACAACTCCAGTCTTTCACCTTACAGATTCAACTCAAGACTCAGAATCAGTGGGTTAAAATCTCATATCAAAGACACAACCAACGTAGCTCTAGATGGATGGTCCAATAGGAAAAACATAATACTAAAATCCAAGAAAATATGTGCCCAGCCAAAAATTCCAACATAATCTAGTGGTACCCAATGAATTAGATGAAACTAGAGAATTGAATCAAAAAATAACTATGAATATGGCAAAACAATTTTTGAATTCCCAAAAAACCTTCCAAAAAGCTAATGGTAGATAGAAATGAAATCCTGATTGGTTCAAGAAAACACAAATAAATGATTTAATGAGATAATGTGGACTATTCAGAATAAAAAAACCTTAATTTAATAAGAAACTATAAATGCTGAATATTAGGGTTATTTGATAAGCTCATTAATTATATTATTCTATATCACCTAAAATTTATATATACATATAATATATTAAAAAGTTTACACATGCTCACTTATTATATATTTATAATATATACATACCTTTTAAGATACATATATTTTAAAAAATTTGTTTTATTTTAATAAGATATATAATAATAATAATTTCACTTCCTCTGCTGTACCCAGTGCTACTTTTCTACCTCAGATGCCACACCCTTAGCCTGCCTCTTCTGACTGGCAGAGATCTCAGGGGCTCAGAGGGTATTGTATCCTAGTGGCCTCGGATGGCACTGTAGATGTCCCCTGGATTCACTGTGGAACCCTCTGTCCTGGGACTATGAGCACTTTTCCTCTCAGTTGAATACCCTCATCTCACCACGGATGGCTTTACCTTTCTCCCACGTTAGGAGTCACCTGTCTGAGACTGCTTCCTATGTGTAATTGAGAAGGTAGATGTGAATGTCTAGCTCCTGCTGAAAGACAGGTGTATAGTGGACAAAGCATAGTGGACTGAATGCAGGCCAAATGAGTGTCTGAAATCTTGCTGAGTGAGTCTTAAGTGGTTTGTGACCTCTTCCAGTTTGGTGACCGTAGACTCAGAACCAAGTCACAATTGTGAGGTTTATGTCCCCCAAATGCTCATCTGGGAACCACATGAAAGCCTTTTGGGCACCAGAGATAAACCTGTAAAGGAAAGTCTACCCTGCCTGTCAGCTGTGGCTGATAATGAAGTAATTAAAAATTGTTTTCTGGCATGGGCTAATGAGCTAATGTCTCTCTCTATATATATATGTATATATATATATATATATATATATATATATATATATATATATATATATATATATAGGCTCTCTACATCAAATATTTATAGATAGCCCTGTTCATTTTGACTGTCCTTGGCTCAGCATATCATGGACTGGTCAAATCCTCATAAAAATTTTCTTCAACATGTACAAGTCCTGTTATTCTGTGGGGCATCTGAGTAGAGACTTTCTCAGAAACTGAGTCTCCCCTTAATTTTCCAGCCATGTGGGGCTAAAGTTTCTAGGCAAAAATATCTAATTGTGTCTATCTTGGTTCACAAACTTGGAGATTATTCCTGAGGGAAAAAGGTACCAAGCTCTGAGTAAATAAAATCAAAGAATCTGGGATGCTCTTCAAGATGTGGGAACATAGTCCCCTGGACAAACTCCCAGAGCACATCTAAGGGTGATGCCTTCTCAGCTCCAGCCCATCTTCGAATTAACTAGCTAGAGAAATCATGGCTCTATCCTTGACATCAGTTGCCATTGACTTCTGAGGGGATGGGGCTGAGAAAGAGCTAAAAGAGCACACACAGATGGGAAAGCAAAAGTGAGCTCCTGGAAACTGCAACTTCTTGTTCCCAGAAGAAAACTTGAGTTGAACTGGTGGAAAGGCATAAGTGGGGACCTAAACAGGATTAATAGTGGAAAGGAGAAGACACATAAGTTCAATAAAACTCCATATTCAAAGTCCAATTAGCTGATTAACTTTATGCGCACTCCCATTTCAGTAGATAAAGCTTATACTTTTGCTTTTTCCAAAGTTCTATATTCTGTCTTTCTAGGATGTTCTATTCATTGTCTGTCTCAGGGATGGAGCTCATACCTCCCCTAGATGATCACCAGCATCCCTGCTGTGAATGTTTGTTACTGGTATATGGAGAGTTCTAAGCACTTCTAGTACTACCATGCTAAAGAAACAGATGACCAAATAAAATCTATACTGAAGATCTATCTTACCCCCAAATAATGGCTATCATCAAGAAAACAAAAGGCAATGATATTGTGAATGTGATGAGAAATGAACATTTATGTGTAGTTGATCAGAATATAAATTACTGCAACAATTATGAAATTTTGTGTGATATTTCCTTGATAGAAATCACACCAAATATAAATTCCACATAACCCAGCTTTATCACTCCTAGCAGTGTGCCTAAAGGAATCAAACTCAGTATACAATAAGGTTATTTGCACATCATGATGTTTTGGTTCTATTTGCATTAACCAAATTATGAAATTAGCTCAGCTTTCTTTCAGTGAGTGCAAAAGAAAGAAATGGGAAGTGAAAATGAGTAACATATCTGATATGTGTATATTAATGTGTTAAAATAAACAATATTTTATATAATTAGTACTACTAACAAAAATAAATAGGTACTGGAGAGATGACTCAATCAGTGAAGTGCCCTTCTCACCAGCATGAAGCACTGTGTCCAGATTCCCAGAACACAGGTACTATCCAGTATTGCAGCCACATCTATAGCCCTAGCACTGGTGAGGATATTGCCAGTCCAGTAAATGGAGTTCATTGGCAAGGCAGCCTGGAATGATCAGCTGGATTCATTGAGAGAGCAAGAGGCAATTTCTCCTATGTCCATTTGTGTCTGTGAGAGAGGGTGGACAGGGAAGAAAAGAAGGGCGTGTTGATAAAGCAGTGAAATCTAGGATAAATTTTTATAATTGGTTGAGTAGAAGTTTTTCTGATACATCTTAAATAACAAAACAAGATGAAGATGTTGACCTCTGACCTGTACACATGTACACATTTTTCAAAGACTACAGAATATGGAATTTAAAATGTTTTAACAATTTAGGACTTTTCATGACATTGAGACACATCTGTTCCTGACAGCACCAACATTCTTCAAGTGGATGATGGGCATTGAAAAGGCTCCTCATGGAGTTTATTAGCCACTAGGCCAGAAACTGCTCTTGCCTGAACTATTTGACTGGACTTGCAGCACCCACAGAAAATGATTGCTGAGGCTGCCTAAAGAAGGTCCTTTGGAGTTCCTGCTTCATGAAAGAGTCTGCCAAGCATTCTGCAGGACACAGAAAAATGACTGACAAACTGCCAATATAGATGGAGCTGTTTTGGAATTTCCTGCTTCATGGAAATGTCTGCTGGATACTATGGGTCTATAGGCTGAAGACAGATGCTCCAAAGATATAAAAGAACTTTGGGTAACAGTCTAGGCAGCAAGATGTTTTTGTCATTTCTAGACTTTTGGAAGTTAATTACAGTACACTTCCCCTTAAGTTAGGTAATATATATCTTTCTGGGGTTTTTGATGGTGTTGAAGAATAAATAGTTATAATTATAGTTTTCCTTAGTTATGATAAAAGATAAAGTAGATATAAATATTGTAATTGTAAGTTTTATTGATAACTGTTTTGTTATATGTAATTTTACTATGTTAAAGTTAAAATCTTTCTTTTTATTTGAAAAGCAGAAATGGTGTGGGAAGTCCTTTTGTATATGTGTTGCATTTAGTGGTTAATGAATAAAGAAGCTGCTTTTGGCCAAGAGCTTTACAGAATATAGACAGGCTGGAAAAGATATAGAGAGAGCAGGCAGAGTCATATAGAAGCCATGTAACCCCACCAGAGACAGATGCTGGATGGAACTTTACCCAGTAAGCCACAGACACATGGTGATAGACAGATTAATGGAGATGGATTAGTTTAAGATATAAAAATTAGCCAGAAATACAATTATGCTATGGACCAAACAGTATCGTAATTAACACAAATTTCTGTGTGATTATTTTGGATCTAAGTGGCCAGGAATGAACAGGCAGCCTCCCCCAACAAACACCCGTTCACAAGGATGTGTTCACACGTAAATGCACACAAAAACAATCACACACATAATACATACAAAAATAAATGTATGAATAAATAGACAAATACATAAATAAAATGCAGCTAGGCTCTGAGTTCAAGTTATATATGGTAATTCATATTAAAAGGATGATGCGGAATTTCCTTCTGTATGCTGTGAATATGTTTTATTACCATTGGTTGATACGAAACTTTTTTGGCCTATGGCAGGGCAGAATAGAGGTTGATGGGAAAACTAAACTGAATGCAGAGAACAAAAAGTCAGAGTCATACAGATGTCATGTAAACACCCAAGAAGCAAGATGTGAGTTAATAAACCTTGAGCCTTGTGGTAAAATATAAAATAAAAAAATGGGTTAATTTAAGATGTTAGATAATAAGATACCTGAGCTAATAGACCAAAAAGTATGTAATTGATATTAAGCCTCAGATTGTTTATTTTATATGTGGCTTCTGGAACAGGCAGGCAGTAAAAATTTGATCCAGGCAGAACAGCAGGTCAGAGAATATTTGTAGCTACATCTGGCACCCAACGTTCAGGAATGTGCATCTTTATAAAGCCTAAGAAAGCTTAAAAAGAAGGCTTCTAGAACCACCAAACAGGAGTCAACTAGAGCTTCCTGGTGGCCACAATTTTTCAGATAGGCTCTGTTTGTGTCCTGAAAGCAGAGGTGTGGCTTCTTTCAGAGGTGACTTCCTGGTTTGTATTGTTTTTAGGAACTGCTCTGGCTCTTTCAGGAGGCTCAGCTACAGAGAACTGAATTGGGGTTTGTGGGTAGAGTGCACAAGCTGCTTAATCATTACATAGACCTGCTGCATCCCTGGAACTAGTCTGGTGAACTGAACTGGGTGGTGAACACGACTCACACAGCTGTTGGTGAGCATACCTCTGTCATATTGGATGGGATGGAGCCAAAAGGCAAAGCCATAGAATTAACCTTGGTCATGCCCCTTAGCATTTTAAAGACTCTCCTTGTCAGAAAATGATTTCAAATAAATAATAAAGACAGATACAGACAAAAAGGCCTTTAACGGGTCACAATATGTTCGATAAATATCCATAGGCTTGATAAGAGAGGATAAGAGAGAGTGTCCTAGATAAATGAAGGTATTTGAACAGATTTTTTTATTATAGAAAATTTATATAAAAATTGATGATGAACGAACAATATAGGCGTGTATGAGCTGATACAGAGAAGAGACAAAGAGCATAAACTATTATTAGATTGAGAGGTTCTTCCGAAGTATTACAGGAAAGTGACTAGTGAAATAACGTTTAATTGCTGAAAATAAGTTGCCATTGGCGACAATGTTTGGATAAGGACACACATACACAAACTTGAACAAAGTCTCGAACTTCTCATCTGACTATTTCTTGTTTTAATAGTTCACATAAGAAGAGTATGCACTTAAATTAGTTTTTTACTCTAAGGTGGGTCCACCAGATGGCAGCATCTTCTCAGAGACCCAGATGCAATTTCCCACATGGTCCTTTGTGTCTGTGTGTTGTGGGGGTGGCTAGAGGGAGGAGGAGAGATTCTGAGGTAGCAGTGGAAACTAGGACCTTCTTTCTAATTGGATGAACACCTTGCGGTTTTTCTTTTTTTATGCGTCTTACAGCAGAAAAAATTGAACTTGATAAATGCCAGTCCTTTTGTTACGGTTGAAATGTCAATCTTCAGTGAAAACAATGATGCATCCCTTAAGTGTTTTGCTAGTGATACTATGGCTTCAACTGAGGGGTGAGTTTGACCATTACTATGGAAACATAAAAATACAATACGGGAGGGCATTGTCCTCACATGTTTTAGGAGGGAGGGCAGAAATCTTAATGTATTCATGCTGAAACAAAAGCAGGGGGGAGGCCCATGGAAAAGGCATTCTGGGGTGTCTGCATCCATATGCATCCAGTCCTTTTTATCTGACCTTTGTCTTTCTGCACAGGAGTGAGCAGCCAGCAGAAGGTGCAGCAGAACCCAGAATTCCTCAGTATCTCAGAGGGAGCCACAGCCTCTCTCAACTGCACTTTCAGTGATAGTGCTTCTCAATACTTCTGGTGGTACAGACAGAATCCCGGGAAAGAACCTAAGGCTCTGATGTACATCATCTCCAATGGTGAAAAGAAAGAAGGCAGATTCACAGTTCAGCTCAATAAATCCAGCCTGCTTGTTTCCCTGCACATCAGAGACTCCCAGCCCAGTGACTCTGCTGTCTACCTCTGTGCAGTGAGCACACAGTGCTCCCCAGTACACCTGCAGCCTGCACCCAAACCTACAGGGCCCCAGCAAAGTCTGAGCTAGACCACAGAAAACAGGGTGGGGAAATTCTGATTATTCTCCTTCAATTCCTATGAAATGGAAGGTAGGAGCCACAGGAGGGTTGGTTTAACTTACATGGAAAATATTTATTATTCTGGGAATGAATGTAACACATATCGGTGTGGCTCAAATATTTTCCACTTTATTTTTGTTGAAAAAGTATACATTATATTTTAATTAAGATTTAACATCCATGATTTCTTTTCAGATCCTCCGCACCTTCACATAACATTACACCTACTTTTTCTTTTATCGCTCTATTTAGTACACAAATGGGCAAAATTAAACAAAAGAAAGAAAAGGCACAATAAACATACATACAGGTGTATATTGTTGTTAGGGTTCAAGGAGGAAGGAACCGTACCTTGGCGTACTGGATGCAGGGAATGCCACAAAGTCATATCATGAAATAGGACTCACAAAAGAGAGATTTACTGTGGTGGGAAGGAATAAACAGAGGCTGCCTCTGACCAAGGGTGGAAGGGGAAAGGAGGACAGGCTGTGAAGGCCCTGGCTCTTTATAAAGTGTATAGTGTGTGTGCATAGGGGGAATATGTGACCACAGTGGAAATGTGTTATTGAAGGTGGACTTGGGGAGGGTGGAGTTTTCCAACACACATTAAAACAAAATCTGTAAAAACAGAAATCTGGTTGTGTATGATAATACACAAGCAAATGACCAGTAATACTTTTTAAAAGCACAAACAAAGAAATATGAAACAAAATTTCTACAAAAATACCACTGAGTTACTTGTCTTGGCCATCTATTGCTAGGAATGTGACATATCTTTGACTATGGTTTGTATATTCAGTGAGACTCTATTGGAGAAAACTAATTTTACCTTCACAAGTACCTGTCCATTGGTGTTATCTTCTTAGTTAGGGATGGGAGCCTCTGTCCACAACACCCTCTCAACATTGGAACCATGTTGACCGAGGTTTTTGTCCCACCCAGTCCTGTAGTCACTCAGTCCCAAAGACACCCAGAGGCCTATATTAATTGTAAACTGATTGGCCTATTAATTCAGGCTCCTTATTAACTCTTATAACTTATATTAGCCCATAATTCTTGTCTGTGTTAACCACCAGGCTTGGTACCTTTTTTGACGAAGCAGTCACATCTTGCTTGCTCTGTGTCTGGCTTCCTACATGTGTGGGTGACAACTTCAGACTGAAACTTCCCTCTTCCCAGAATTCTCATTGCCCCACCTCTACTTCCTGCATGGTCACCCACCTATACTTCTTGCCTAGCTACTGGCCAATCAGTATTTATTTAAAGTACCATTGTCCCACAGCAGAACCACATCTGGCTTGAACCTGTGCAAACTCTAAACATGCTGCCACAATCTCCACAAGTTCTTAATAAATAAGTTCTGTTGTCATCCACCACTTATGGCTCTTACACTCTTTTCACCTTTTCTTCCATGGGGTACCCTGGGTACCGATGGGAGGGATTTGATGAAGATTTCTCATTTATGACTAAGCATTCCAAAATCTCTCACTCTACACATTGTCTAGTTTGGGGTCTCTGTATTAGTTCCAATGCACAGCAAATGTTGCATGGAGGGGCCGCTAATGCCTCTGAGAGATATGCACACTACCCCATTCTCAGGCACACAGCCAGTCCATGTTGCAATCAAGCAAGCTTCAGCAGTCAGCTCACAAACCCCATCCAAATGTTTGGCCTCCTGAAAGAGCCAGAGTTCTTGCTAACAACATGTCCCATAGCAAGGAAGCAGCTGTTTTGGGGACCACGCAGCTGCTACTGCTAAATCAGTAAGACTTCCCTTAAAGGAGTTGCTGATGCCACCAACAAACAGCATGAAGCTGTGTTAAACTCGGTATTTTTGTTAGCTCTCTCATGTTTTTAAGTGAATCTAGTTGGCCATGTGGGAAATAATCTGTTTGAGAAGAGAGCTGCTTGTTCATTCTGGCTGCTTAGCCCCAAAATAATCACACAGAAACTGTATTCATTAAATCACTGCTTGAGCCATTAGCTCTAGCTTCTTATTGGCTAACTCTTATATCTTAATTTAACCCATTTCTATTTATCTATGTATCACCACAAGGTCGTGGCCTACCAGCAAAGTTTCAGCACATCATGGCATCTCTCCAACTCTGCCTCCCTTCTCCTCAACATTCGGTACAGTCCTCCCTGCTATCTAAGTTCTGCCTTATCAACAAGTCAAAGCAGTTTCTTTATTCATTAATGGTAATCACAGGACACAGAGTGGACTCCCACATCAAACAAAAGGAAGTTTCTGTGGTGAGTGTAATATAGATGCATGGGAACAGCAGAATGTCATTAGGAGTCATTTCCTTGCTATGTTCCTTTATCAAATTGGTTCTCAATCTATGAGTCATATCTCCTTTGTGCGCCAAATTGACCACTTACAAGGGTTGCTTAAGACCATCAGAAAACATAAATATTTACAATATGATTCACAGCAATATCAAAATCACAGTTATGAAGTAGAAGTGAAGACAAAATTTTTATTGGGTGGGTCACCTCAACATGAGGAATTGTATTAAAGGGCTACAGCATTAAGAAACTTGAGAACCACTGCTTTACCAGAATAACAGTATTTGGTTTTCCCCATAGCCTGTCTAAGATTCACTGAAGGAGCAGTGTCAGGCATGGGTTTCCTCTCATGGAATGGGCCTTAATTAAAGAGTCCACTAGAAATTAAGATCATGTTTGGTTACTCCCACAACTTTAGTGCCACTATTGTACCAGTACACCATGTAGATAGATCAAGTTGTAGATCAATGGGCTTATAGCTGGGTTGGTGGTTACTTTTCTCTTCTAGAGTATTCAGAGTGCCTGCCAGTATCATGAACACTAACTAACTAGAGATGAAGTCTCTAGTTAGGCACCAGCTCAACTTCTTCATGTTCGATGAAATATGTAGTCACCTTCAGGATTAGTGTCTTACTATCATTTTGTGTAGAGCAACCCATTGATTTGGCAATACCCAAAAGTATTTTGGGGTTTCTATGGGGCCCCTTTGTCCAACAACTCATCTAGATGCAACTCATTTCTAGTACTAGAGGTTTTACCTGGTGATGAAAAATATGCAGTTGTGGTGTTGTTTCCCCCCTTTTTGGTGACTGAATTTAGATTTCTTTTGTATGTGCATGTATTTTAAGAAACTTATACAGTAGGTTTCCATAGGACTCTTCAATTGTATTCTAGTATTAGTTGTCCCCACCTATATTCCCTTCATTATCCCTGCCTTTCATTTTCTCCTCTTTTCCCAATCCAATCCCACCCCATTTCTCCATAATCATATGTTCTATTTCTCCTCCTTTGGCAGATCTTCTCTACCTATTAGCCCCTTACTTTATACCTAACATCTGATTATATGGATCGTAGAATATATCAAAAGCTTAAGAGCTAATAGTCACACATGAGAAATTATATCCAATACTTGCCATTTGGGATTTAGTTTACCTCACTCAGGATAATTTTTCTACTTTCATACATTTAACTACAAATTTAATAATTTCATTGCTTTTTAACAACTGAATAATGTTCCACTGTGTAAATATACCACATTTTCATTTCCACACATCTCTTGATTTTGACATCTAGGCTATTTCGAATTTCTGACCATTATGACTAGAACAGCTCTGAACCATTGTTCAGATATAAACAAACTTCTCAGTAGTATGTGCTTGAGAGTGGGATAGCTAGATCATGAGTTAGATCTCTTTCCAACTTCCTGAAGAACCAGCACATTGATTTCCTTCGTGACTATAAAAGTATATATGAATACAATAGCAATGCGTCTGAAGATTCTTTTTTTGTTGTTTTTTTGTTTTTTTATTGGAAAAAAAGAAATTTCTGCCTCCTCCCCATCTCCCATTTCCCTCCCCCACCTCCCCTCCTCCTCCTAATCTCCCCCTCCTCCCCCTCCCTCTCCAGCCCGAAGATCAGTCAGGGTTCCCTGCCCTGTGGAAAGTCCAAAGTCCTCCCCCCTCAATCCTGGTCTAGGAAGGTGAACATCCAAACTGGGTAGGCTCCCACAAAGCCAGAACATGAAGTAGGATCAAACTTGTTCTTGACTTCTCAGCAGCCTTCATTGTCCGCCAAATTCAGAGAGTCCGGTTTTATCCCATGCTTTTTCAGTCACAGTCCAGCTGGCCTTGGTGAGCTCCCCATGGATCAGCCCCACTGTCTTCGTGGGTGGGTGCACCCCTTGTGGTCCTGACTTCTTTGCTCATATTCTCCTTCCTTCTGCTCCTCACTGGAACATTGAGAGCTCAGTCCGGTGCTCCAGTGTGGGTCTCTGTCTCTACCTCCATTCATCACCAGATGAAGGTTCTATGGTGATATGCAAGATATTCATCAGTATGGCTATAGGATAGGGTCATTTCAGGTTCCCTATCCTCAGCTGCCCCAGGAACTAACTGGGGACATCGCCCTGGGCACCTGGGAGCCCCTCTAGGTCCAAGTCTCTTGCCAACCCTAAGATGACTCCCTTAATTAAGATGTGTGCTTCCCTGCTCCCCTGACAAACCTTACTTTATCCCAATCATCCCGTTTCCCCAAGTTCCCCCAACCTCCCCTTCTCACATTTCTCTCCCCTTCTCCCCTTACCCCCCTCCCACCACACCCTCAAGATCCCAATTTTTTGCCCGGCAATCTTGTCTACTTCCCATAACAAGGAGGATAGCTATATGTTTTTCTTTGGGTTCACCTTCTTATTTAGATTCTTTAGGATATCAAATTATAGACTCACTGACCTTTATTTATCTCTAGAAACCAATTATGAGTGAGTACATCCCATGTTCATCTTTTTGGGTCTTAAAAAACAAGCTCGATGCACTCCAGAAAGCAGACAGCAAAATAATGGAAAGATCTGTTTTCCCTATCTGTATTCTTGACTTCTCTGTGACTATTCCAGTCAGTTAATCGCAGGCTACACCATATGATTTAAAGTTAATGTTATTAACATAATCTAAGGGTGTCACAGTACAATCAAATGTAACACAGCACAAATTACTTCAGACACACGACCAGAGGATCAGAGCTGGATCTGAGGAAAAACCTCCCTGAGGACAAGCTTTCACAGTAACACCAGGTGCTATGCAAGCTTCCCAGGGAGGAAAGAACAAAAAGTTGCAGGTCTTATAAACCACAACAAGAGCCAGCATGACCCAATACTCCTAAGGGGGAAACAGTTGTGCTCTTATTTTGTGGTAACCAGTAGCTGTCTAACTGGACTAAAGGTCTACTCATGAGGAGAGAAAACATGTCTGGCACTAGAAACCTAGGTAACCACCAGGGACTAGTGAGGTCATGGAGCTTAGAAGGAAACCTACTTCAGCTACTTTACTGAACCAGCATAATTCCTAACTGCATTCTAAATGTCTATCTTTATACCCATGATAAATACAATTCCAAATCCCATCAAAGGAACTTCTTACAAAGATGGAGACCAGTGCAGAAAAACACAACCAGTCAAAATTCAGTAACAGGTGATCATGTGGTACTGAGCCCCATTTTACATCTACAACACAATTTCTGCACCTAATGTTTAGGGCACATTAATGGAGGATGGGGTGGAAAGATTTTAATATCCAGAAAACCAGAAAAGCTCCTGGGAAAATTAGTCTCCTAGACATGACAAGGAAGCCTCAGCCATGACACCTCAACAACATGTCTGCCTGAACAAGACATGAAGAAATAAAATTTCAATAGACATGTGACATGGAAAGGGGAAATCTCATGGGTCCTACCCAGACTCTATAGATAAATAATGACTGCCAATGAAAAATCAGTCTTTTCCAGAGCTCAATCCCTAGCTCTCCAGAAACCAGAGCTATGTTCACTGGTGAAACAGTGGTGTAAATGCTATGGGAGTTGTAAAATCCCCATGTCTTGATAAATCATATGCCCTAGAAGAGATCTTAGTACTTTTCTGATAAACAGACTTAGTAATAAATTATTCCCTAAGTTTTCTTTTATCCCTAGATTAGTGCATCTCTCCACCTTTATCAGAGAAGTTTCTACTATCAGTGCTTTGCTACCAAAACAGAAACAAGTTATCATTTAGTGTGCACAGAATAAGTTGTGGAGTGCTCACCTGTAAACAAGACACTGCATCATGCTCTTCACACAAGTGTACAGATATCAGAGCAGAAGAGGGGGAAGAAAACCTGTAAGAGATAGAAAGGTATGATGTCTGTAGGGAAAACTATCGGCTGGATATGACAGGGCATCTGCACTTGTGAACTCTCAGTCGCTGGGGTTTCATGCTCAAGACTGGCCGAAAAGCAAGTAAGCCAACTCTCCAATGTGGATGAGGAAGGGCTCATGAAGCCTCCCCCTTGTTGAGAAACTATTCACAATCTATGGCTACTAGGAGGCTGAAAATCACTTCTCTTTACCAATAGCCCCGAGGAGCTATTTACAGTCCACTCAGTGGTCCCATAGTCATACACAAACTTGGCCGCACAAAATAAACTTAGTGGGTTGGAGAAGAGTGCATAAAACCTGGAGGGGAAATAGGGGTAAAAAGGATGGGAATATGAAGAGTTGGTATAAAGGTGAATTAGATCCCAACACATTTACATGAGTGTGAGAATTTCAAATGAAATACTTAATAAAAATGGTGTCATAAAAACAAATAAATGAGAAACATATTCACTGCCCACCTGATGCAATTCTGCTCATGTGGGTGCTAGCTGCTCACAGGTGGGGTTGAGCCCTCAAGGTGGGCCCCTTTATGATGAGCAAAATGTGATGTAGAAATGAGAGAGAAAGAGAAGTAAAATGGGTCATATGCTGGGGAAAGAGGCAGAACTGAAAAAGGGAAGGCAAAGAGGATCAGGCTGATGCAATAGGCCTGTTTACTAGCTGACACTATAGTGATGTCATGTCCCAGGCTGCTCCAAGGGTTATGTGTAGGTTAGCGATCTTACCTCAGCCATGATCTGCATGTCCATCCATGGCCCATGTTGTCACTAACAAAGTATGTCCAGTGTTTGGGCTGCCATTTGTGGTCATATAGGAATTTAAGAGCATTGCCACTGCCAGAGCCATGCTGATCTGGGTGGCTTGTGCTGCCACCAAGGGCCATGGTGTCATCCATGCTGATGTCCATGTCTAGGTCCACAGTTCTATGGCAGCCAGTTCTATGTTGAAGACCAAGGCTCATGTTGCCACCAAAGGTTTCTCAGAAGCCCCAGGTTGGGCTACAACCTGTGGCCTTGTTGGTGTCTTGGTACCATGCTCCTACCACAACCATAGCCATGATCTGGGTGGACTTGTTCTTCCACCCAGAACCAGGATATTGTCCAGACTTCAGCTGCTGCCAAGGTCCATGTCTTTGCTCATGCTCCTGCTGCAGCTGTGGACTATGCTGATATCTGTGGCTTGTGTCACCTAAGAGGCCATATGAACCATGTATGATGAAATCAGAGGTCCATGTTGATCCAGCCTTGCTCTTCACTGGCCCTCAGAAGTTTGGTCCTGCTCCTCACTGGCCCTCAGAAGTTTGGTCCTGCTCCTCAATGGACACTGCAACAAGAGAGCTTGTACCAACCCTAATAGGAGAGCTACGCTCCCTCCGGGTGCACTCAGGAGAGATGTCCTTCACCTCACACCACAGGTCAGGGAGATCTGTTGGCATGGGAGTAAGGGATCTGGCTCCACCCCTCACCTGGGAGGGGCAGCCTCAGTGGCCCAGACTGACCAACTCAGCAACCACCTAGGCATATAACAAAGCCTCGGGTTGAACCTCGCTAGCATCTCCCACATCTGCTGGAGCTCATAAAGGAACTGTTCCTGGGGAAAGGAATCTCCATGACTCCTGGCAGCTGTGGAATATCTGAAAATAGTTTTTGTGAGTGTCCAGTGATGATGGTGTACCAGAAACCAGAGGCCTTGAACTGAGCAAAAGACTCATTGAAAAACCAAAGACTCATTGAAAAACCTAAGACTCATGACAGTTGCAAGTAAAGCCGATTGGACAATGGGTATACATCATGGACAATGGGTATACATCATAGTTCCCAATGCCACCACGACAAATGAGGAGGTGTTGGAGAGGTGGGAAAGATGAAGGAGTGGAAAGAGTTTTTTGTTTCATCTTGTTGATTTTGTTTTTGTTTGTTTGGTTTGGTTTGGTTTAGATTGGTTTCATTTTTGAAAATTTTCTTTAGGTGAGGGTGCTACAGGAATGAGTAAGGTATGGGGGGACTAAGACATGAGCAAAATTGGGGTGCATTATGTGAAATTTGCAAAGATTCAATAAGGAAACTAAGTAAAAAAATAAACCAAAGATATAGTTTTATGAACAAAGCTATTCCTTTTGAAACATGAAAATGATAATCAATCCCTAATATTTATTATGGTTGGAGAAAGATTTATTGTGAACCTAATGTAACTTATGCTTCGGATCCTTGACTCAAACAGATCCAAGGCCTAAGGAGATCCCAGAATGGTGATCACATGATCTAAACTGTTGCATTGTTCTCAAAAAGTAAGATATTTTGAACGATTTTCCTCTTACATTTCTCTCAATTACAATTTTATTTTTCAGGTGATAATAAAGTGAACATAAACATATTTTGGATCTGACTGAGGTGAATGATTGGGTTGGCTTAATTCATGTGATTCACAATCCATTCATTGTACACTTAGGTGTGGCCACCAAGATTTCAGAGTCTTTAGCTACAGCTATTTTACACTGTGGCTGCTAGTGACTTAATTCAGAGGCATGGACTATTTCCAGCCAGTTTACAGTGTTGGAATCTGTATCTCTCCTCTCTAACTGCTTCCGTGTTCTTTTCTGCTCTCACTGCTGCCACACTGTGTAGTCTGATCTGTCTAAAGAGGACTCCGTGCTTTGTCTTTAGAACAAGATTGTCACATTGAATGCTACGTGTTAAGGCTTAGGATGCCATATTTTTATAGGGCACAAAATATATACATTGTTGCCATAATACAACATTCAAACTACCCCTCAAGAATGAGGACATTAAGTTCAGTAGTGGAATTAGAAACTGATATTCAGAATGCCTGCCCCCTGGTGGGCATGCAGGGCATGGTCTCCTGTTGGAAGGACCTAGAATATGACAGGTGCCCCTCCTGGGATTAGGTTACATTTCATAAGAAAGACAGCACGATTCTGCATAAGCAATTGCATCTCTAATCAGTCTGTCACGAGATGACTTTGACTTTGAGTTTATTAAAACGATTAACTGTAGCAGGTCATCTAAGCATGTTATTTTCTTGAAACATTTTTACAATTGATTTGGCTCAGTACTCTTTAGCTGACTCTTCTTACAACACATTTGTTATGTTTGCTGTGGCGAGAATAAGGAAATGTAGTCTTTATTCCTCACAGCATCCATCAAACTGTGCATTCACAGTGCTGTTTGATTATGTCATTCAGATTTTAGCAGTAAAGTAGCATGTGATTTTCTGAATACTGTGGTTTCTAGCAGTTTCCTTTAAAATATGTAAGGGGTAAATGTCTCAAACTAAAACAGTTTGTGTCAATTTGTTTACATCTTTATACTCTTATTTTTGTAAAATTCACAAATTTCATGCCTTAGAAAGCACAGGTCTTGCTTTGTATATGATCACCAACCTTTGAAGGTCAATCCTAGAAAGGCAGAAAGACAGTGTACGAGAAAGCAACACACTCAGACTGTGAAATTGTATTTCTGTTTGGCCCCTAGGGGGCACTGCTCTCTAATGGAAAAACGACTTTTATGCAGGTTAGATCAAAGACAACAAAACCTAATTTATCCACTATTTTAATACTGATTTTGACTGAACATAGAATAGGTAGTGACAGAAAGAATCTCAGACACAGGGCTATTGCCAAGACTGACAACACCTACTAGTTCAATCAGGGTTGCTGTGGAGAATGTTTCTAAATCTCACTGTCTACCTCTCCACTGTATTCACTTCCCAGGAATCTCCAGGAAGGAGTGAGCTGCTTCTTGCTCACATTGGTGATCTTGTTTTGCATCCCGAGTCTCACAGCAGCCCTGCTGCCCATCATAGAAAGAACACTGTGCTGTTTTACTCTGAACAGAGACCCCTCCTTTCAGCTGAGTCCCCCACACTGCACTGATGTTGCAGGATGACTCAGAGCCCAGTTGGTGTCTCAGCCTGACGGCTGCATCTGTGCACCTGCAGATGAGGAGCAGCTACTCGTCGCTTGCCCCTTATGTCCTTACCTGTGTATTCAACACTCTCACCTGAGACTCCAGTGCCTCCTAAGCTCACACCAGAAATCCAGCCTGTCTCAGGCATGGAGAGCTTTCAGACAAAGTACAGAAGGATGGAAACTCCTTCTACCTGAGGATCCTCTGAAGATGAGACTGAGGGAGCTGGGTGCTCCTCTGGCCTAAGTCACAAGTGCAGAGTTGGACATAAGCCACCTAAATTTGCAAAGAGGCCAGCGTCACAGCCTCAGACACTCTCAAAGAGTTGGTGGTTTCTGTGAAGGCTACAGTAAAGAAAGTAGAATTTTGGGAAGGGCTTCATTCCTCTGGGATAGATATGAACTGCCATGGTCTTGTTTCTTATTTTGCAAAGGAAAGAGCACATTCCTGAAGGACAGCATTTTTACCCAAGTCAAAATTCAATCTCAATTACCCTTCAGGATTCTCTTCAAACTGGAGGACATTAGTTGCATCAACACCATTTGAGACAGTGATGGGCTGAGATGGTGTAAAGTTGATTGTGAGTTATTTTTGAGGAAATTGTGTGTTTACTTTTCATTACAATTCTCATTTCTCAAGCGATAAACTTTATGATGAATCCTTTAAAATGCATTCCTCATTGTTATGAACTCGAGTGCATTGTCCGTTGTATTTACCATGTGCAAAAGCACAGCAGCTCTGCTGCCCCTGTCACTCTGCATGTAGCACAACTACCTTAACTTATTCATTCCACTTCCTTTCTATACAGTCATTTAACACTCAAACAAATTTATCCCATACCTTTGTTATAATGGGAGTGCCTATTAAAATAAACATTACATTTGTTTCAATGAATTAATGATAGCCTCAGAGTGCCCAAAATGTTTCAGTGTCATCTTAAGAAAAAGAAGTTAGAAAACACTCCCTTTTGTTTAATTTAAGACCAAGCCTGGACTTGAATTCTCTGTTTCTCCCTTTTCTTGACTTCCATAGTCCTACGTCTGTATTTGCCTGTTGTATGAGTTTAAATCTGTGTCCCCCTCAATGCTGTCTTGTGTTGTTTGTTCCTGTATCTGTGTAGGTTTGTCTCCGATAAGGTATCTGGTATATATTTATTGAATAGCACAGAAATCATCACATGGGAATGGAATGGAGGAAGTTTACATAAATCTTTAACCGAGTTGTACAAAAGAATAACTCATTGACTCCAACTGACACCAAATGGCCCAGATAATAATCAAACAAGCATTACTAAACATTCTCTATATAATGTCTTTAATATTTATGGCAGATATTTTATAATATTGGTTTCAACCTATGTTTGCTGTTTCTATCAATAGCTACCATAACATACATATGCAGAGAGTGTACAGAATTTAGGATTGAGGCTATGCATTAACTTAGGTTATAAAACTTAATTAGAGTGGAACCCACAGCAAGCAAGGTTGGTCGTTGCACCGTTCTTTTAAAAGGTTAAATAAACAGGTTGAGTATGCTCTGGGAGAGCAGCCTGAAGTCTTAAGGAACCTTAAGCTCTGTTAATAATTCTTTTGTGAGGTCCAGCAAAATTTCCAGTCTCTTTGAGTGTATGATATAATTTTATAATGATGTATTTGGCATAAAACATATTTTATCTATTCAAAGATTGGGAAATCATTAAAAAACAGATGGTTTTTACTTTGCATGATTGGAATGCCTCTCTCTTTACTTAATAAAAGTTCTTTTCAGGCTGGGGTAGTATTTTGAAACAGAGACCAAGACTTTCCTGGAACTCACTTTGCAGACCAGGCTGGCCTCGAACTCACAGAGCTCCACTTGCCTCTGTCTCCCGAGTGCTGAGATTAAGGGTGTGCACCACAGCATCCAAGCCAGTGAAGATTCTTTACTCAGAACATTCAACTGTTTCTTGGCATGATTGTTTAGTTGTTCCTTTTTTTTAATGTTCTCCATTCACTTGTTACACAGTCGGGACATTTTCTCCTTAAGAGGAAACAAATCCTCTTTTTCCTCAAAGTTCACCCACACTGTTTATAAAGTTAGGGTCATCTCAAAATATGTCACACACCCTCCCACTGCACTCCACCCAGACTCTCAGCCAGGTCTGGTTTTGGAAGAGCTTCAGGCCCAGAAAGTTGGGAGGGAACTCAGCAGTGTTTGACCTGGCAGGCTTCCTGGGTGGAGTTGACTGGTGGAGGAGGTGGGACACTAACAGACATCCTGACACCACAGTCTAGGTGTTGGTTACTTGCTTCTGTCTCTATCATCCAGACAAGCACTATGAACAGGCTGCTGTGCTTTCTGCTGGGGTTGCTGTGCACACAGGTTTGCTGTGAGTCTGGCTGTCCACATTCAGGGGACAGAGAGGGTTCTGCTCAGCACATGGAGGGGTGGGAAAGCAGCTGAGGGGTTCTGCAGAGCTCTCACTTTCTCAAAGGACATGGGGTGTGTTCAGAGGTCTATGGACACTGCATTGATCACTATCTGTGTCTCTTTCTCTGTTTCTAATCAGGGGTGAAAGGGCAGCAAGTGAAGCAGAGTCCTGTGTCCTTGGTTCTGCATGAGGGAGAGAGCAGAGAGCTGTACTGCAACTTTTCTACCATGGGAACCCAAATGCAGTGGTTTTATCAAAGTCCTGGGGGACACCTCATCAGCCTGTTTTACAATCCTTCTGGAACAAAGCAGAGTGGAAGACTGAAGTCCACGACAGTCACTCAAGAACGCCGCAGCTCTTTGTACATTTCCTCCTCTCAGACCACAGACTCAGGCACTTATTTCTGTGCTGTGGATCCACAGTGCTCCCCACACACCTGCAGCCAGCACATAAATTTTCAGCTGGGTGGGTGTGGCCATCCCCTCTCATAAAATATTAGAATTCCACTACAGAACATCTGCTTAATTTAATATCCCTTTTAAGTATAGACAGAGTTTTGAGTTTTAACCTCAGGTAAACTTTTGGCTCTATAAATTCTCAATATACACTCCTTCCTGATGCATAAATGTCCATCTTAGAACTAACAGAGAAGCTGAAGTGGGGACTAAACCAATGTCAGGTAACCTGCTGTGGACAGGACCAGGGTTATGATGAGAAAGCGAACTGCAGCAACAGCAAGAACATCAATATATAGAAGATACAGAATATACAGATAGCTACATACTTTAGTTTTCTTTCTCTTGCTGTGATAAAGCTCTCTGAGAAAAAGCAACTTAGAAGGTAGAAGTATTTATTTATTTTTCACTTCCAATTTATAGTTCATCATTGGTGGTAATTCAGTCAGTAACTCAAACAGGAGATTCAAACAAAAACCCTGAGAAAACTTTATTGCTTGCTCTCTCACAGGCTCACAGTTAACTAGCTTCCTAATAAGACCCAGGGCACTTTCCCACAGAAAGGTGCCACCCACAGTGCACTGGTCTCCATTCAATTCATCAGTTAAAAAAATGGTGCTTGGTATTTTAGTGTAATTTTATTGAATTTATGGAAGATGTTGGGGATAATGAAGGTATTTAATCTTCTAATTTATTATTTTAAATTACCTTTTCAAATTTTTAACTTTACTCATAATTGCTTTGAAGTTTTCTAGACAGAGATCTTAATGTCTTTAAGTAAATAAAGAGAACACCAACTATGAGAACGTGCTCAAACATATATCTTGTTCACCTAGGCTTAAAGAGAATATCTAAAACACTTACAACTTAATAAGAGAAAATGAATGATTCATTCTAAAATGAGCCAAGTGAGCAGACCCTGTGCAAAGGAATGAGTATGTGGTAAGGACAAATGATTAGGATGTAGTTAGTGACTGTGCTGGATTAGTAAGTGGTGGTTGTGGGCTCTCTTCCACGATCCACGCGTTTACAAGCAGATGGAGGTCATTGTAGAAAACAGAATGAGTAACACTGCAGAGTAGTGGAGTCTAGTCATTACAGATAGGTCTACAATATAACTTCTGTACTTAAGACTAAGTAAATACTGAAGAAGAGGGGAGAAAATATGATAAGAGCCAGAGGGTCGGGGAGTTGGCTGTGAAATTGTAGCTCCTAAGCATGTCAGAAGCCACACACATGAAGACTCACCAACACGATTATCTAAACATAAGCTGAATAAAAAACAACAATAGACATATAGAGAGAGTACAGAAAGCATCAATTCTAGCTCATGAGCTGCTAAAAGCTAGGCAATTCTGATAGTGAGAGACATAGTTATTCCCAGAGAAGAGTGTACCAATTGATTATCCAATACTCACTGGTCACCCCTGAAAACATGCATACAAGTAACATTATATAAATTTGTAGGTCTTATTTATATTTATCAATAAATATGCTTATATATATGCATGTGTAACAACCATTAAAGAGAGAAGAGGTTATAAAGTTTAAAGAGATCAAGGAGAGAAAGATGGACGTTTTGGAAGGAAGGACATTATAATTGAAAAAATTTAAAAAAATGACAAAATTGAGTGAAAGAAAAATAAACTTTTGCTTTAATAATTTGCACATGTACAGTCTATGAAAGAGGTCAATAAAATATAACTCATGTGAAATCCAAACATTTACCTATTTTATAAGCTTTTTTGTAAATAATCAATCAGCATTGTTATTTCCTTTTGTCTTATGAATGGCTTCTCTCACTCTCCAGAATGAAGTAGTTTTAGGCATGATAGAAAGATCATGAGGATGCATGAAGGAAAGGCTGGAAGGGGGAAGGGAGAAAACTATGCTATAACTGACCTCAACATAGACACAATTTCCATATAAAAATAATTCACCAGAGAAAGATTTGATTCCTTTATTTCTTCAAGATGTAGACTTCTAACGACAAGACAATGTTGAGTGTGAAGAGCTTCTTATTTGTCCACAGAGGAACAGTTCTGCTTCAGAGCAGATGAAGATGTGGCTTCTCCACACACTCCTCAATAATCTATATATAATTGCTTAATGGAGTAAATTATCTTCTACGTTGCTTATGTTTTGGTACAAAACAAATGCATATATCTGTCTAGCCTATATTTACCTATATAATATCTGTTTATGCTGGGTCCATAGTTTTGACAAACAGGAATTTGCAAGTGAACCCCATGAAGATGCATTGTGTCCTTGAAGGCCTAGGCCACATTAATTTCTCTAATGTACATTTCTAAGGTTGTCAACCACACTTGCTTCAATATCCAGTCACATTGATATAACTTGTGCCTAGAATTATGTTAGATGTTCTGTTTACTTCTCATAGTTTGAAGACAGTTCAATCTTCTCCTCCATCAGGATCTTCCCTGGATGGATTGGGAAACAGTATCTACACCCTATTCTTTATTGTCTTGTCTGGATACACAGGTATCCTCTGTAGGCTTCTGTTTTCTGTTCTTGAGTGATAGTTTCCAGAAAGAAGATTAGAACCATGTGTGTCATGAAAGATACCTGAGAACTGCCCACACAGTAGGCAGTTAGGCACTCAGAAAATACATCGGACTGCAGCCCATCTTGTTTAACTTTTTAAGTTCTCAATCATTTGACATTTTTATATCAAATAAAATCTTGAGAAATAAGCATCCTGTTCAATTTAAACCACCTATTCTTTCTAGTAGTATCAGAGATCCCCAGGAGTAACTGTGAGCATTTTTGTCTGGCTTCTCTTGACTGTCCATGAACATATGGTCTGTTTTCACTAAACAACCCTCTGAGTCCTCAGGGTGACTCTTCAGTTATCATATGCTGTATGATACAAGTAAAGAAATGCCACACTAGCTCAGAATAGCTATATTAATAGCTTAATAGTATATTAAGGTGTTTCTTTATTAAAAGGGAACTTATGGATCACAGAGAGGAAATAGGGGTCAAACATCCTGGTGTTGCTGCTGTGATTAAAAGGACAAGGTGTGTTCATTGTAGAGAGCCTGGTCCTAAGGATGAGAGTAATGAAACTTGCCAAGAATTTATTTGATGCTGGGAAGCCTTGAATCCTATTTCTTTTCTCTTTTGTTCAAATATTTGCTTCTTCTAGCCAACATGATTTTCATAGCAGCTGGGGTCCATTTTGTAGGATTGCTGAGATTAACTGAACCCAGTTGAGTGGGATAGCCTTATTTCTTGAAGCCCATGTTTTCATCATTTCCCTAACAAATGGTGAATTCAGGCCAAAAGATACTATTGTTTGCTTAATTTCATTTGGATCGCTCATACCTATAGGTTGTCATGTATATTATTTGACTATTTTAGGTTATTTTGTGCCATATGGCTTCTCAGAGGATATTACCAGATAGTCAGCTGAAACTCTGGGTAAGTCATCCCAGAGCTGGCATGTACTGATGAGGCTAAATCCTGTCCTTGTACCTTCTCACATAGATTATCAGATTCAATAATTTCCTTAATCTTTTAAAACATTTTTACTACTACCTTTTGTAAAGTATGAATCTCCTGTCTAGTGTTCTGTTCTAATGCCCTCACTGATTATTCCAAGGTATGTAATTTGTTCAGTAAAAATAATGTCTCATTCTTGGACATAATTTTGATGCTGTGCATATTGCATTCCTAGAGAGATACATTATCTGTTAACCTATCATAACTTTTCAAAAGATTCTGATTGTTAAATTTAACACATGAATTCTTTAAGATAATGTCTCAGTACCCTTAAACATTGATTGGATTTTTCTGTCAAACTACTTTTATCCTTTTTTAATACTATTAATTCTTTCAAATAGCTGTTCATTACTAGTCTGTAAAGACTGCATCATTTCTAAGAATGTCTGTTATCAAACCATTTTCTTAACAATGTAATATGAAAAAGAAAGCTAATTCCCACAATCAAATAAGTAGATGTATATGGAAAATCACACAGGCCTTGCAAAATACCATCCATAGTATAAGCATTATGGTTTTAAATTCCTGAATGGTTATATTGTCAGTAATTATTTAATCTTCAAATCTTACCTGTTGTAGGCAATTACAGTGAATTGGAGTAGGTATAATAATTTTTACAGGCCAGCAGGTGTTGGGGTTGCAGCTGCATGGTGGAGAACGTGGAGGAGAAGCTCTCATCTGCTTCTCCAGGATGGTTTGCTCTTGTTCTGTGCTATTGCCTACTAATAAATAAGCTCTGTATAAAAAATTAAGAGCAGTTATTAAGGACAATCAAAGTGATTCCCGAGAGTTGGTGTCCAGAATAAGGAGAAAGCCCAAATCTTTCCATCATCATGAGTCATGAACTGTGTATTCCATGCTGGCAGAAGAAACACCACAGGGATCGCCAACTGGAAAGGCAGCGGTCTGGGAATTATGAGCCTTGAGTCAGAATGTACCTGGCTTGTGAACTGGGTGCACCACAGGGGTTCCTGGGCTAGTAAACCAGGAGTGCAGTCCCAGTAAGCATGAACTCATTCCTACATTGGTTTGACAGATGGCATGAGTAAAAGAATCCCACACTAGCTCAGAATAGGATACATTAAGATTTTCTTTATTAAAAGGTAACTCACAGATCACAGTAAGGAAATAGGAATAGGGTTCAACATCTGTGTGTGACTCTTTCCATGTCAGTTCTTATTTGGACTCACAGTGTTCACAGCTGGGTGAGACAGACAATTGTTTTTCTCCCTGGTAGCATGCATAGCACATTCCAGCAGTATGGAAGCCATCTAGTAGGAATGCAGTTTTCAGGTACATACTAGCTTATTTTATTCATGTTCTATGATGCAGATATGTGATATCTTCAGCAATGGTGGTTAGTATCAAATTCTGGATAGCAACCAAGAGCATTTTTAATGCCCTATAATGTTCAACAGGGATTGTCTATGGGACAATAATGGTGGGTGTTCTGTTTTTTTTTTTTTTTTTGTCAAATTGGTGCAAACTGAGATACTCAGGAAAAGGTAACACCTGTTGAGGAATTTTTCCCCTCAGATTGTCATGTGAGCATATAACAAGATTGACCTTAAATTTATATCAATAAACCAAGATCCATACCAATGTAAATTATTTATACCTATATCATATTCCCCTTTAAATGTAAAAGAACATTTATAAACAATATTTGGGAATATGGGCATAGTTTTTTTTCTCTCCAAACTGCTTCATGCTGTATGGGGGTGCTATTAATCAAGTCTTTCATGGTGTATCCTATGTGCTAGGTTCATCTCAGTCAGCAATTGAGTGAAGTAAGTTTTTGAGGATGTTCATGGCAACCTTTCAGGAGGTCCATGAAACCATATTGGTGTAGAAGCAACCCACAGGTTCTCATCTCCTGTGAAAACAAAAATAAAAACCTGTTTTCCAAAGCACCATACCCTAAGACCCAAATTTTGAAGTCAAGATACCTTTTTAATATACATGCTGGTTTAGCTTAGCAGTCTATACAATGAAATGTTTCTCTGTACTTAGTTCCTTCACAGTAAAAATTTAAAGAAAACACAGTAATATACATAATCTAGACTCTCTGTGAATTTTTCATCTTCATGTGGCTTGTTTTTACTTTATTACTTTACTCTGTCTCTTTAAAGGCTTTACATTTTTTATAAAAAGCAGTAAATCTATTTTATGACTCTCTATACTCTTTTTCTTTTCTCTTCCAAACCTATATACATTTATCTAACACTGTGACCCATTTAGAGGTCTTCTATGTCTGAATCTGTCCTATTGTGAATCTGTAATTCTTTACAGTCCAGGAACACTTTTGCTTTGCACTTTTAAAATGCTAAGTGCTTAAGAATCTAAGCTGAGACATTCCTAGGTCAAATATAAGTACTGCGGGCTTGCCCCATTCAGTCCAGCATGGAGGAGTCACTAGCACCTCTGAGAGCCAAGCACACAGCCCCACTTCCAGGCACAAAGCTGGTCCATGTCACCATCAAGCAAGTTGCAGCAATATGCTCACAAATTCCATCCAAATGCTCTGTCTCCTGAAAGAGATAGAGGTCGTGCTTGCAACATAGCCCATAAAGCCGGCATTTTAAACTACCACTTTTTTCCTGCTGAGGCTGCTGAGTCAGGAATATATTTCTGCAGCACACTGCCAGCAAATAGCAAAAAGCTGTATTAAACTCTCTATCTATCTATACATATATATTTGTGTGTGTGTGTGTATATACTGTTTAGAATTCCTTTTTCAAGCCCTCTCAGGTTTCACGTGTAGTTAGTGTAAACCAATTATTGTAAAAAGAGGGAAGCCCTTTTTTGTCCCAGCCACCTACCTAGTTTACATCCGAAATAATCACACAGAAGCTGTATTCATTAAAACATGGCTTGGCCATTAGCTCAAACTTCTTATTGGCTAACTCTTACATATTAGTTTAACCCATCTCCATTAATCTGTGTATTGCCACATGGCTGTGGCTTATCAGAGATTCTAACTGGCATTCATCTTAGGCAGAGAATCCATGGCTTTTCTGACTCTGCCCTTTTTCCAGAATTCAGTACTGTTTTCTTCACCTACCTAAGTTCTGCAATATCAACTAGGCCAAGGCAGTTTCTTTATTTATTAACCAATGTTAACCAATGAAAGCAACACACAAACAGAAGGAACTCCTACACCAGATCCTTCCTTTAATAATATAATTGCCGTAATCATCAGCACACAATAATTGTACATGACAGTGGGTTTGCTGTAAAATTTTAGTATATGCATTTGCAGTGATTTCCTCACAGTCATCTTGCCTCCCCTTCTGTGGTCCTCTCCATTTCCCTGTTCCCTCTCCCACTCATCTTACTCATTGTATAACTTCTATTCTCAGATCATCTTTACTTTCTTTTTTCCTTATTTTTATTAGTTTTCACATATGAGAACACATATGTGTCACTTGTCTCTAGATGTTTGCTTTATTTTGCTTTACATGATGTCCTTCAATATCACCTTTCTCCAGCAGATGGCGCCAGTTCATTATTCCTTGTGGCTGAATACTACCTCAGGTACAGTAATTTTTGCATTCGTCAGTTGACAGATGGTGCCTAGGCTGCTACTGCATCTTGGCAATAGTGAATGGTGCTGTCATGAACATGCATATGAAGGTGTCTCTCTTATATTATGACCTTAGTTCTCCTGAATAAATGTTCATTGGATCATTGGTCTTTCTTTTTCTTTTTTCTTCATTTTTCTTTCCTTTCCTTTCTTTACTTTTTTCTTTTTTTCTTCTCTCTCTTGCTCTTGTCCTTTTTCTTTTTCTTTCTTTGTACAGTTCAGTAAATCCACAATGTTATTCTTGGTGGCTAGTTGAGCTCATATTTCCACCATCACTGTATATTGGTAGGATTACAATAAGGGGATTTCTGATTCTCAGTGTCTGCATTTTCAGTGATAATGAATTTGGGCAAAACGGGGAAGTACTTCCTATATCAGAATTAGCTTTAGACAAAGTGTTTGTAAGAGGCGGAGCCTGTTGAAAGTACTAAGTCACTGTGAAGTTGAAGTCTGTGTTCTGGGGAGATAAAAGGCCACCAGAGTACTACACAAGCTTCTAGGAAGAATGGACAAGATCCTGAAAACATCATTATTAGTCTTAATCCTTCACCTAGCCTGTAAGTCATGGAAGAGAATATCCAGGATATAAGATTAATTTGGAGGCATGAAATAACTGGGGAACCAGACAAAATCATGAATGAGGAAACCATAATCAGGTAGGACATACAAGGAAACCTAATGACAACTGTTATTTCTCTACACAGGGGTGAGTGGCCAGCAGGAGAGATCTGACCAGCAGCAGGTCAGACAAAGTCCACAATCTCTGTCAGTCTTGGAAGGAAGGACTTCAGTTCTAAACTGCACTTATGAGAACAGCGCGTTTAACTACTTCCCTTGGTACCGGCAGTTCCCTGGTGAAGGCCCTGCATTACTGATAGACATACGTTCAGTGTCGAACAAAAAGGAAGATGGACGATTCACAGTCTTCTTCAGGAAAAGTGATAAACAGCTCTCCTTGCACATCAGAGATTCTCAGCCTGGAGACTCAGCCACCTACTTCTGTGCAGCAAGTGCACAGTGATCTCCAGGCACCTGCAGCCCACACCAAAACCTGTAGTTGAGGCTCCAGCAAACCCCTTCTGTGTGGTTTGAGTCTGGTGAAGGTGCAGAGGAGTTTTCCTTTGCAGGAAATTCCTAGTGACTCGGTGAACTTAAGGATTAGACTTATTCAGGCCACAGATAGAACAAGTTGAAATCATAGCTTGCTTTTCTCCAGTCTCCCTTTGCTGCCCACGCACCACTGAGGTTTTACATGTACTTACTTAACTAGTTTAGGTGAATACAAATAGTTCTCTGTGTGCGTGGTTTTTAGTTTAGTTTGTCATTTGTTCTTTTGTTTTGTTTTGTTTGTTTGTTTGTTTTTTCAGATTGGGTTTAACTGTAGCTTTGGAGCCTGTCCTGGACGTGTACTTGGTTTTTACCAAATGGAATTTATAAAGTCGCCATCTCCCTATACTCCTGTCAACAGTGTTGTTAATGTGTGGTTATTACACCCCAAGGCATTCATTGTGACTTATGTGCTGGAAATCATATAGAATGGTCTTTTGCCTTACTTTTCTCGGATGACAAGAGAAGCAGTGATTTACATGACCATTGTCCACTTCTAATTCCTCTTATTTTGTCACTTACATACTCAATTACCTCAAGAAATTCAAGTGTGTTAACTTAAACATACAAGACTGTAAGTGTGTATACAATAGACAAATGATATCATTGGGGGAAGAATGGAATTTACTCATGCAGTGAAAATGCATAACGTTAACTAAAGAAATAATTTCACATGTGTATTTTTAAATGAGAAAACATAGTTTTGAATGTAATTTTTAGCTCTTAAAAGCAGCTGAAGTACATGAAATAGAAAAAGGAACTTCTTGTTGAATACTTTGTGTGTTTACTCACTTAATTCTGCAAAATACTAAGATTTCCACTGGAAAAAAATTAGTTTATAAATTTAAATGTTTCATGCCACGTAATTGATGGTTGTCTTAACTGTAACTACCTCGTTAGTCAAGGATGGCACAATGCTGGAGTCTAGGACTGAGAGTCTAGCTTAAGCAACTCTCTTTTAGAAAACCAAAACCAAAGCAAACAAAAAAATAAGAAAACCCAAAATAACAGAATCAATGTGGAAAATATTAAATTAAACATGCAAATTCTGCAGCTCTCCTTATACACAGTGAATAGTTTTCAGTATGTAAAAAGAAAATTAAAAACGAAATATGCTAGTTGGCTCTTAGCATTAGGCAATATATCTCACAATATCATTAGGTGAACTCCCCATGTCCTCAAAAGTATTATGTTCTTGTCAAGTTTAAACTTGAGGTAGAAATTGGGAGCAGTATTTATATCAGATTGGAATAGGCTTTACTGAATACAAACACCTAACTTATACATCAGCAGGAGAGAAAAGGCATCCTTGAGGATGCAGAAGAGAGAACTGGAAAATTCTGGGTACCTCAAGATAGAACCCTCAACTTCCTAGGGATTGAGTGGTTGGAAAGTATTTAAAGAGACTTGAGAGACAGTGAAAACAGGTTAATTTATTTTTTTCAATTTTTTTATTAAAAATTTCTGCCTCCTCCCCACCTCCCATTTCCCTCCCACTCCCCCTCCCTCTCCAGTCCAAAGAGCAGTCAGGGTTCCCTGCCCTGTGGGAAGTCCAAGGTCCTCCCTTTTCCATCCAGTTCTAGGAATGTGAGCATCCAAACAGACTAGGCTTCCATAAAGCCAGTACATGCAGTAGTATCAAAACCCAGTGCCATTGTCCTTGGCTTCTCAGTCAGCCCTCAATGTCCGCCAGGTTCAGAGAGTCCGGTTTGATCTCATGTTTTTCAGACCCAGTCCAGCTGGCCTTGGTGAGTTCCCATTGGATCAGCCCCACCGTCAGAGTGGGTGGGTGCACCCCTCGTGGTCCTGACTTCCTTGCTCATGTTCTCCCTCCTACTGCTCCTCATAATCATCACCACTTGGGAATCTTTATGTGACACTTAAGGCTGATCTCTGAGTTATAAGTCAATCTTGTCTACAGAGTGAGTGCCAGGGTAGTCAAGCTTAGGCAATGAAGGAGACAATTGAGATCAGAAAGTTGTGAAGCTGTAGTTCAACAAGGAGGCTATGTTCCAGCCCCAGTAAGCAGCAGAACTTGACAAGTTCAGCCATGTGCTTTGACTTTAGAGTCAAGAATGAAGACTTGAAATCTCTCTCTGAAACTAGGGAAAGCCATTGAGCCCAGACATGCCACAGGGGTGTCCTTGAAAGAGAATCCAGATAGGCAAGTCTGTGAAACTATGAAGTTTAAACGTGCATGCCTTAGAGAACCCAAGTTGTTAGAAATCCAAGAGTCTTTGGATATCTACTAAGAAAAGGATCTAACAGGTAGCGGAATGAGCCCAAGAGCAAGAAAGCTGAAAGGATGTGGAGATCTGAAGAGAATTTTGACATCAGACACAGAAATGCAGACTTTGCAGTTTGCCCAGAGTGTTTTCAGTCTTGCTTTGTTCCAGCATTTCCTTACTATGCTCTCTTTCCTCCCTTTTTAATGGTAATATATATTCTTTGGTGTTTTATGTTGGAAGTGTGTAATCTGTTTTTAAATTTTGATTTTATAGCAAGTTACAGTTAAGGGATTGCCTTGAGTCAGAAGAGACTCTGAACTTTGGACTTTTAAACATGTTGAGACTGTGATATACAATCATGGTTTTTGAAGATGAGCATTTTTTGCATTGTGACATGTCTACAAGCCTGTGTGGACCAGGAAGAAGAATGTGGTGATTTGGAAGACAATACTCCCACAAGCTCATACATCTAAATTTTTAGCCACATGAAAGTGTCAATATTTAAAAGGATTATAAGAATTAGGATGTGTAACCTTATTTGTGGAAGTTTGCCACTGCGGGGGCAGTGGGTTGCAGTTTCAAAATCCTATGTCAAGCCAATAGAGTGAGTAACTTTCTCTTTCTGCCTTCACATAATGATATAGGTCTCAGTTACTGCCCTAGTACCTGTCTGCATGCCACCAAGTTCCCCATCATGATGATTTGTTGACTTTCACTGACCTATGTGGGTATATCTGATAGACAAGGGATCTAAGAACCTGAAAGAATGGGGCCAACAACAGTCTAATGCTGTAGACAAACTTACTTCAGTTTCAGTGACTTTTATCCATGAATATAACAAAGACAGCAATGATACAAAAAATAACAACAAAAAAACACATAATTGGAAAAACATAAATAAACCCCATTTTATTTATATTAAATATTAACAGAGATGCCCTTTCCTAGAACTTTTTCAGAATAGGACAATTTAAACATATTGCCTGGGATGTACTAAATATTATATCTGGGAAATTACAAAAGTGAAGTAGAAGGCCATATTGAGATATAGAGTACACTGACCACACTGGGTTCTATACCTATGATCTGACAGCCAACAAGAATAAACATGTCATATAAATTGAAAGTAAATATTTAGCATAGGAGACATGAAATCACTTCCAAGATCAATCAAGGGAGCACAGTACACTTGAGGTAAAAGTCCCTCTGTCTTGTTTACTGGACAGCCTCAACAGAATACTTACAGTTTGCAAAAACTGACTAAAATTGTCTGAGGGTGAACAAATCAACTCAAATATGTTTTTTATTTATGTTTTCTCTTTGTACTTCAAAAAAGTTTCCATTCCCCTCAAGCCTTTCAGTTTATATACACATATAGACACAACTGCCAGTTCCATATGCAATAACAATGATACCAAACAAGTATTACACAGAGCCACAAAAATCAGTAAGTCTGAAAAAGCAGGCACCTAATAACTTACTACTGTGTCTGAGAGGGCATGGTTATAAAGCTCCCCAGCAGATACTGGGAGGATTAATTAAGGATGGGACTTTAAATCAGAACAGAACTCTAAGAAGAGGAAAACAGGGGCCTTTAGTGTTCTAACCACATTTCTAGTGACTAGTTAAGCTAGAAGTTTGTAGCAAATGTAGAAAAGAGGGGGAAAAATGCAGAAGTGCTGTTGCATGTACTGAGTATTCCCCCTTCCTTTCCTGGCAGCTGGGAACTCAGCATTGTGGTAACCATGACAACCAGCATAAGCCAGTGGATGAAAGCTGTGGTGCTTGATTTGTTTTGGCATCTTGCTAACCAAATTAAATTCCTCGCTAAGGGAATTTCTTTGGAGACTGCCATTACCAACCCCTGGCTAAGCACCAGGGTGCCTCATTGAATCCCTTTCTCTGGAACTAGTTTAGTGGTTCAAACTTTTTTTCCTGTACCTCTAGGAGTAAAGGCACAAACAGTAAATTTCCTAGATTAAGATCCCGTGTCAATTGAAACCATGGTGAAGATAAATATAGAATATTAATACCATGTTAGAGTAGAGCAAAAACCAGTATTTTACACTCTCCTGAGAGTTCAAAGCCACCCAGACCTGTTTTCCAGTAAGGGCAGACATGCTATCTCTCCTTCTCAATGTCTATCTCTTGAGGTTCTTAAGTGGTCTAGTCACAAACCTCCTTCCTTTGTTCAATGTCCCGCCATTAAGGATAATTGTGTGTGTGTGCATGCAGGGGGGTGGGTAGCTTCATGTAGATCTGATTATGAGGAAAATGACTTATTTGATTGAGTGAATACTTTCACACCAGGGTCCCACAGTGTGGAAAAAGATCATCCAGTGCCAGTACAGAAGAAAGTCAGGCTCAGTAAATGAGAAATACACTGTTGGGATATTTCTGGATGAATCCCACTGTGGAAAAAGAGAACACTATGGCTTCACAAGGTTTTAACAAAAAGGACAGTGACTATTCAAAAGGCAGGTGTTCCTGAAGCTCTGCAAATCGGGTTCCTCACTAGACTATACTCCCATGAGTTAGCCTATTGATCTGTCAGCTGTACTTTCACTGTATACTCTTGTGGACTTGTAGGAACATGGGACTATTTCAGAGATCTAGTTTGTACTTTTCTCTTTTGATGCCTTTGGTTCATTTCTTCTATTGGGATAAAGAGAGCAAATGAAAGATTAAGAGGTACAGTCTAATTGATGATACAGCAGTACACAAAAGTTCAACCAACAATTTATGAGGCATTAGCAAGGTCCTAAGTGCTTTCTGGTTATATGTGTCATGTACATGTAATAGGCTTGAGTCAAGGAGAGGCATAGCAAGATTATCATGATCCCATTTTGTACATTTAAAAATACACAGACTTTAACAAGTGAAATTGAATACTTCAGGGCATGGTATAGAAGCTTCTAGGACTTGTAATAAGTAGAGCTCTTTGTGCGGAGAAAACAGGACATCTTCTGAATAAACCATGATGTTAAGACTTTTACAGTTAATCAGGTTTTGTAAAAGTGTATTTTCAAATTAGTGATACTTTTATGTGCCTCTGTTTCTCTCTCCCCCTCTCATCTCTCTCTCTCCTTCCATGTGAATATAATCCAGTGATCAACATTGAATATCTTACTCTATTGCTTTCCACATTCATTCATTCATGTATTTGTTTATTTATTTTTTTATTTTCATATTTATATGGTAGTGGTTCTCACCTATACTGAAGCTCACCAACTGAATTAGACTGACTGACTAAGAAAACCCCAGATTCCCCATCTCTGTTTCCCAGAGCTATGACTTCAGCTGCACCCACATCGACTGAATTCTTATGTGTCTGGGGATCAACACATAGGTCCTCATGATTCACAGTAGGAACTGTCACATGAGCATCTCCTCAGCCTCTGAATACCATTATTTTATTCCTGTTACAGTTTCACATAACATGAGCAAATGGGGATCTTCTGGAATTCTGATGGACTGCCCTTCACCATGTGATTTAAAAGTAGCCCTTTTAATTGCTGAATTTATAGTGACCCTAGCACTCAGTAAAGGAGGAAGATTCTTTCAGATGCCAGTGTTTCACAGGAAATACATGGACTCATCACTATTTATTTTAATTAAGCTTTATTAGACAATAGATGTAGAGAAGTAAACACATAACAATCATCTTTAAGTATATTATACGTATTGTACATAGCTCATGATGAATCTGAATTTGGGTCACCCAAATATTCCCATTGACTAACAACCCTGAGTGCAAAGCAGAATCACCCTCAGCAGGGGCAGATTTTCCCATTCTTCCTTTTAAGTACTGCCTCTTTAATTACCAAGAAAGACAGGAAGCAAGTAAAAGTCTGTGGTGAGCTACACTCTTTCTCTCTGTACAAGGAACTTGTGGCCTATGATCATACAAAACCCCATTTCCTGTTTGAGGTGATGTAGGAAACAGAACAAATACATGAGCAGTGTCAAGTACTGAGATACTTAACACTGATCTAAGGCTAAGGGAACACACAGACATGCACCCCATGCCTCTCCACAGCCTGATTTATGTGTTGGTGGCCTTGACCTTCTCTGGTATGTATGTTTAACATACAGTTAAGTACATTAAGCAGGAAGCATTGCCCAAAGAATATGGCAGTTCACATTGACATGATGGGGAACAGGAACTAGAGATAAGCAAGCAACATATATCTTCAGATAGGGTTGTCTTGTGTCTCAAGGTACCAAATTCCAACAGTGTTTTGTTCAGATTCTCACAGAATAAACTTTTTTTCTTTCAATTGTTCTGCAGGATCCAATTTGGGCCAGAAAGTGACTCAGCTACAATCAACGGTAAGCACGCAGGAGGGAAAAGAAGTCACCATACACTGTTCATATGAGACAAGTTGGAGCTTATACTATCTTTATTGGTACAAGCAGCTTCTTAGTGGAGAAATGATTTTTCTTCTTCACCAAATTTCTTATTCTACTCGGACTGAGAAGAGCAACCGCTACTCTATCACCTTCAAGAAATCAGCCAAGTCCATCAGCCTCGTCATTTCAGCCTCACAGGTGGAAGATTCAGGGAAGTATTTCTGTGCACTTTGGGAACAGGATCACAGTGTTTGAAATGATAGCACAAGCTGAACAAAAACTGCAGCTCCTTGAGGATAGTATCTATCAGAGAGCACTGATGAGAACACCTGCACACAAACAAGAAGGTCCCAACTATTACTCCTTCGTCTGTGGTCTGCTCAGAAGTGTGTTTCTAAGTAAAACCTCAAATTATGCAATTCAGTAACAGTCTTCGTGAGTGCTTTCTTTTAATATTTTGTCTTGAAAGAATTTAGCTTAAAAAAAACCCACAGAGACCATGTGTAGTATTTATCTTTACTTGGCAATCTTGAACCAGAATGATTTAAAGTATTGATTTCCTTGAAGTTTACAACAGCACATACCTCAGCCTAGGCATCTGGAATCGCAAAGAACAAAATTCCCTTGTGAAACTTAGAGAAGCAGAGCCATTGTCAGTGAAGCAGTCAGAGATACATTATGAGGAGTTCACCCAGGTAACGTGTGGTGGTTCCTGGAGAGTCTCTCCATACCATTGTCTTTGCATCTGGTACTGAGCCTAAGATAGTGAAGATAAGCTAGACCAGAGTAGAGAAGGACAGTTGCGTGTAGGCAGCACCTGATTGTATTGATACTTTAGAAAATACAGTGAGGCTGATAATCTAGTTGGAATCTAGAAAGACAAACTTCCCTCATCTCCCCAATCTCTCTTTTTTGAGAGAAATTCAGAAGTCAAGGTATTTTCCAACATTTTACACTCAGACTTGACCCAAGATGAAGGAAAGCTCTAGAAGTGAGGAGTAGAGAGTTAATGGTAAATTGAGCCGAAAACTCATTGAAATCATGTGTGCCTGTGCCTGGATCTGCTGAGGTATATATATATATATATATATATATATATATATATATATATATATATATATATATGAACAAATATATAGTACATGTTTTTCAACTTTTCTGCAGTTTCTTTTTCCATAGCCATCCTACAAGCAGAACAACATGGGAAACAAAATTCCATGAAATGTGTTTCCAGATATGTTTTCAAAAGTTTATTTTTATTTCATTATCTGTGTGTAACTCTTTTCCTGCACATATGTATTTGTACTGCATGCAAGGCTGTTGTCCATGGAAGCCAGAAGAGTGATGTGGTATTCCCCCTGTATGCTGTGATTACCATTAATAAATAAAGGAACTTCTTTGAACATATAGCAGGGCAGAACTTAGCTAGGTAGGAAAAACTAAACTGAATGCCAGAAGAAAGGGGGTGGTGTCAGAGAGAAGCCATGGAGCCACCGCTGGAGACAGAGATGCTGAAACATTTGCTGGTAGGCCACGAGCCTTGTGATAAATTATAAAATAATGGAAATGGGTTAAATTAAGATGTAAAAGCTAGTCAATAAGAAGTTAGAGCTAATAGGCCAATAAGTGATTTTAATTAATACAATTTCCATGTTATTATTTTGGGGCTAAGCAGCTGGGAGCTAACTAGAGGCCTTATTACAACAAATTGTCACCCAACCCTGGCGTGGTCAACTAAATCCACGTAAAACATGGAAAAGCTTAAAAAGGAATTCTAAACACAAAAGAACAGAGTTAAGCATGGTTTGGTAGCAACATTTTCTTGGGTGGGCTCTGTTTCCTAAAAGCAATCAGAGACTTGGCTCCTTTAAGAGAGGTTTTGCTGATTCAGTGGTAACAGAAAAAAATAACACACTGAAACCTTGCCAGTATGCCACAAGCCTCATGGTAAAATATAAAATGATGGAAATGGGTTAAATCAAGAAGTAAAAGCTAGCCAAAAAGAAGTTAGAGCTAATAGGCCAAGCAGTGATCTAATTAATACAGTTTCTGTGTAATTATTTAGGGCTAAGCAGCCGGGAACTTACTAGCACTTTTATCACAACAGAGGAGGGCATTATATTTCCTGTAATTGGAATTACTGAAGAATATGAGTTGCCATGTGAGTGCTGGAAACTGAATCTGAGTACTCTGATGGAGCTGCAAATGCTTTTAACTTCTGATTTATTGTCCTAGCCCCTGTTTCCAGATTGTTTATATTGAGACTATAAAACTTCTGGAGAAGTTGTCAGATTAGATGTTGGTTTCTAGTTTTCATGAAAATAGCTAAGGTAAAACATAAATGCATAGTAAGTTTTTTTAAGAGAAAGCACTAAAGAAACAGAGATGAGATGAGACTTTCTCTACAAAGAACTAGTCAAGCAACAGAGCTGTAGTCAGTTACTAACAGCTGTAGCCAACACGGAAGTCTCTGCCTGCATTGTCTCCATGGGATCCACAGAGAGAAAATTCAGCAGTCCTAATGCAATTTTCCCTGGTCTCTGATTCAGTTCCTGGCTCTGGATTTTTGCCCTGAGCTCTGATTGGTTCCCTCAATGATGCAATATGAGGTGGAATTATAATCTGAAATATTCTCTTTTGTAACCTGGCTTATTTTGATCTGTGTTTCATCATGTAATCCAAACCAAAATAGAACAGGGACTCACCTCAAAAACTTCTGACAGAAAAGGAGTTTTTTACCACAGAAATCCTCTTCTGGAAGGACAAAATGAGAGCATGTTTGGATTCATGAGACTGGCAGCCTTTCTCATCTGTGGAGACTGATATACAATCAACCCAAGCAGAGGGAGAAAACCCCTCATCCTGAATTGGATGAAACAATGTCTGTGTGCACAATGTCTTCTACTTTATACTATTGAATATTTTAATATTGGGTTTTAAATCTATTATTATTGTTCAGTTTTGCACACACACACATACACATATACACCCTTATGTACTTTGGTTGTATTCCCCAATTATCTTCTCAGACTATACTTCCTCAACGCCTTTTCAATAAGTCTCATTTTTGTCTTATATTTATATTTTTTGTTGTGATCTACTGCCTTTATGTGGGGTTTCTTCCTTGAACATTTCTAGAAGATTGCATTATATATATATATATATATATATATATATATATATATATATATATGTGTGTGTGTGTGTGTGTGTTTATATTTTGTTAGGTTGCTGTCTTATAATTTAATATTACTGCCAAAACTTTTATGACTCTAGCAATACAACAGTTTCTCTATTGTTGAAATAAGAGCAGCAAGGCTGCATCCCCAGCACCCCGGCCGCCCACATGGCTAGCTTTACCCAAAATAATTACACGGATACTGTATTCTTTTAAGCACTGCTTGGTTCATTAGCTTCAACCTCTTAACCCATTTCTAGTCATATAAGTAGCACCATGAGGTGCGCTTACCAGGAAGATTCTAGCCTACATCCATCTTGGGTCAGAGCTTCATCCCTCTGCCTCAGAGAGCAGAGCTATCATGAGGGGAGCATGACGTCTCTGTCTGAGGCTTCTGGCTCTGAGCGGAGCTACATGCTTTCTGACCTCACTTCCTCTTCTTCCCAGAATTTTGTTCTGTTTACTCCACCCACCTATGTTCCTACCTATCAGGGTCAAGGCAGTTTATTTAACCAATGAAATCAACAGATTGATATATGACACTCCCACATCACTCTATTACCAAAAACTATGACTCACATGATTCCTTTCTTATTTTAATTTTAGTCTGTCTTTTTCTATTTTTCCTTTTCTCATTCATTTAATGATATAAAGGTTAGCTCAAAAGAAGTGCATTTTTACCCAAACACTATCATTGAACTGTATTGGGGATTCAGAAATGTTCCCTTGTGTTTTCAACCATAAGTCAGCATTGGGAATTCTGCTAAGTCATTATATCTGGTAGTTCAGACACATTCCCTGCTTATTAACAGTACATAATATAAGTCCAAGTGAAGATAAATTACAAGTAGAAATCACATGAGAAAAACAAAAGGATAAAACAGAGAATGAAAGAAGACACATCTATCAGATGCACAAAGCACAGAGAATAAATAAGATAACACAGAAATTATATGAGACAATCACACACTATGACATCCACCTAATCTCACAACTCCTCAGTAGTGGACAAAAAGAACTGGACCGCTAAAATATAAAATAAAGGCTTAGTGTTCTCTTTTGACCATCTATGGGAGTCAAGTAAGCATAAGAACAAGATAGGAGAGTCAACTCAGGGACTGGATAATGAGCATCTAGGTTCCTTGTTGGAGAGCTCAGGTCTCCAAGCCCTTGACCTTAAAGGACTATTCCATGACTTATCCCCACCCAACAAGTGCCAAAGACCCCAAGCGGCCTCCACATACCATCCCCACCACAACTGTGAACACTAGAGCTTTGACCCAAATTGCCCCCAGATAAAGCTTTGGCCCAAACTGCCCTAGAGAGAGCCTTGGCCCTGAATACCCCTGGAGAGGAGTCTCAAGTCTTACCAGAATTCACTATAGGCACAGACATGCCTGTAGATAGTGGAAAAGTGATAATCCAAGCCACAGGCCCCACATTCACCAACTGGAGAAAGAGAGACTCCCTGAAGCACAAGCCCCACCTTTACTCACTGGAAGAAGAAATTGGCAGACAGCAGTGTAAGAACGCATCCAAGAACATAAAGACCAATATGATACCATCAGAACCTAGTGGTATTACAACAGGGAGACCTGAACACCCTAACCCAGAAGAGGTAGAAGAAAATGACCTTAAATAGAGTTTTATGAAGATGATAGAGACCCTTAAGGAGGAAATGAAAATTTCCTTAAATAAATGGAGGAAAAGATCAAATGAAAAATTGTAAGAGATCAATAAATCTCTTAAAGAAAACCAAGTAAAAGCAATCAAACAAGTGAAGTAAACAGTTCAAGCCTTGAAAATTGAAATAGAGGCAATAAAGAAAACACAAATCAAAGGAATTCTGGAAATGGAAAATCTGGGTAAACCAATAGGAATTACACATGAAAACATAACCAACAGATTACAAGAGATGGAAGAGAGAATCTCAGGAGTTCAAGATTTAATAGAGAAGTTAAATTCATAGGTCAAAGAAATTGTTAAATCCATCAAACCCTTAACATAAAACATCCAGGAAATCTAGGACGTCATGAAAACACCAAACCTAAGAATAATAGGAATAGAAGAAGGAGAAGAACTCCAGCTCAAAGGCACAGAAAATGTATTTAACAATATCATAGAAGAAAACTTCCCCAACCTAAAGAAGGATATGCCTATGAAAGAACTAGAAGCATACAGAACACCAAATAGACTAGATCAGAAAGAAAGTCCCCTTGCAATATAATAATCAAAACACTAAACATACAGAATAAAGAAAGAATATTAATAACTGTAAAGGAAAAATGTTAAGTAAGATACAAAGGCAGACCCATCAGCATTACACCCGACAAACCAATAGACACTCTGAAAGTCCTGGTCAGATATGCTGCAGACACTAAAAGATCACAGATGCAAGCACAGACTACTATACCCAGCAAAGCTTTCAATCACCAAAGATAGAGAAAACAAGATATTCTATGACAAAACCAAATTCAAACAATACATATCCACAAATCCAGTATTATAGAAAGTATTAGAAGGAAAATTCCAACCCAATGAAGTTAGTTGCACCAACAAAAACACATGCAACAATTAAACTCACAACTCAGACTAGTAAACTTGAAAAAAGAAAAGAAAACAAACAGTAGGCCTGAAAAATAGCAGGAATAAACAATCACTGGTCATTAATAGCTCTTAATATTAACGAACTCAATTCATCTATAAAAAGACTCAGACTAAAAAATGTATATGAAAACAGGATCCATACTTCTGCTGCATACAAGAAATATACATAAACCCAAAGATAGATATTACCTCAGAATAAAGGATTGGTGAGCTCCCATTAGATCAGTAACACCGTCTCAGTGGTTGGGAGAACCCCATGTGGTCCTGTCTTCCTTGCTCATATTCTCCCTCCTTCTGCTCTCCGACTGGACCTTGGGAGCTCAGTCAAGTGCTCCAATGTGGGTCCCTGTCTCTATCTCCATCCAGCAGGGGACAATGGTTCTATGATGATATTCAAGATATTCATCAGTGTGGCTATGGGACAAGGCCAGTTCAGACACCCTCTCATCTACTGCCCAAGGACCTAGCTGGGGACATCCCCTTGGACACCTCAGAACCCCTCTAGAGCCAAGTCTTTTACTAACTATAAAATGGCTCCCTTAATTAAGATATCTTCTTCCCTGCTCCCATATCTGCTCTTCCTCATCTCCATTATCCCACTCCCCCTGCTCTCCCCAATCTTCCCCTTCTCTCTTCTCTCTCTACCTATCCCTTAGAGCGGGCAGGGTAAGAAGAGAGGGGAAGGAAGAAGAGGGGATGTGGAAGTGGGAGGGAACTTGGAGGAGGAGAGGAGATGGAAATTTTTAATGGTATTATTTATAAAGCAATAAAAATTAATGCTAAAAAAGAAAAAGAAAGGAAAAAAAGGACTGGTTAAAAAAATATTCCAAGCAAATGTCCCTAAGAAACAAGCAGGTGTGGTTTTCCTAATAACTAACAAAATAGACTTCATACTAAAATCAATCAAAAGAGATGGAGAAGGACACTTCATACCCATCACAGGAAAAATACATCAAGATGAAGTCTCAATTCTGAAAATCTATGTCCCAAATACAAGAGTACCCACATATGTAAAAGAAACATTACAAAGCTTTAATTACAAATCAAACCCCACACACAAAAAGTAGGAGATTTTAACAACCCACTTTCCCCAGACATAAACTTAGCAGAAAAATAAGAAAACTAGCAGATATCATGACTCAAGTGGACTTAATAAATATTTACAAAACATTTCAACCAAACACAGATTTTCTGGATAGGTAACATATACCAGAATTAAATCAAGAACAGATAAACAATTTAAATATACCTATAACCCATAAGGAAATAGAAGTAATCATCAAAAGTCTCCCAACCAAAAATAGCCCAGGACCTGTTGGTTTCAGCACAGAATTTTACAAGATTTTCAAAGAAGAACTAATACCAATACTCATCAAATTATTCCACACAATAGGAACAGAAATGACATAGCCAAACTCTTTTTATGAGGCAACAGTTATCCTGGTACCCAAACAAAACAAAGATGCAGCTAAGAAAGATAATTACAGACCAATCTCATACATAAACACTGATGCAAAAATACTTAGGAAAGTACTGCAAACAGAATCAAAGAACAAAACAAAACAAAAAAAACATCTACCATGATCCCAGAGATGCATGGTTTAACATATGAAAATATATCCATGCAATCCACCATATAAATAAACTGAAAGTAAAAAACACATGATCATCCCCTTAGATGCTTAAGAAGCATTCAACCAAAACCAGTATGCCTTCATGATAAAGGTGTTGGAGAGCTCAAGGATACAAGGAATGTATCTAAACAGAATAAAAGCAATATACTGGAGGTCAAATGCCAACATCAAATTATATGGAGAGAAAAATGAAAGCAATTCTACTAAAATCAGGAAAAAGACAAGGCTGTCCACTCTTTCCATATATATTTAGCATAGTACTCACAGTTTTAGCTAGGGCAATAAGACAACAAAAGGGGATCAAAGGATACAAATTGGAAAGGAAGAAGTCAAATTGTCACTATTTGCAGATGATATGATATTATACTTAAGTGACTCCAAAAATTCTACAACTGATAAACACCATCAATAATGTGGCATGGGACAGAGGAGAGTAAGGATAGAGAACTATATCAGCAGCAGGATGTTGTATGAATAAGCCAATGTAATATAGTAAGTGGAGACATTTACTGATTAAAACTCCACACAGAACCTTCAATAACAAGTATTACTGTAGAGTGATTATGTATAAGTATCAATGAAATCGGTCTCTTTATGCTGGGGGGGGCAGAATTAAGAAGTGAAAACATGCTGGAAATTTCTCCATGACTGCACAGAAGAGTAGACACCAGTCTTGCTCGGGCATTAATCCTAGGAACCACTAGCAGTTATGGGACACCACCAATGCAACATGAGCACAGGGACCTTGTGACAAATATGGCCGGCACATTCAACAGCATAATTTTTAGGAACTATCTCCAAATGACATTAATGTATTAAATAAATTATGCACAATAAAAATGTAAATGGCTTCAGCTCATCAACTAAAAGCCACAGACTAACAGGCTGTGTCAACAAACGATACCAACTATCTGTGTCTCCATCAAACACCTCTCATAAACAAGAACATCAAAAACTGACAGTCAGAGGATGGAGATCAGCAGGTCAAGTGAGTGAAAGCTGCAAGTGTGGTTCAGCAAGCCTCATGTCTGGGAAAGTGGACTTCAGACCAAAGCTAGTCAGAGAGATGAAGACAGCCACTACATAGCCATAGAGGGTAAGCATTGTGCATGTGGGTTCATAAAGCTGTGGAGTTCAACAAAATAAACACTAAATGACATAAAATGTCACATGGAGCTCTAATCAGTAATGATCTGAGACTTCAATGGCTCACTGTGACTTTAGAAAGCTTTCCCAAACTAAAACCTAGTGAAGAATCTTCAGAATTTAGATATTTTGCAAGGCAACAATTCTTATTTTGGCCAGAGAATCCCAGGAAGGCAAGGTAAGGCAATAGACATTTAGAGAACTAACTAAATGCAAACAATGAAATCTTGCTAACACATATAAAGTTCATATTCTCTACTCTGAGCCTTTGCTTTGTCTGCCCATAGTGTTGGTCCCATCAAGTCCCAATGTGGTGATGCTTTGCACTTCCAGAAAGTCCTGACTCACATGTACCTGACTGTGAAGACTGTCTTTCCATTTTCCTCCTGTAAATCAGGCTCTAGCATACTCCAAATATGGAAAAGGGAAGTATTAATTTTTGAAATTTTATTTATATCTTAAATATTTTTATCAGTCTCAAAAATTAGGACCAAATATAATGAACTTCTGAAAGAGTTAGAGAGAGGGCTATTTGTGGATGGGAAAGCATAAGCAGCCTCTGAGGTGGAAGCTTCTAATTCCTAGAATACGTGTGAATAGAAGTGGTTGGAAGGTAAGGGTATTGTTATCTAAACTGGACCAACAGAAGAAAGAGGAGGACCCAGAGAACTATGGAAAAATCAGCTCAGAATCAGTTTAGTGAACTCCTGGCCTTAGGGTGTCTCACAACCCTAAAAGATAAAGCTTTGCTTTCTCCTCCCAGGCTCATCTTCTGTCTTTCTCTGACATCCGGTCCTTTGTCTGTTCCTGGGAATGTGCTCTGTAAATCGCTAGATGACCCCAAGCAGTATTGCTAAATTTGCTTCCCTAGTCCCCTTCTAGCCATCCTTGTCTTTCTCTTAGATTCCCCCCTCTGGTTTCATGTCACCTGTATTATCTTACTGTTTAACTTTCTGCTTCTTTTCCTTTTTCAGACCTCTGCCAGATTTCTTTTTTTTCTCCTATGTCCTTTTCTATTTCAGTGGAATTCCTCTACATATTTGTGTATGTGTAAACATTAATATCTAGAGATATGAGAAAAACATGCAATATTTGTCTCTCTAAGATTCCAAAGGAGGAAGTTTTTGACTGAACCTCTGCTGCCAGAGGTCTGAAGTATTTTGATATTTGAGCTGAGCTCCTTGCTGCCCTCTAGTGCTTATGTGCTAAATTGTGAGAGTGCAACAGCAGCTATCTTTCCTGAAGTTAAAATTTTGTGACAATCATGCCAGACAGAATTCAGAGAGAAGGTTGTGGTGCTTGGTCTACAGCTGTCAGATGTGACTATGATTCATGGAGAAATGTCAAACATGATTCTTGGGTGTTCTAGGCTGGAGAGCAAAAACCTGCTTAAAATGTGGGATTTAGCCTTGTAACCCAAGATAGGTTTTTTTTTTTTCATAAGTGAAACTTGTGGTTTTATGTTGCCCCTTTTTATACTCCATAAATATTCTGGGAAGTTAAAATAAGTCACTGATAGAGAAGAAACCACTGAAGGAAAGAAGGCATAGAGAGCTCCTGTCATCATCCATTCTGCCTCCACCCTTTCATCATAATGCAAGGTTTTCCTCTGGGCACTTAGACATATTACAGATTACAGATATCTTGGAGGAGCCATGAAAGTTGTCCTTAGGATTGACTTCCAAGTAGACATCAGAAGACTCTCTGAGGTTTCTCATGTAGGCAGACACTGGAATCACAGAGTGTGCCTGCTTCTCTTTAATGGAAGACACAGAAAGAAGACTCAGCAAGTGTCTGAGATGGGGGGCTACTGTGCTGTGTGATTTCCATGTGTTTTCTTGTTCAATACTTAGTGGACTTGCTAAAATTCTTGAATCTCCCCTCCTTGAACAGCAAAGCAACATTCCAGAGACTAAGACTTGAGTTGAAGTTCAGGACCTACCATTTATTAGCGGAGGGGAAAGTGGCAGATTGCTTTACAATTTTGAGCCTGATTTTTGCATTCCTACATATGATTGAAGGTAATATCTACTGAAATGTTCACTATAATGGGTAAAAAAAATGATGACTGCCCATGCTTATTATTAGCCCATGCCAAAATATTGTACAGGTTATTTACAGAAATGGAAATTGTATGTGTTAGGGAATGAATACCTTGCCTAGTGCCACAAAGTGCCTGTCACACCAGAGTTTTCCTGCAGTCCTATTATGTGGGATTCCCCTCTGTATTTTATTAATATATTTTATTACCATTGCACAATAAAGAAGCCACTTTAGCTTATGGCGAGATGAGGAAACTAAAATGCATGCATGCAGAAAGAAAGAAGGCACTATTATTCCTTGTTCCAATCCCATTTCTGCCAGTCTTCTCTTCCTCCAAATATTCCATATCTACATTATACATAGATTATTTATAAGCAACCTACTGAATCCATTTAATTACACCCTATATGCACATGTGTTCGGGCCTGAGAGTGTGGGATTGCAAAATCTATGTGGGGGCTTGTAGCTGGACAAGACTGATTCTATCTCCATCCACAGGTTTGATAACCTGATGTTCTTATTTATGAGTTGAAGAATGTGTACTCTCCCTTATCCACATTGATATGCCAACTGGTGTTATCATGATGTTAATCTTTCTTAAGCAACAATATTTTTGAGATTTACAGGTACATTTTCCTGTCATTTCTAGATGAACCTATCTATCATCAGGCATTCTAGTCTTCTGTCTCTTACAATCTTTCTTCCACCTCTTCTGGGATTCTATAAGTCTTTGGTGTAGGGGTTGTAGATCTGTCAGTTGGACTATGCACCAAAGAGTCACTTGATCATTGTATTTTGACCAATTGTGGTTTCTTAATCTATGGGGAAGAACAACGTGCATAGATTTGTCTATGGGGACTGTCTTGACTGTTAATAGGTATAGGGAGGTCCAGCCCTCCTATGGGCCAGAGCAGCCTAGGCAGATGGTCATTAATTATATGAGAAATCTAAATGAGTATTAGTTGATCTGCAAGCAAGATAGTAAGTCACATTCTCCTTTGCCCTCGTTGTATCTCTTTAGCTGTAAAGTGCCTTCCTTCCCTAAAGGAAATAGAATATAGTCCTGGTTTTAAGTTTATTCACTGATTTCCTCAGTAATAGACTGTGAACTGGTACCATAAGCTAAAGTGAAGGTTTTCCTCTACCAAAATTGCATTTTTCAAGATATTAGCCAAAGCAGCAGAAAGGCAACTAAGGATACCATGTCCAGTAAATGTTGCCAGTAAGTTAATGGGTGTGAGCCATCCACTGAAGCATGGGGAACCTACAAAATTCTACACCTTCAAGAAGAGTGATTTGTCCTCCTCCAGCAGTTATCAACTGGCCATAGTCCTCTTCATAGAGTAGGACTCACCTGGAGCACCTTCCCATTTGTGTGATAAGTTGACTGGCTTAGTTTTATGTAAGTGATTCTCATGTAAGTAACCACACAGATCAGTTGAGGCAGAATATCACATGATTATTTGTTCTTTGCATTTTTATAGTTATTGTTTTATTGAGGATACATTATGTGTGGGTACAATGATAGATATTTAGAGTGTACTTAAAGATTATACTAGTTGAGTAACGTGGTGTTTGTAGGTTCTCCTCCAAAATACCTAAACTCACTAGCAGTGCTTGGTAGCTATGTTCCCAGGACCAGGCATGATTTTTCTCTTGTTGTTTCTTATGTCCCATTAGAGAGGTCTTAGTTGCCATCAAGATATAATACTACTATTGCATCCTTAGGTTTCGTACCATATTGGTCATTGTAGTTGATATGCACAACAGCTGGGGAGGATAATTGGTTGCTTCTCTCCCTTGGAAACTTGCATGTTACCCTCTGGTACTCTGAAAGTTAGTTATCAGGTAGGAATGCTTCATGTCAGATAAAGCATGGATTCTTCTGATCCTATATTTTAAATGATGTCATCAGCAATAAAGACTCAGTGACATTTCTTGAATGGAAACAATGACAAGAATATTAGTCTATAATGTTTAAGAGTCTTTGAAATTACCTAACCAACAACTTGAATGAGAGACTCCCATGACTGGTATTGAGTTTTGCTTTTTTTTTTTTTAAAAAAAAAGGTATCTAGGGCTCTTGGGAAAAGCATTGCTAACACAGACAGAAACATTAATTTAAACTATGTATGTATATGTGAACACACATATACCTATACTTATGTATTTTATGCAATTTTAGATAAATAGATACTAATATGATTTCTTGAAATGTTTAAAAACACCATTTCTATAATTCCAGCCTCCTTCAACTCTCTCCTATCTTAGTCTTCTTTCCTTTAATTCTTCCTATTTCTCCCATTAAATTTTGCTTATCCTGCTTCCCCCAAACACATGTTCCCTATTGTATCTTTCTGGCCTCTGTAATTACTCTGGGTTACATTTTTACTTTTGAAGATTTGGAATGATTATCTCTACAATTTCCATTGGTGTTAGGAGTTCAGTGGCAGAGTATGTGGAATTGTTCTTTTTGGATCTTGGTCAACTCATTTAAAATAATTTTTCTAGTTACATTGACCGACATGCAGAGTTTAGGATGTACTGTTTTTTTACTTTAAAGATTATTCCACAGTGTATAAGAGCCACATTTTCATTATCCATTCATCAGTTGAAAGACTTTTCACTTGTTTCCATTGCCTAGTTACTGTGAATAGAACAGCAATAGAACATGGCTAAGCAAATACCTGTGGACTAGGACATAGAGTTCTTTGGACATACACCCAGAAGTGGCATAGCTTGAAAATTTAAGAGACTTATCTTAAGTATTTAGAATATTCTCCACACCTGTTTCCAAAGTAACTGCACCAATATGAATTCTTCTGAGAATAAATGTGGGTTCCTATTCCCAACACAACTTCCCCAGCATTTGTTATCAGCTGTTTATTGTGGTTTTTTTGGATCTAGATAATCTGATTGGGTTGAGAAGAAATCTCAAAGTTATTTTATCTTTTTGCATTCCCTAATTGCTAACAATGATGAAAAATATTGAGAATTTTTTAGCCGTTTTTATTTCTTCTAAGAATTTCATCTAGACAGTCATGTTTTCAACCATCTGCATTTTTTTCACCAGGAAGGGATGGAGTGAAAAGGGTTGGTTTAGTAAGAATAGCATGGGATCAAACTGGATCCTCTGAATGTGGTTGACAATTGGGGCAGACTAAGGGGCCAATGATAATGACACTGGGATTTGTCTCTATTGCATGTACTGATTTTTGGGGATCGTATTCTCTTTGGATGCACACCTTCCTAGGCCTGGATGTAGGGGGAGGGCCTTGGGCTTCCCACAGGGCTGGGTGCCTTGCCTTCTCTTAGGACTGGAAGGGGTAGTGGAGGAGGTGAGGGAAAGGGAGGGAAGTGGGAGAAGTGGAGGAAGTGGGAATTTTGATTGGTAATATTTATAAAGTAATATAAAATAAAATAAAATGATTAAAAAATTGTGGATGTGGTTTGAAGTCACATTTGTTGGTGGTGTACTTCCACTAGGGGGCACTACAGAGTTTCTAGAAATTATGTTTTCTTAAGGCACCTAGAGGTTTGAGGATCCCAGAAGAGACATAAGACAATCAACTGTTAAAGCAAGGAATAGGGGTGATGGCATGGAGTTTAACAAACCTTTAGATCTCAATTGTTACATAGATATCTAGTGCCGGTTCACTGGATCTTACATGTTTATCAATCTATTTTAAAAACAAATCTCTGAAAAGATGTAAGCAAAATAGAATCTCACATTCAAGAGAAAACATATCCATTGCTTTTATTTTTTAATTTCATTTTTAAAACTGTTCCTATATTCAAAAAATTAGAAATTATCCAAATTCCATTTATATCATACATAATATATACATATCTATCTCCCTAATTATCTGTCTATCTATCTATCTATCTATCTATCTATCTATCTATCTATACCCTAAGCTATAAAGAAAAGGAAGAAATATTTAATAAAAAAACTGGTAAATAAAAGTTATGAAAAACTGATAGTGTATGGATCTTGGTTTATTGATACAAATTTAAGGTCAATTTTGTTATATGTATATGCATATCTGATCTTGATTAAGGTATTGTGTAGCTCATTTAAAAATGTAATGTATAATTAAGAAATATAAGTTAATAAGTAATCATCTATAATAGTCAAGCTTATAGTCATGTTAGTTAGAGGTATAATTCAGTTGGATAGGTATTCTTCAAATCTTTTAGAGACCTTCAGAATATGGCATTTAAAATGTTTTAATAATTTAGGAGTTATCATGAAAATGAGATACATCTCACTGCCTAGACAGTCATCCAAAGTTCTTCTGTACCATTAGGACATCCATCTTTAGCCTACAGGCCCATAGTATCCACCAGACTTTTCCATGAAGCAGGAAATTTCAAAGACAGGTCCACCTATATTGGCAGTTTGCCAGTCATTTTCTTCTATATCCTACAGAATGTCCAGCAGACTCTTTCATGAAGTAGGAACCCCGAGGGATCATCTCACCTTTAGGCAAGTTTAGCAATCATCTCTCTGTGGGTTCTTCATGTCCAGTTTATGCAACAGTCCAGGCAAGAGCAGTTTCTTGCCCAAATGGCTAACCAACTCCATAAGGAATCTCTTCAATTCCCATCATCCTCTTGAAATAGCTTGATGCTGCCAAAAGCAGACGTGTCTCATTGTCCATGAAAAGTCCTAAGTTATTAAACAATTTTAAATGCCATATTTTGAAGGACTCTAAAAGATTTGAAGAATGCCTAACTAAATGAAATATATCTCTATACATCTAGAAAATCTAACTAACATGACTACAAACTTGACTATTATAGATGATTATCTATTAACCTATATTTCTTAATTATAAATTACATTTTTATATGAACTACACAATCACAATACCTCAATCAAGAGCATATAACAAAATTGACCTTAAGTTTGTATCAATAAACCAAGATCCATACCAATGCAAATTATTCATATCTCTATCATATCCCCCTTTAAATGTAAAAGAACAGGGGTCTCACTGAACTTGAACATGAATTCACAGCCTGGTCAGAATCAGGTGATTTTTGTTGCATAACTGCTGGAAAGATCTGAACAGAAGGCAAGAGATGGAAAATAAATCATGGTGAAAAAGTGGGCATGCCTCATTTTTCTTAAAACCAATTAAACTGTGTTTTGAAAGATTTTCTATGCACATGATGATCTGATAATTTCAAGAAATTCTTTTTATTCCATGTAGTGAATTGCATGCCGATTTGTCCCCCTGTGTGATTTAAGGTGCCAGCAGTTTCTCACTGGGTACATTCAATACACTGAAGTGTGGTCCCATGCCTAGCAGTAGATGGCCACACAGAACGACCCCAATGATGTTTTGTATCATACTACTTTGTTGTGTTTTATTTATTTATTCATTTATTGGTCTTATAGAACTTTTGTCTATTTTTTATGCTTACCTGTTTTTTGTTTTATGGGTTTTGTGTATATGTTTATTCTTTGTTATTATTTTTTTAATTCTGGTTGCTTATTTGACTGCCTATTTTCTTTCTAAAGAGAGGGGGAAGGCAAAAGAGAAAGGGCATGTCTTTGGGTGGATGTGGAGACAGGAAAGATCTAGGAGGAGTTGGCCATTGTGAGACATGATGAGAATACAATGTATGAAATTGTTTTACAAAATGAAGATCCAAAAAGTCTTACTAGAATTCTGCAAGGCTCTGCTTAACCCACTGGAGCCATTAGTTTTCATGCCAATATTCGGCACTTATGAATTCCCCTCCTCACCACCACCCCCAAATTCCTCTTATAATAAGTGTTACATTAGAAATCTAGTGTACTGGGCTCTATATCATTGTCCTCCACAGTTGTGCAGCAATAACCATGCAGACTCTTGAGATGGAGGTGGGTGGGGTTTCTTTTACAGATGAATGAGGAAGCTCAGTGCTTCAGAGAGAATCTGCTGTGTGTAAGCACAAGTGTGTTTAGACACAAGACTTAACACAACACCCACACAGCTGGAGAGAAGACTGGTCCCAGCAACTGGACAGGGACCATGGAGAGGAAACTGGGAGTTGTGCTGGTGATTCTCTGTGTGCAGATTTGCTGTGAGTTGTGCTCCAATAAGTTGTTTTAGGGATTCTCTAGAGATGGCAGTGGTGGAGGGGGAATGAGCCAACTTAAAACCCCTGTATGCTCATCCTCATGGTGTCTCCTGAGATATTTGACAGGTGTGGGTTAAAACCCTTCATTGATTCTAATTTGCTTTTCTTTTTCCAAGCAGGGGTGAGAGGAGTTGAGGTGGAGCAGAGTCCTTCAGCCCTGAGTCTCCATGAGGGAAAAAGTTCTACTCTGTCATGCAATTTTTCCACATTCATGACAAATGTGCAGTGGTTCCGGCAGAATTCCAGGGGCAGCATCATCAATCTTTTCTACCTGGCTCCAGGAACAAAGCAGAATGGGAGGTTAAATTCAACATTTGACTCCAAGGAGCGCAAGAGCACCCTTCACATCAGGGATGCCCAGCTGGAGGACTCAGGCACCTACCTCTGTGCTGCTTATGCACAGTGTTCCCTGCAAGCCTGCAGCCTGTCTCCAAACTGCAGCTGGGTGTGCAGCTACAGCCCTAACATGAGGGGACTCTGCGGGAGGCTTTTCACAGCTGTGGCCTTATCAGATCTCCACCAATTAAAAGGTGTGAGGTAGTACAAAAATATCACAACTTAAATTTAGATTGACATGACACCCACTTAAGGAAGCTTAACTGTTCAGAAACATCAACCCACCTGACTAAGATGCAGACTTTTATTTTCTCAAACGCTTACACTAATATCATGAAACAGAAACCTCTTTTGCACATTCTAGAATTATTTGGATCATTTCTCAAAATTGGAAACCTAGAGTAACTGTTTCCTTCCTGTGTTTAGAGAGCATGAGACATTTCCAGCTAATTTGCTCACTATGAAGTTGATAAAAGAATTAAATCTGAAGATCTAATAGATTAAGTTTTAAAAAGGCAAGGTAATCCAATCTTATTATTAAATTAAGACATCACATCTATGTCTCCGTAGTTTTAAAAGTATAATGCATTTAATTATACAATATAAAACAAACATTTCACATAAAATGATCAGAACCAAAAAAATAAAAGACAAACTAGAGATATATATTTGCAATTTATCACAATGATATTTGCAACAATTAATTATATAAAAATATTTGCATTTCTGAAATGTAATATAGAAATGTAATACAAAAGTTCTCTTTGAAACTTTGCTTGTTTTCATTTTCTTTGTCTTTTTTCTTTTTCAAGACAAGCTTTCTCTGTCGCTTTGGAGGCTGTCGTGAACTAACTCTTTTAAACCAGGCTGATCTCGAACTCACAGAGATCGTCTTGTCTCTGCCTCCGAAGTACAGGGATAAAAAGTGTGTGCCACCTCCATAGGGTGAAATGTTGCTTTCAAAAGAAAAAGTGGAAACTTTCTAAAGATTACACAATAAGGGACTAATTCATTATGCAATAATTAAATATGATCCAAACAACTGTTGTTTCCACAAGGGTTTGCAGATGATAATCTACAGTTAAAACATCAGGACTACCATTAGTCTCTATAAGGAACCTGAAAGCAGCCATGCTTAGTCATTCATGAATTGTCTGTTTATGACTATTTTCACGTGGAAGTAGCAGCCAATTTCAACTCCTGTGATTCATTCAACTTTATCCCCATTGCAACTACATTTGTTTAAAATGTAGATTATCTGAGCTACCCAAATAATAAACAATTCCTAATTTTTAATAAGATTTATATGCCCATCACTAGAAATGGTGATACTAGAATTAACAGCTTGTTTTACAGTAAGAATTGTTGATAGGATATAATTCTCATAGGTCTGCTTTATATGTTACTTGGCCTTTCCCCTTTGCAACTTTTAATGTTCTTTTCTTGTTCTGGGTTTTTAGTGTTTTGATTATTATGTGTCAAGGGAACTTTCTTTGATGGTCTAATTTATTTGTTCTACAAGCTTCTTGTACCTTTATAGGCATGCCATTACTTCTGCCCATATCTAACTCCACACTTTCCTTCTTTCCTTTTACAAATATGCAAGTAAATACACAAAGAGGCCAGAATAGAACAAACAAAAAACAGTAAAATATTATAGCTATGAGAAGCTCATATATATGCAAAGACACATGCACACACACACAAAAATATTTAAAACAACAAAATTCGAAACTATAGTAGATAAGGAAGTGACAAATATGTTTAATAATGAGTCAGATTATAAGGCCAAAAATATACCCACAAAAATATAATTGAGTTCATTTGAGTTGGCCATCTACTGCTGGGTATGAGGCCTGCCCTTAAGTGTGGTTTGTATACCCAGTGAAATGCTGTTGGAGAAAACCAAGTTTTTCCTTGTGAGCAATTCTCAACTGGAGACAGCTCTTTGGTTGGGGAATGGTGTCCTTCTCCCCTTCTCAGCACTGAGACCCCATCTGTATTGGACCTGTACAGGCTCTTTGTGTGTTGTCACCACCTCTATTAGTTCATATGTGAGCCAGTCTTATTGTATATGTAGGGCATCATTTCCTTAGTGCCTTCTATCCCCAATGAATCTTACAATCTTTCTGGTTTTCTCTTCTGCAAATTTTCCTGAACTCTGAGTGGAGAAGATTGATGGAAACATTCCATTTAGTACTTGATGTTCCAAGGTCTATCATTCTCTTCATATTTTCCAGTTATGTGATCTACATGTTTGTTCTAATATACTACAACTTGATGCTTCCCTGATGATGGCTGAACAAGACATTGATGTTGGGTAGAGTAGAAATCATTAGAAGTCATTATATTTCTACCTACGTTTAGGAGTACAATGATATTTGATTTTTCTTTAGGCACATAGCCTATGCAGTCTCAGATTCTTGGCCACTGGAGCAGTACCAGACATGGGATCCATCTTATGGTGGGCCTTAATTCCATTTAGAGCATGGTTAATTACTCCAAAATCACTTGGGCCAATATCACACCAGTGTATCATGTATGAAAATTACCATTGTAGGTTAAAGTGTTTATAGCTGGGTTGGTATTTACATTTCTTCACTGGTAACATTCAGAGTATCTTCCTGAACCACGAGCACTAGTTCATAGGGGTAAAAATTCTATTTATGAACCAGCATGACTTCTATATATTCAATGAAATTTGTAGGTATTGTCTACAACAATAGTACCTTACCACAATTTGTGATGAGCAGCCAATAGCTTTGGTAATTGATTGAGTTGCTGAATATATTCATGGGGCCCCTTTAGACAACAACTCAGTTAGATGACACCTATTTTTGTCACCAGATGTTTCACTTATTGGTAGGAAATATCTAGTTGGTGCTTTGTTTCCCTGTTATATATAAATCAATGAAACCACCAAATAACTAGAGAGGAAACAGAAACCGGATGCAAAACATCAAATGCATTCATCCAACAAAGATAAACTCAGAAACTGACAGGTAAACATATAATAACCCCAAACACAGGTGAGTTTATGGCACCACCATAGTGCATCTGTCCTATTTTATAAACCCTGGATGTTCCAATCCAGCTGAAACATAAGAAAATGACCTTAAATCCAATCTCATAAAGACAATAGAGGCGATTAAAGATGAAATTAACAAATTTCTTAAAGAAATCCAGGAAACCACAAAAAAAACAGGTAAAGAGGTAAAGTCAATGAATAAAAATGTTCAAGACCTGAAAAATGGAAAAAGAAGCAATAAAGAAGGCACAAGTCAAGGGAATAATGGAAATGGAAAATCTAGATGTGATGGTTTGAGAGAAAATGGCCCACAATGGGAATGGCACTCTTAGGAAGTGCGGCTTTGTTGATGTGGTATATTTGAAAGTATATTCTTATTGGAGGAAAGAATTGTCACTGAAGGTTCATACTAAAGTCACATTGAGTGAGTCTACTAGCTGTTGCCTTCTGATAAAGAAATAGCCAGCACCATGTCTGATTTCACAACATCATGTCCTCACCATGGTGTTAATGGACTGAATCTCTGAAACTGTAACTAAGCCACCTTAATGAAATGTTTTTTTTTTCTTTATATGAGCTGCTGTGGTAATGGTGTCTCTTCACAGCAACAGAAACCCTAACTAAGACAAAAGTTGTTACCAGAGACTGAAGTATTACTCTGCTGGGCCCAACCATAGCCTTGTTTAAAGGAATATGGAGCATGGGACATAGATTGGAAAAGCAGTAGAATGCTTTAAGCCATGATAATAGACCATATTAGTAGCAACATGGAAGAAAGTGGCACTTAGTTATTTGAGCTGCCAAAGACTGGCCCAAGACGTTTCAAAGAAGAATTTTAGTATGTTGCCTAGAGATCTTTCTTGTGATATTTTAGTGAAGAGTGTGCCTGATTTTTGCCTTTGTCAAAAGAGTCTGCCTGAGGTTAAAGTGAAATATTTGAATTAATTCATTAGCAGAGGAAATATCAAATCAGCCTAGCTGTGTGGTTCTTAGTGGTAACACAAATGAAAATTAAAAACGGAAAGGAAATAGCTTATCAAGAAAAATATTTGAGGAAATAGTAGTATCATAAAGTGAAATCAAGCTAAGTCCTGTATTCAAAGAGATAAACAGATTTTAAAAATAGAATAAAGAGATGGTGACCTCAAAGCAAGATTACATCCTGATGTAGGTGATGCTTTCTATGTGTTGCTTTCATTGGTTAATTAATAAAGAAACTGCCTTGGCCTTTGATAGGACAGAAAATTAGGTAGGCGGAGAAAACAGAATGCTGGGAGAAAGAAGCCATGTCAGGCAATTTCCATGACTCTCCTCTCTGAGACAGACACACGTTAAGATCTTTCTGGTAAGCTACCACCTCATGGTGCTACACAGATTAATAAAAATGGGTTAATCAAAATATGAGAGTTAGCCAATAAGAGGCTGAAATTAATGGACCAAGCAGTGTTTAAAAGAGTATAATTTGTGTGTTGTTATTTCGTGTATAAAGCTAGCCATGCAAGAGCTAGGCTGGAACGCAGCCCACTGCTCCTTAAACAGCATCCAGCTAAATTTCCAACTTGGGGAAAGTAATTCAAGAAAGTTTAGAGCTGGGTGTGGTACTGCATGCCTTTAATCCCAGTACTAGAAAGACAGAGGCTAGCAAATCTCTGAGGTTGAAGACAGCCTGGTCCACAGAGCTAGTTTCAGGACAGTCAGGCTGAAGGTAGTGAAAGAAAAAAAAAACTGGTGAAGACATAAGTGAATGAGAGGACCATGTTCCAGATCCGAAAAGCAGCAAAGCTTTGTACCATTGACCACATGGTTCTAGAGTTAAGGAGAAAAGATAGGGCTATGGAGTTTGCTATGAGATGAAGGAAAGCAATTGAGGCCAGGCATATGTCAGAGGTGTTCCTGGATGGAAGTTTAGAGAAGCCATTGCAAGAAGCTTTGAAACTGAAGCCTAGATTTCCTTGGAGTCCTCAAGACATTAGAGATGCCAGATCCTGGAATACCTGCCTGTTCGCAGGAAGGGAAACCAGTCCAAGAGAAATAAGTGTGTTGCAGTCAAAGATTTTGGAGTTTGGCCAATTGATTTTTAGTCTTGTTTTTGTCCAATATTTCCTCACCATGCTCACTTCCCTATGTTTGCAATGGTAATGTAGATCTTGTGCCATATATCAGAAGTTTGTTTTTGTTTTTTATTTTGATTTTATACAGGATTACAGCTACGAGATTGCATGAATCTCAGAGGAAATTTTGAACTTTAAACTTTTAAGTAAGTTTGAGACTGTTATAGACTGTGGGGGCTTTTGAAGTTGGACTGAATGCATTTTTGCACTATGATATGACTATAAGTTTTTGAGAGCAAAAGAGTGGAATGTGGTGAAAGAAAATGCCCCCCAAAGGGAGTGGCACTGCTACAAGGTGTGGCTTTGTTGGCATGTTCCTATTAGAGGAAATGTGTCACTGTGGAGATAAGTTTTTGAGGGTTCAAATATGCTCAAACAACATCCAATGAGACAATCTACTTGCTGTTACGTTTGATCAAGTATCAGCCAGCACCATGTCTGTCTTCTTGCCACCATGCTCTCCACCATGTTGATAACGGACTTAACGTCTGATGCTGTAAGCGAGCCACCCCAATTAAATGTTTTTTCCTTATAATAGTTGTAATGTGTATGGTGTGTCCTCAAAGCAATAGAAACCCTAACTAAGACACTAGGTAAGTGAACAAGAATTACAGAAGCAAGCATCACCATAATAATACAAGAGATGGAAGAGAAACTCTCATGCCTAGAAGATAAAATGGAAGAAATTGATACATCAGTAAAAAAGAATATTTAATCTAAAAGTTCATGATATAAAACATACAGGAAATCTGTGGCACCGTGAGAAGACCAAACCTGAAAATAATAGAAATAGAAGAAGAGGAAGATTCCCAGCTCCAAGGCCCAAAATATATTTTCAGCAAAAATCATAGAAAATATACCAAACCTAAATAAGATGCTTATAAAGGTACAGGAAGCTTTCAGAACACCAAACAGATTAGACCAGAAAAATAAAAATAATTTTATTATTCACATAATAAAAAATTCTATACACACAGAACAACAACGACAACAAAAGAATATTATAAGCTGCAAGAGAAAAAGGCCAAGTAACATATAAAGGGAGAGCTACTAGAATTACACCCAACATCTCAATGGAGATTGTCAAAGCCAGAAGGGCCTGGACTGATGTTTTCTAAGTCTAAGAAGTCATAGATGCCAGCCCAGAATACTACAGCCAGCAAAACTTTCAATCATCCTAGATGGAGAAAAAAAGATATTTTATGACAAAGTCAAATTTAAATGTTAGCTAGCCACAAATCCACCTGTACAGAAGGTACAAGAAATATAATTGAATCCCCAAAAGGCTAACTACTCCCAAGAAAACACAGTAAATAAATAATCCCATATAATAGTAATTAACAATCATTGATAATTAATATCTTTCAATATCAATGGACTCAATTCCTAATAAAAAAGACACAGGCTAACAGAATGGATGTGAAAACAAGATTCATCCTATTGCTGCACATCTAAACATCAAATACATACATTAATTAATATTAAAGAATTTGAAAAAGATTTTCCAAGCAAATTGATTTATAAAGTAAGATAGTGTGTCCATTCAAATTTTAGCAAAATAGAATTCCAAAAAAAAATTAATCAAAGAGAGGAGGAAGGATACTTCATACTCACCAAAGGAAGAATACACCAAGATGACATCTCAATTCCTGAACCTCTAGGCCCCAAATTATGTTTGCCTTGCTATTTCCACTTCTGGTGCTTCTCATCAGCTATGTGTTCCCTTTTGGATATGCCTGGCTTCTGTGGCTACTTTAAGTTACGTATTTCCATCTGAAGATTTGGAGTTTGGAACCCATACAACTTCCATCGGATTTGGAGTTCAGTGGAAGAACATGTGGCATTTGTCTTTCAGGGTCTCTGTTAACTCATATAAAATAATCTTCCTTTTTGGTTCTATCCATCTATCTGCAAATTTTATGATGCCATTTTTTCTTTACATAGAAGACTAATTCATAATGTATAGGTGCCACATTTTTATTATCCATTCATAAGTTGAAGGACATTTAAATTTTTTCCATTTCCTAGTTACTGTGAATAGAGAGGCAATGAATATAACTAAGTGACTATCTGTGCAGTAGGATATAGAGTTCTTTGCACATGTATCATGAAGTGGAATAATTGGGCTGTGTGGTAGATTTATCTTTAGTCTTTTGATGACTCTCCATATTGATTTCCAGAATAACTGTACTAATTTTCATCCCCCCAACAGTGACTGCAGGTTCCTTTCACCCCACTAACCTACGCCAATATTTATTGTTAGTTGTTTTGTTGATCTTAGATACTCTAACTAGTGTGAAAAGATATATCAAAGATGTTATAATATGCATTTCACTAATTGATAAGGATGCTAAGCAATATTGAGATATTACTTGGCCATTTTTATTTCTTCTTTTGAGAACTCCATCTAGACAGTCTTGTCTTCTGACCATCTGCTTTTCCATCACCAGGAAGAGATGGGGTAAACAGAGCTGTTTAAATAAGACTTGTGGAGACGGCCTGAAGTCCTTTTTGTTGGTGATGTTCATACATACACTAGGGGGCACTGCAGGATTCCCAAAAATTACTTTTTCTTAAGTTGCCTAGAGATTTGAAGACCTGAGAACAGACATAAGGACATAAGACAATCCATTCACAAAGCGAAGAGTAGAGGCGATGCTGTAGAGATCACCCGGATCTTTAGCTCTCAATCATTCTGTAGAAAAATCACAGACATCTAGAGCCTATTTAATGGATTCATACTCTATTAATCTATTTTAAAAACAATTCTATGAACAGATGTAAGCAAAATAAAATCCCTCTGAGCATTGTGAGAATGGACATCTCCATTGCTTTCTTTTTTTAATTTTATGCTTAAAAATTCTCAAATTAAAAGAAATAGAAATTAGTCCAATACCATTATATCACATATAATATGTATAATACATGCAGGTATACACACATATACTCACACACTTTAAACTAAACAGAAGAGAAGTAACTACTTGAGAAAAAAAGCTTACAAGGTATAAATAATTGAGGGGCAGGGTCTTGATAAACTGGAGCAGGCATTCATAACATGATCTGCATCAGCTGTGTTTTCCTGCACAGCACAGTGGAAGAGTAGGACAAAAGTCAAGAGGTGAAAAATAAATCAGGGTAGTAACAGGTGCAGGTATGCCTTGTTTTTCATATAACCACCAAAGCTCTGTTGAAAACACTTTTTATGTACATGATAGTCTTAATAGCAAGAAATTCTTTTTATTCTATTCTGTGCATTGCATGCTGATGTACCAGTGTAATTTAAGAGTCTTTCCAGGACTGCCTTGTTGGGTCTGTTGACACAACGAAGGGTGGTTCCATGTCCAGCAGTAGATGGCCACCACAGAATCAATCAAATGATGTCATTTCATCATATTACTTAGTTTGACCATTTTTTGGATTAACTGGTCTTTTGTCTGTTTATGTATTTTGTGCTTATAAGAGGTTTTAGTTGTGTGTGTGAGTTTCTTCTTTTTTTTAACTTGTTATGCTTAGATTTTGTTTGTTTGCCTCTTTGCTCTTTACAAAGAGAGAAAAGAGCATGGAGTTCAGTGGGTGAGAAGGTCTGGAAGCTCTTGGGGATGATGGAGGAGGGGAGACAATGATCAGATTATACTGTTGAAAAACTTTGAAAAACAAAGTCAAAAATTCATGTTAGGATTCTGCAAGACTCTACTAACCCACTGAAGCTATTAGTTCTCACACCAATATTCTGATTTATGAATTTCCCTTTCTCACACATTTTCCTCCAACCTCCCCGTATAAGAAGTGTTACACTAGAAATATGGTGTCCTGGGCTCTTCACCATTGTCCTCCACAATTGTGCTGTGGAGGTGGGTGGAGTTTCTTGTTCAAATGAAAGAGGAAGCTCAATGATTAGGAAAGAACTGCTGTGTGTAAGCACAAGTGTCTTGGGCACAAGGCTTGACACCCTCACAGTGGAGAGAAGACACCCTAGCAATTGGACAGGGGCCATGAAGAGGAAACTGGGAGCTGTGCTGGGGATTCTGTCAGTGTGGATTTGCTGTGAGTTGTGCTCACCTATGTTGCTTTAGGGATTCTGCAGAGATGTCAGTGGTAAAGGAGAAATGAGTCAACACAGAGCTCCTGTGAAGTCATCCTCATGGTGTTTCCTGGGATATTTGATAAAACCCTCCATGAATTCTGAATTACATTTCTTTTTCCAAGCAGGGGTCAGCGGAGTTGAGGTGGAGCAGAATCCTTCAGCCCTGAGTCTCCAGGAGGGAAGCAGTTCTACTCTGTCATGCAATTTTTCCATAACCATGACAAATGTGCAGTGGTTCCGGCAGAATTCCAGGGGCAGCCTCATCAATCTTTTCTATCTGACTCCAGGAACAAAGCAGAATGGGAGGTTAAACTCAACCTTCAACTCTAAGGAACGGTACAGCACCCTTCACATCAGTGATGCCCAGCTGGAGGACTCTGGCACCTACTTCTGTGCAGCAGAGGCACAGTGCCTCCAGCAAGCCTGCAGCCTGGCCCCAAACTGTGTCTGGGTATGCAGCTTACAACCCTGCCACAGACAGACTCTGCAGGAGGATTTTCACAGTTGTGGCTTTATCAGATCTCCACCAGTTACAAAGATGGTGTGAGGAAACAGAAAAATACCACTGCAGTAGTTCACACTTAAACTAGACTGATGTGGGGGGCTGGAGAGATGGCTCAGTGGTTAAGAGCATTGCCTGCTCTTCCAAAGGTCCTGAGTTTAATTCCCAGCAACCACATGGTGGCTCACAACCATCTGTAATAAGGTCTGGTGCCCTCTTCTGGCCTGCAGGCATACATGCAGACAGAATATTGTATACATAATAAATAAATAAATATTTAAAAAAGACTAGACTGATGTGATACTAACTTGTAGAAAGATAGAAGCTCAGAAATATCAGCCAGCATGACCAAAATTTATACTTTATTTTATTAAATTCTTGTGGTAACGTCATAAACCAATCTTACACTCCAGAATTATTGCAGTCTTTTCTCAAAATTGAAAAGTAAGAGCAACCATTTCCATCCTGTGTTTAGTGTGCATGCGAAATTTCCCATTAATCTGCTAAATATGCAGTTGAAAAAGAAATTAATTTTGAAGATCTAATAAATAAGTGGTAGAAAGGCATGACAAACAAATCTTTTTTAAATATTTATTTATTATGTATACAATATTCTTTCTGTGTGTATGCCTGAAGGCCAGAAGAGGGCACCAGACCTCATTACAGATGGTTGTGAGCAACCATGTGGTTGCTGGGAATTGAACTCAGGACCTTTGGAAGAGCAGGCAATGCTCTTAACCGCTGAGCCATCTCTCCAGCCCGACAAACAAATCTTATTAACTTTATTTTATTTCAAAAACTTTCTCTTTTCTCATTTTACATACCAATTCCAGTTCCCACTCCCTACCCTCTTCCCGTACCCTCTACCTTTGCTCCCCAACCCCACCACAAATCCAGTCCTCATGGGGTTGTAGAGACGGCTCAGTGGTTAAGAGCACGGGCTGTTTTTCAAGATGTCCTGAGTTTAGTTCCCAGCAACTGCTTGGTGGCTCACAACTATCTGTAATGAGATTTGGTGTCCTTTTGTAGCCTGCAGGTATACATGTATTCAGTACACTCTATACATAATAAGTAAACAAATCATATTATTAAATCAGTACATGGTTTCAACATATCTTGATATTTTGAAATATATAATACACTTAATTGTGCAATATAAAATGAACATTTCACATAAAAAATATGAGAGCCAAAAGATAAATGAAAAACTAAAGAGATATATTTGCAACCTATAATCACAATAATACTTGCAATAATTGATTCTATAAAATATTTACATATCTGCAATGTGATATACGTGTAATACCTCTCATTAAACCACTGCTTTTAATAGAAAAACTGGCAAACTACTAAAGGTCACACAATAGGGGAATAATTTATTATACAACAATTAAATGCAATCCAAACACTGCTGATTGCCAAGGGTTGGCAGCTCATATTCCACAGTTGAAAAACTCTGGCCTGCCACTTGTCTCTGTAAGGAACTGGAAAGCAGCCATGCTCATTCATTTCCAAACTGGTGTGTTCATGGTGAAACGGCAGCTGAGAGGTTACAACAGCAACTAGATTGGCTAAAACATTTACTTTCCAGAGCTTCACAAATTAACTGACCCCTCCCAATTGTGATTCATTCACCTCCTCCCCATTGCAGCTACAGTTGTTTCATATATAGATTACCCGAGCTTCCCAGATAACAAACAATCCCCAATTGTCAATAAGGTTCATGTGAGCATGGCTAGAAGTGGTGACACTACAAGTGACAGCTTCTACAATTAGAATTAACAATTCAGTCACCTCAGAGAGTTCACAAATAGCAACCATTATAATCCTAGTTTCTTGATAGTGTATGGTACAGAGTTAGGTGAGATTAGAATATGGTAATCAGGCACAGAAAGAGGGTGCTCTGAAAAGGCTTTCCAACTGACCTTGATAGACCTTTTTCCTAATCTCATTCCTGATTAATAGTGACTTGAAAGCATAGTAAACAAAGGTGCGTGAGGACTAAAGACAAAAATTCTAGAAGTTTTCTAGACAAGACCTACAATAAACTTTAAAAAAAGCAATATAAACATTATTTTCTGTTGTAAATCCTTAAAATCAAAATTAAAGTAAAATTAAGATATAAAATGAGAAAAATTGTATCAGTTGAGAAAGGCACTTTCCATTCTTCTATGTTTGCACTGATGCATCACAACTGTATCATCCATCCTGTTCATTCCATGCTCTCAGAAGACCTGTGATCTCTTGCGCTTGCAGTTGATAGTACCCATTCTCTCTTCTATCTGGTCTTCAGTGGTGTCTGCCTGATGCCCAAGAGCTTCCATCCTGTTGTGATCATTCATCATCTCCATTTCCTGTACTGACTCCTCGAGATTTTTCCTCCTTTCTTTGTTCTGAACTTCAATTTTCTCATTAACATCCATCAAGGCATAAATTTCACCCAGATACTAAAGAAGTTCACAGATTTATTTATCCATCAATATATCTATTTACTTACTTATTTATTTGTAGATGACAATGATCAGTTGTCACTGTCCTCTCTTCTTCCTGATCAAAAAAATTCCTTTTGTGAATCTATTTGTTTCTGGTCATCAGTGATGTCCTGAGTAGCTATTCATTCTCTTATCGTAATTTATTATTTCTATTTTCTGCCTCTTCATTTCAGAGTGAAAATGGTTCATTAAATTTTTTTCTTTATCCAGTTCTCTTTCCCCATTCCTTAACTTTCTATCTTTTTCCAAGTTGATGAATTTTATCACACAAAAACTGAGTATCATGGCCACTTGCAGACTGCTGAGTCATCTCCAGTTCATTTTTCAATTTATTTCTTTATCATTAGTTGATTTCAAATTTTGCTTGTCCTTCTCCAGCCTATTCAACATCTCCAAAGTCAGCACTGCTTATTGAGCTGTCACCTTCATCAGTGACTGAGCAGTTCTGAATAGATATGTCACATTCGCGCCATCTTCATCTTTTAGTTAATTTACCTCTACCTTCACCAAGGTGATCGATGAATTATCTGCCAACTCTTCTTGCTGTGTCAAATCATCTGGACTAATATTGACTAATTATTTCCAGTTTATATAAGGTGATGTCTTAAATTCTTTCACTGTTTTTCCTTCTTAAACCAGACCTTGCATCCAGGGGCAATCACTTATCTATAGCCACCACCACTCCTGGTTCAGCAATGGCCAAGCCTCTCTCTTCCTAGAGCCAGACTTACATTCTCAGGTTCCACCAACTCTACCTGAAGTAGACGAAGTACAGTAGCTATTACATCAAGTCCCAAAAGCTGTATCAGTACATCTGTTGAGAATTTGAGCTTTCTAGGTATCTCTGGAAATAGGGAACTTAACTCCAGAAAGTCATCAAGATGAGGCTGTCAGTTTGACTTTTGCTTCACATATTAATAAACTATCTGTCATTCTCAGGTTCTCCAAGTTACAGGGTATATGTGTTTTTACAAGAAAGGTGTGTTGGATTTAATGAAAAACAGCATCATAACATCCTGCTTATCTATGCATTGGCTATCCAGTCCACCACCTTATCACACCACATATGATCACTGTATTTAACAAAGTCTGATTTGATTTGATTTGGCTATGAATTTAATCTTTCCATGATCTACAATCAATACATTTATAGTGTAAAAGTTTAGAAACCCAGATAAGACCTTATCTAATTTTTCAGGGACCTGTCAGGTAAATGGCACACATGTTAGATGCCTGAGAATGTGGATGCCCTTAGATTATCATACTATGAGACTATTTCTCCCCAGTCTCTTAACACTCTATGCCTGACACTGCTCTCTACAATTGTTCTGTGTTTAGTTGCATGAAAGAATTTCAAAGTCAGAAGAATGCAGAAAGTCCTTTATCCAATCCCATTACAAGCCAGGAACTATGTACAAAATGTCATTATAAAATAATTAGATGAGGAGCTCAGAAGATGGCTCAGTGGTTAAGAACACTGGCTGCTTACGCATTTCTCCCTTAGCATTATGTTTTCATCTTATTCATGCAGGAACAGTCGCCTCATTGAAATTCAACCATTTTCAGCTTTTCATGTTGAATCACGAAAGGATATGGTCCCATCTATCTACAACAAGACACAAGAGCTCCAAATCTGGGCAACATGGAGCAAAAAAAAAAAAAGACTTGGCTGATCCGTTGCTATTTTTTTCTAGTTGAAAATAGATTTTTTTCATGTAATATATTCTGATCATTGTTTTCTTTCCCACGTCCCCTTCAGTTTCTCTCCACATCCCCACATATCTAACTCCACACCTTCTTTCTTTCTCTTTTTAAAAAATAAGCAAGTAAATAAGCAAACAAACTGGAATAGAATGAATAAATAGAAAAAACAAAAAGCATGAGATGCACATGTACATGGAAAGACACATGCACACACAAAAATACATAAAACCACAATATTGGTAAATATATATATATATATATATATATATATATATATATATATATATATATTCCAGCAACCAATGTGTTAAATAATGCCCAGATAAAACATTAGGAGACAAAAAAAACTCTAAAAATACAGTTGAGGTAATTTGAGGTTTAGAGTGTGTTTGTTCACCCTAATAGCATTTGTGACATTTTCACACCAGTATTTATAGTTGGGTTGGTGTTTACTTTTCTACTCTGGTAGCTTTTAGAAAACCTTCCTATATCAAGAACAATGGTCCATAGGGATTAGAGTTCTAGTTAGCCAGCTTTACTTCTCCATGTTCAATTTGACATGTAGGTGTTGTCTTCCTCAATAGTGGCTTTCCATCAGTTTATGGAGAGCAACCAATATTCTTGTCAATTACCTGATTTGTTTATTTCCATGGGGATCCTTTTACCAGCAGCTCAGTTAGATGACATCCATTCTTGGCACTGATGGTTTCAATTTTGATACATCTAGCTAATAATTTTCTCCCTATTATTTGGTAATCTCATCCAGATTTCTCTCATTCATGTGTGTGTGTGTGTGTGTGTGTATGTGTATACATATCATATATACATATAAAAATATAAGCTTTTACTATAGGAGGTTTTCATATGATCTAAGATGGTGTTGAGTTTTAGCAGTCTCTCCTCATATTCCCTTCCTTATCCTCTGTTCCCTCCTCTTCATTGCTTAACCCTCCTGTTACACAAGCCACCTTCTCTCTTTTGACTATCTATTCTACTTTACCCTATTCAGGAAGTCCTTCCCTATGCCTTCACCTACTATTCTATTTTTAACTTGAATAAAAATACAGATTGTGGAAATCCCTTTTAAGGCTTAAAATATAATATCTATGTATAAGAGAATAAATACTATATTTGTCTTTTGGGGTCTTGAGTATCTCACTCAGGAATTTTTTCTTAGTTCCATCAATTTATCTGGGAATTTCATGACTTAATAGCTGAGTAATTGTATAAATGTACCACATTTTCATTAGCTCTCTATCTCTTGATGGGAATGGTTCTGGCTGTTATGAATAAAACAGCAATGAAAATCAATGAGCAAGTTTCTCTGTAGAAGGGTACAGGGCCACATGAGTATAAGGCCAAAACTGGTGTAGCTGAATCTTTAGATAAATCTATTCCCATCATCCTAAAGAGTCCAACACTTTCTTCCATGATGACTATTAAAGTTTTCACTCACAACAGCAAAGAATGAGTGTTCCCCTTACACAATATCCTCACCAGCCTAAGATGTCTTTAGTTTTATTGATTATGGTCATTCTGACAGGTGTAAGACAAAATTTCATAACGGCTTTAATTTACATTTTCCTATTGATTAAGGATGTTGAATATATTTTAAGTGTTTCTCAGTCACTTGTGTTTAATCTTTTAAGAACTCTCTGCTGAGATCTGTACTCCCTTTTAATTGAGTTATTTCTTTTCTTGAAGTTTAGTTTTTTTTAGTTCTTTATATATTTTAGAAATAAGCCCTTTATCAGATATATAGATAGTAATTAAATTTTCCCTTTTGGAAAACTACAACTTTGTTCAAATGACGGTGTCCTTTGCCCATACATAAGCTTTTCAGTTTCATTAAGTTTCCAGTGACAGTGTTATTAGTGTCCTGTTCAGAAAGGTTTTTCCTGTGTAAATAAGTTCAATACTGTTTCATATTTCTCTTCTATTAGATTCAGAGTACCTGGACGTATGTTGGCATCCTTAATCCTCTTGTATTTGAGTTCTGTACAGGGTGATGAAAATCATTCTTTTTGTATTCTTTCACAACAGCCGTTCAGTTTGGCTGGCATTATTTGTTGAAGATTCTGTCTTTTTCTGGTTTGCATTTTCTCTCTCTTTTTTTTTAATCAAATGAGGCATTCCTAACTGTGTCAACTTATGTTTGGGTCTTCAGTTTCTTTCCATTGCTCAGCATGTCCCTTTTCATGATAATACCACAATTTTTCTGACTACACTATGTAGTACAACTTGAAATCTAGGATGGTAATACTTGAAGCCGTTCTTTTATTTGTAGTTATTTTAGCTATCCTGAGATTTTTGCTTTCACATGAAGCAAAAAACTGTTTTATTTTCTATTTTAGTGAGGAATCATATTAGAATTTTGACAGAGGATGCATTGAATCTGTCAATTGCTTTAAGTAGGATGGTTGCTTTCGTCATATTAGTTCTATCAATCCATGAGCATGGGAGGTGTTTTCATTGTCTGATACCTTCTGTTTCTTTCTTTGGTGTTTTAAAAGCGTTAATATATAAGCTTTTCACTAACATGGTGATAGCTTATCTGAGATATTTTGTTATTTTTGAGGTTATTGTGATAGGTGTTTTTTCCTCAACTCTTTCTGATGTTTATAGATTTAGCAGATTCTTTTTTTCATGAGGTGTCCATTTCTTTTACCTCGTCTGTAGTACCTGAAATTCTGTCTTCTATATCTTGGGTTTTACTGGTGAAGTTTGCTTCTGAGGCTTTGGTTTGACTCTTTTTATCTTAAATTAACCCACTTTTACTAACATGTTTATTGCCACATTGCTGTGGCCTACTGGTAAGTTTCCATCCAGCATCTTTCTCCTTCAATGGCTACATATCTTTTACTCTGCCTCCTTTTCTCCTCTATCTCTGCTTGGAATTTCCCCTTGCTATATTCTGCACTACCATAGGCCTAAAGCAGCTTCTTTATTAACCAATGGTAATAAAACAAATTCACAACATACAGAGGGGAATTCCATATCAACTCCCCTTTTCTGTCTAAATAAAAAGGAAGATTTTAACTTTAACTTAGCAAGATTACATACAACAAAACAGTTATTAAGCAAAAATTATAGTTAAAATATTTAGTGCAGGCACATTTGGCAAATTAAGGAAAATATTCTATCATCTATCTCATTTTTATGAGTATAAGGTTTTATATTAATCTATTTTTATAAGTGCAACTGTTTTTCTTAAACTCCATCAAAGACTCCAGAAAATATAATATTACCTAAGCAAACAGTAAGTGAATTGTAAGCAACTTCCAAAACTTTAGAATTGAAAGAGACATCTAACTGTCTGGACAGTCACCCAAAGTTCTGTTGTAACATTGGGGCATTCATCCTTAGCCTATAGGTCCATAGTATCTGTCAGACTTTTCTATGAAGCAGGATATTATAAAAACTTTTTGCCTATATCGACAGTTTATCAGTCACTTTCTAGAATGTCTCACAGACTTTTTCATGAATCAGGAACCCTGAAGGACTGTCTCACCTTTCTTAGGCAACTTTAGCAGTCATTTTTTGTAGGTCTTGCCTGTCTAGTTCAGATCAGAGTGGTTTCTTTTTATAATTTATGTTATTTCTTTTAAAAAAGAAAACAAACTATTTTTTTTAATTTTATATACCAATCCCAGTTCCCACTCCCTTCCCTCCTCAAATTCCCTTCACCTACCTCCCACTTGACTCCCCATCCACTCCTCAGAGAGAGTAAGGCATGATATTTTGGGGAATGTCCAAGGCCCTTTTCTAGGCTGAACAAGGTATCCCTCCAAAGAGAATGGGTTCCAAAAAGCCAGTGCAAGCAGTAGGTATAAATTCTGTTTCCACTGCCAGTGTCCCCACATTCTACCCCAGCCATAAAAGTGTCACCCACATTCAGATGGACTAGTTTAGACCAATGCTGGTCCCTTCTCTGTCCGACTGGAGTTGGTAAGTTCCCATTAGCTCAAGTAAACTGTCTCAGTGGGTGTACGCATTGTGGTCTTGATCTCTTTGTGCATATTCTCACACCTCCCACTCTTCAGCTAAACTTTGGGAGTCCAGTCCAGTGGTCTGCTGTGGGTTTCTAGATCCATTTCCATCATTTGCTGAATGAAGGTTCTATGGTGACATTTAACATATTTATCAATCTGATTACAGGGCGAGGCTAGTTTGGGCAATGTATCCTTTATTGCTTAGGGTCTTAGCTGGTGACATTCCTGGGAATTTCTCTAGTGTCAGAATTCTTGCTAACCCCATAATGGCTCCGTCAATCAAAATAACTCTTTCCTTGCTCTCATCTCTTTCTTTCCTCCATCTTGACTATCCCATTCCTTCAAGTTCTGCTCTACCCTCTCCTTCCTCCCCTATCTTCCACTTCCACCCATTTTTCCCCCACTCGCATGCTCCCAATTTTTTCAGGTGATCTTATCTATTCCCCCTTTGCTGGTGTATCTATGTATTGTTTTCTTAGGGTTCATCTTGCTACTTAGCGTCTCTAGGATCATGAACTATAGGTTTGAAAACCTTACTTTACAACTAGAATCCACTTATGAGTGAGTACATACCATGTTCATCTTTCTGGGTCTGGTTCTTTCATGATGTGTTTTTTCTAGTTCCATCCATTTCCGTGCAAATTTCAAGATACCATTGCTTTCTTTACTACTGTGTAGTATTCCCGGGTGAAAATTGCCATATTTTCTTTATCCATTCTTTGGTTGAGGTGCATCTAGGTAGTTTCCAGGTTCTGGATTTACAAATGATGATGTATGAACATAGTTGAACAAATATTCTTATAGTATGTTTGATCATCTTTTGGTTATATGCCCAAGAGTGGTATTGCTGGGTACTGAGGTCGGTTGAGTCCCAATTTTCTGAGAAACTGCAATACTGATTTCCAGAGTGGTTGTACAAGTTTGCATTCCCACCGGCAATGGAGGAGTGTTCTCGTTACTCCACATCCTCTCCAGCATAAGTTATCATTGGTGTTTTTGATCATAGTTATTTTGATATGGTATCTCAGAGTCATTTTGATTTGCATTTCCCTGATGGCTAAGGATGTTTAACATTCATCAAAGGTTCTTTCAGCCATTTGAGATTCTTCTGTTGAGACTTCTCTGTTTAGATCTGTACCCCATGTTTTAATTTGGAATTTTGATGTCTAATTTCTTGAGATCTTTACATATTTTGGAAATCAGTCCACTGTCTGATGTGGGGTTGGTGAACATTTTTTAACATTCTTTTTTGTCTTATTGACTATGTACTTTGCTTTACAGAAGTTTCTGTTTTAGGAAGTCCCATTTATTTATTGTTGCTCTCAGTGTCTGTGCTACTGGTGTTATATTTAGGAAGTGGTCTCCTGTGCCCATACATTGAAAGCTACTTCCCACTTTCTCTTTTATCAGGTTCAGTGTGGTCAGATTTATATTGACATCTTTAATCCATCTGAACTTGTATTTTGTGCATGGGGATAGATATGGATTTTGTACATGTTAACATCCAGTTATGACAGCATCATTTGTTGAAGATGCTTATCTGTTGGCTGTGTTTTGGTTGGTGCAGTTAGCTTCCTTTGGTTGGAGTTTTCCTTCTAGTACATTCTGTAGGTCTGTATTTGTGGATAGGTATTGTTTACCTCTGGTTTTGTCTTGAAATATCTTGTCTTCTCCATCGATGGTGATTGAAAGCCTTACAGGTATAGTAGTCTGGGCTTGTATCCATGGTACCATAGTGTCTACAACGCATCTCTTCAGGACCTTCTGGTTTTCATGGTTTCCATTGAGAAGTCAGGTATAATTCTGGTAGGTTTGCCTTTATACATTCCTTAACCTTGTTCCTTTGCAGTTTTTAATATTCTTTCTTTATTTGGCATGTTGTGCATTTTAACTATCATATAGTGAGAGTACATCTTTTGGTCCAGTCCATTTAGTATTCTGTAAGTTTCTTATACCTCCATAGAAATATGCTTCATTAGATTGTGAATGTTTTTTTCTATGATTTTGTTGAATATATTTTCTGTGCCATTAGCTGGAATTTTTCTCCTTCTTTCAACACTTTTATTCTTAGATATGATCTTTTCATAATGACCCAGATTTCCTAGATGTTTTATGTTATGAATTTGTTGGATTTAATGTTTTCTTTAACCAATGAATCTATTTCATCTACAATATCTTTAGCACCTGAGATTCTCTCTTCAGTCTCTTGTATTCTGTTGGTTAGGCTTGCCTCTGTAGCTCCTGTCCATTTAACCAGATTTTCTATAACCAGAATTCCCTCAGTTTGTATTTTCTTTATTGCCTCTATTTCATTCTTCAAGTCTTGAACTGTTTGAACTGTTTGCTTCCCCTGTTTGATTGTTTTCTCCTGGTTTTCTTTGAGAGAATTATTGATTTCTTCCATTTTTTTCTTTTCTTCTATTTCTTTATGGGAATTTCTTATTTCCTCTTTCAAGTTATTGATCATCCTCATAAAGTTACATTCAAAATAATTTTCTTCTACTTCTTCTGGGTTAGGATGATCAAGTCTTTCTGTTGGATGAGCACTGAATTGTGTTGTTATCCTGTTGCTATTTAGATTGTTGAATGCATTGGCACCTACTTATCCCTCTCTTTAGTTGTTGCCTACATTGTCTTTGCCTCTTGGTCCAATCCTTTCAGTGACTGTCTGTGTCTTTGGGAACTGTTCTTGGTCTGTTCTGTACTCTAACAGTCTGTGTCATAGGAAGCCACTGAGGTCTCACTCTCTCTTGGCCAGCTTTCATGGTCTACTCTCTTGGTTTGCTTTCTTGGTCCACTCTGTGCTTCATAGCTTGTGCTTCAGAGTTTCTCTCTTTGTCTTCTCTCTTGGTCCTCTCTCTGTAGTTGCAGCTTGTGTTTCAACATTCCTCTGAGGTTGCAAGTGGTGGGAAAAGAGAGTTTGGGGCAGAGAGGGACTTGTAACTTTTAGGGTCTGATGAATGAAATGTCGGTGGTAGAGCAGCCTACCTGCAGGAAACTTACCTGCTTGCTGGCTAGAGAAGATGAGGTATGTGGGGGAGGGGCCCAGGTTTTTGTCCTGATATATAGGGCCTAAAGAGTGAGATGTCCCACCAGGTGGTGATCTCTCTCCTCTTGGTCCTCTCTGTGTAGTAGCAGGCTATCTTTTAGAGTTTCACTGAGGTTTCAGGGGAATAATAGGAGGGTTTGGGAGCAGAGAGAGGCTTTTAGCTTCCAGGGTCAAATAGATGGAATGGAATTATTGGAGCAGCCTACCTGCAGAAAGCATGCCTGCTGGGTGGCTAGAGAAGCCAAGGTGGATAGGGGAGGGGTCCAAGGTTTTGTCTATGGTACAGAGGCCTAGAGAGTGGGGTGTCCCTCCAGGTGGTTGGTCACTTACCTCTTGGTAAGAACAGTTTCTTGCCCAAATGATTAGCCTTGTCACACTGAAAGAAAATTTTACAATTAGCTTTTTTATGCCCATCAACCTCTCTGAAGTAATTGGTGCTGCCAGAATCAGACATGTCTTACTGTCATAAAACTTCCTAAGTTTTTAAGACATTTTAAATGCAATATTCTGTACATTTTTGAAAGATTTGAAGAATACCTATCTGTCTGAAATATATCTCTGTACATCATGAAAACCTAATTAGCACGGCTACAAGACTGACTATTTTAAATGACTATTTGTTGATCTGTATCTCTTAACTCTACATTACATTTTTAAATGAACTGAACAAACAAAATACCTTAAATAAGAGCAGAAATACATATAACAAAATTGAACTTAAATTTAAATCAATAGATGAAGATCCACAAAATGTAAAGTATTGATCTCTATAGCATATACAGCCTTTAAATGTAAACAAACACTGATAAACAATACTTGGAAATTCGGGTATAGTTTTTTTTAACCTGTTTTTTTTTGTTTTATGTATTTTTGTTGTTGGGTAAAGTATTTTCTGGCATTTATGGAGACATTTGGGAGGGTCTTGGTCCATAAAACCATATTAGTCTAGAAGGTTCCTCTGTGGAAACAAGAGCAGAACCTCATTTCCAAAGCAACATATCCTTAGACCCAAATTTTGATGTCAAGATACCATTAAAGTATATATTTTGGTTTGGCTTAATAACCTGTAGAATTAAAATCTCTCTCTGTACTAAACTAATTTTCAGTTACTAGTTTGCAATTGCCAATTATAGTATAGACATTAGAAACACAGGATAAGAAAGTTAGCTTCAAATCACTCAAAATCATACTGGATAGTTTTCTCCATGCTTAGCTTTTGAAAATAATTCTAAACATTGAAATACAATTTCATCTTTCCCTTTCCCTGTTTGCAGCACATGGTGATTGTCACAGAGAACCAGAACTCACTGTGCTGTACAGATGAAAAGACTGCAGAACATTCAGCCCCAGGAGGGACTTCTCCCTCCCAACCCTCCTCCCATGTCAGAAGTCACTGAGGAAGAAGGGGTGAAAAGAATGTCAGAGCTATAGATGGGGGATGACTACAAGGAGACAGTGTTATCTGGACACAGCATGGCAGCTGCACACATGAATTCACAGAAGTTTACAGCACACATAACACTTCAAAGGATCATGGAAGACTCAATCCCAGCAAGCAGAGAGAAGGTGGGCATTCCCACACTTAGATAAGGAGTTATGGGCATTTAGTAGCTGCTGGGAGAGAGAATTAGATTGCTTTGTTGATACAGCCCCAAGTGCATAGACTGCTCTCCACTGAAGGCCACACATCCAAGAGTATATGCAAAGGACCAACTGAAGTGCGAATCTTGATGGATTTTTATTTTATGTCAGGGGCAGGGAACACAAAACTGTGTTAGTAAGGAAGAGTTTTTGGATCTGACAAGAGTGGAGGAAGCAGGTTAGTATAATAAAAATTCAACACTACAGGCTACATACATTTCATTAACACTTGTGGTTTCAGCCACCTACTGGGGACTTGAGACCTGCCTCCTTGGGATGAGGTTTCAAATTGCTCACAATGTGTTGTGCTGACATCTCTGGTAGTTTGAAGAAAACCAGAGGAGGGCGCTGCCTGTTCAGATGTGGTTAACATCTCATCCAGGTGGTGGCTTCACGTGACAGACTGCCACTGTGCATAATGAGGTCCTGGTTTATGAGTTTCAATAAGGTCCTGAGAAGACTTGCCCTGTAAGTTTGGTGAACTCAAGAACCAAGTGTCATTGACTTCTACAGTCATGCTTCCTAAAAGCTGTTCAGTTCTGCTGTTCCTCTTAATGTTCAGTAAGTTACAATTACCTTAAGTAGTAGTGATGTCATATTCTTACAGCTATGAAAGCCTTTACCTTTGCTCTCATGTAGCATTGTTATTCCTTCTTATTTATTTATTTACTCATGCATTTATTTATTTTCAGGGATGAGCAATGGAGACTCAGTGACCCAGACAGAAGGCCTGGTTACTGTCACAGAGGGGTCACCTGTGATGCTGAACTGTACCTATCAGACTACTGGTTCAGCCCCTTATGTTTTTTGGTATGTGCAATATCTCAACAAACCCCCTCAACTACTCCTGAAGGGCTTCACAGACAAGAAGAGGACAGAATACCAAGGGTTCTACGCCACTCTCCATAAGAGCAACAGCTCCTTCCACCTGCAGAAGTCCTCAATGAAGCTGTCAGACTCTGCCCTGTACTACTGTGCTCTGAGTGACACAGTGAGGGAGACTGCAGGGAAAGCTGCACACAAACCAAGTGTACAGGAGGGTGAGGGGAGTGGCCCTGTGAGGGAGAGCTGAGTATGTCTCTAAGTAGGGTTTGCTCAGCCTCCTGACAAACAGCAATACATTTCAGATCAAAGTTCCAGAAACCTAGGAATCTGTTGATTTTTCTGACAAAAGAGGATGGAAGTCATTGCTGGAAACAACCCGCACTTTTATCCCCTGAAATACTTTTCTCCTCCAAAATTGGAGGACCTCTTACAGAAAACATCTCCAGGAAAACCCTGACATGGAATTTATCTTTACCAAGATGTCTTACAAAATTTAGTGATTTAAATTCCCCAGCATCTTCTGTTATTGCCCCCACAAATTTATGACCAAAAGAGGAACATAGACTCTAGTCTTTAAAAATAACCTTCAGTCTCACTTCACACGCATTTCAGATTCTTCTGCTCATTGGTTCATGTAACAGAAATTCAGGCAGACTTCCGGTCTCAGCTGCTGTTCTGTCCTGTGAAGAGAAACCACGTCCAAGAGAACTTATCAAAGAAAACATTTATTTGGGGCTTGACTAAGTTTTAGAGGGTGTGTCCATTACCATCATGTGGGGAGCAGAGCAGCAGAGAGGCAAGCATGTTCCTGAAGAAGTAGCTGAGGTCTTATATCTAATCACAAAGAAGGGCAGAGAGAGGGATAGCCTGGGCCTAGCTTTTTGACTTTGAGATTCCAAAGACCACCAGTAATGACACACCTTTTCTGACAAGGTCACACGTGCTGACCTTCGTATATAATCCACAAACTGCAACCAAATGTTCAGATATATGAGTCTATGGGGATCATTCTCACTCAAGTCACCACACTCCCCAACAGCTTCCATTCAGTGAAGCTGCTCAGAAAATAGAGCTGATAGAACTCTGAAGATGCTGCCATGAGAGACAGCCCCTCCCCTTTCCTATACACTGTGTATGAAGCAGGCTAGTCATAAAGACTCTGTCCAGGAAGCACTTAATGTCCACTCTCATAGGCCACTGCACTGCTTTAAATCCTAAGGACATGGTATTGTCCTCATCTGGGATTCGAGTTAGGTTCTCCGATAATTCTTCTGCAATGTTGGAAAGGAAGCCAAGGTTTTGATCCTTCTCAATTCTGGAAACAAATTATTGGCTTTATGTAAAATTTCTAGTACTCATATTTATCTATCTGTAAAGGAAGAAAGATCTTAAACAAAGACCATGGTGTCTCTCAAGAAAGATTCATGTTTGTGTTCACAGAGAACAGTAAAGTAGTATATGTTATCTTACTGATTAGGAAGCAAAACTGAATGTCAAACAGAATTTTTAAATCCCAAACACTACTTAAATCGCACACATAGAACTGAATTTCTCAGAAGAGTGCTTGTCAAACCTAGAATGAATGCCAAATCTAATTAAAAAAAATACCAGTTCCAGGTATGGGAAACCTCCCTCCAAGTTGTTAATTAGGGACTTAAGAGACTCCTCCAAATAAACCAGACTTATGTCATTGCCCTTGACTGCCCTCACAGAATTTGAAGGTAAGACCCTGTTTCTAATTACACTACATGCTTTAGATATAGGATTTGAAAGAACTCTGAACTCAACTGAAGATTCTTCTCTGAGCATGACTTCTCACAGTATGTGAAGGTGCCATGTAAGAATCCAGGGGAGAAAAGCAATAAATAGTCCTACTAAGTTGTGTAAAGAGTATGAACCAAAACAAGGAACATCATGACAAGATGTCCACAAGGGTGCATATTACTGTCTGGGAGAGCAGCTTACAGCAGGGCAGGTCTCAACGTGAATCCCCAGAGTTAGGGTGTAGTAGGATTTTTTTATCTGATGGGTTAGGAACTATAGATTCACACACTCTATAGATGCTTTCTTTCAAATCTTTTCTTTATTCTTCTTTTGTACTCTCTGATTCTATGTTCTATATTCTCTTTTCTTCTCTCTATCCAGAAACGACACCTTCTGTCTCTCTTGATGTTTTCCCTCTAACTCTGTTTTTATTCTTCCTTATTCTCTCATTCTTGATATTTTCCTTCTAACTCTACCTTTATTCTTGATGTTTTTCTTCTAACTCATTTTAGCTCAATCTTTATTCTTTCCCTTACAAGTTACATATATCAACAAAATAATTCAGGCAGTATAAAAATTATAGTGTGGTTACATTCTGTTTATTAAGTGCATGATTACAATGAATACAAGTAAAAAAAATCTTACCTGTTTTCCATAGCCCTTACATGATTAAACATTTTACATAATACAGGTTAAAACAAATTTTCCCCAGAATATACATACAATTGAATTGATACAACTTGTAAATTAACAAAATGTAACCAAGCAAGATATTCTTTTATTGTCAGGCTGGGTTTTGAAGTTACAAATAAAAGACCAATCACTTTCTTGCTTATCCCAAAAAGTAATCTTATAAGAAATTCTAAAGGAATTACAATAAAAACTTCTATATTTAAAAAAAGAATCATTTGGTAGCTGCTGGGAGCGAGAATTAGATTGCTTTATTGATGCAGCTCCAAGGGCATAGACTGCTTTCCACTGAAGGCCACATATCCAAGAGTATATGCACAGCACCAACTGTGGTGCGAACCTTGGAGGATTTTTATTTTATGTCAGGGGCAGGGGACACAAAACTGTGTTGGTAAGGAAGAGTGGATGGATCTGGCAGGAGTGGAAGGATTATATAAACATTCAACACCACAGGCTACATACAGTTCATTAACACTGGTGGTTTCAGCCACCTACTGGGGACTTGAGACCTGCCTCCTTGGGATGAGGTTTCAAATTACTCAAAATGTGTTGTGCAAACATCTCTGGTAGTTTGAAGAAAACCAGAGGAGGGCGCTGCCTGTTCAGATGTGGTTAACATCTCATCCAGGTGGTGGCTTCACGTGACAGACTGTCACTGTGCATAATGAGGTCCTGGTTTATGAGTTTCAATAAGGTCCTGAGAAGACTTGCCCTGTAAGTTTGGTGAACTCAAGAACCAAGTGTCATTGACTTCTACAGTCATGCTTCCTAAGAGCTGTTCAGTTCTGCTGTTCCTCTTAATGTTCAGTAAGTTACATTTACCTTAAGTGGTAGGGATGTCATTTTCTTACAGCTATGAAAGTCTTTACCTTCACTTTCATCTAGAAATGTTATTCCTCCTTATTTATTTATATTTATATTCTCATTCACTCACTCATTCATTTATTTATTTTCAGGGATGAGCAATGGAGACTCAGTGACCCAGACAGAAGGCCTGGTTACTGTCACAGAGGGGTCACCTGTGATGCTGAACTGTACCTATCAGACTAGTGATTCAGCACCTTATGTTTTCTGGTATGTGCAATATCTCAACAAAGCCCCTCAACTACTCCTGAAGGGTTTCACAGACAACAAGAAGACAGAGAACCATGGGTTCCACGCCACTCTCCTTAAGAGCAACAGCTCCTTCCACCTGCAGAAGTCCTCAATGAAGCTGTCAGACTCTGCCCTGTACTACTGTGCTCTGAGTGACACAGTGAGGGAGACTGCAGGGAAAGCTGCACACAAACCAAGTGTACAGGAGGGTGAGGGGAGTGGCCCTGTGAGGGAGAGCTGAGTATGTCTCTAAGTGGGGTTTGCTTAGCCTCCAGAAAAACAGCAACAAATTTCATATTAAAGTCCCAGAAACCTAGGAATCTGTGGATTTTTCTGACAAAACAGGATGAAAGTCATTGCTGGAAACAACCTGCACTTTTATCCCCTGATATACTTTTCTCCAAAAATTGGAGGACCTCTTACAGAAAACATCTTCAGAAAAACCCTGCCATACAATTTATCTTTACCAAGATGTCTTACAAAATTTAGTGATTTAAATTCCCCAGCATCTTCTGTTATTGCCCCCCACAAATTTATGACCCAAAAGAGGAACATAGACTCTAGTCTTTAAAAATAACCTTCAGTCTCACTACACATGTATTTCAGATTCTTCTGCTCATTGGTCCATGTAACAGAAAGTTCAGGCAGACTTCCAGTCTCAGCTGCTGTTCTATCGCTGTGAAGAGAAACCACGGCCAAGAGAACTTATCAAACAAAGCATTTAATTGGGGTGTGTCAATTACTATCATTGTGGGGAGTGGAGCAGCAGACCAGCAGGCATGTCCCTGGAGAAGTAACTGAGGTCTTATATCTAATCACAAAGAAGGGCAGAGAGAGGGATAGCCTGGGCCTAGCTTTTTGACTTTGAGATTCCGAAGACCACCAGTAATGACACACCTTCTCTGACAAGGTCACACATCCCGACCTTCCTATACAATCCACAAACTGCAACCAAATATTCAGATATGTGAGTCTATGGGGATCATTCTCACTCAAGTCACCACACTCCCCAACAGCTTCCATTCAGTGAAGCTGCTCAGAAAATAGAGCTGATAGAACTCTGAAGATGCTGCCATGAGAGACAGTCCCTCCCCTTTCCTATACACTGTGTATGAAGCAGGCTAGTCATAAAGACTCTGTCCAGGAAGCACTTAATGTCCACTCTCACAGGCCACTACACTACCTTAAATCCTAAGGACATGGTATCATTACTCATCTGGGATTAGAGTTAGGTTCTCCGATAATTCTTCTGCAATGTTGGAAAGGAAGCCAAGGTTTTGATCCTTCTCAATTCTGGAAACAAATTATTGGCTTAATGTAAAATTTCTAGTACTCATATTTATCTCTCTATAAAGGAAGAAAGATCTTAAATAAAAGACCATGGTGTCTCTCAAGAAAGATTCATGTTTGTGTTCACAGAGAACAGTAAAGTAGTATATGCTAGTTTACTGATTAGGAAGCAAAACTGAATGTCAAACAGAATTTTTAAATCCCAAACACTACTTAAATGGCACAGCATAGAACTGAATCTCTCAGAAGAGTGCTTGTCAAACCTAGAATGAATGCCAAATCTAATTAAAAAATTCCAGGTATGGGAAACCTTCCTTCAAGTTGTAAATTACGGACTTAAGAGACTCCTCCAAATAAGACAGGCTAATGTCATTGCCCTTTATTGCCCTCATAGAATTTGAAGGTAAGACACTATTTCTAATGACACCACATGCTTTACATATAGAACATGAAGGAACTCTGAACTGACCTGAAGATTCTTCCCTGAGCAGGACTTCTCACAGTATATGAAGGTGCCATGTAAGAATCCAGGGGAGAAAAGCAATAAATAATCCTACTAAGTTGTGTAAAGAGTATGAACCAAAACAAGGAACATCATGACAAGATGTCCACAAGGGTGCATATTACTGTCTGGGAGAGCAGCTTACAGCAGGGCAGGTCTCAACGTGAATCCCCAGAGTTAGGGTGTAGTATGACTTTTATATCTGAGGGGTTAGGGACTATAGATTCACACACTCTTTGATGGTTTCTTTCAGAACTTTTCTTTATTCTTCTTTTGTACTCTCTGATTCTATGTTCTATATTCTCTTTTCTTCTCTCTATCCAGAAACGACACCTTCTGTCTCTCTTGATGTTTTCCCTCTAACTCTGTTTTTATTCTTCGTTATTCTCTCATTCTTGATGTTTTCCTTCTAACTCTACTTTTATTCTTGATGTTTTTCTTCTAATTCATTTTAGCTCTATCTTTATTCTTTTCCTTACAGGTTATATATATATATATATATATATATATATATATATATATATATATATATATATCAACAAAATAATTTAGGCAGTATAAAAATTACAGTGTGGTTACATTCTGTTTATTAAGTGAATGATTACAAACCATTATAGATAGGATCACTTGCCAGCACACACCCATTACTTTCACCAGGATACACTTAGACAAATGTCAGCCAATCAGGAGTCCTGAGGATTGGAAATTCCTCACACCTACCTTTGCTACTATAAAAACCCAACCCCAACTGAGCTCGGGGCTCTTTAATCACTCCAATACACTAGACACATGGAGAGTCCGAGTTTGCAAACTTGCATAAGAATAAAGGTTCTTTGTTTTTACATACAGGACTTGGTCTCCTAGTTGGGTTTGGTGGACTCCGTGATCTGGGCAGAACAGATTCACCCATCAGGGATTCGCTTCCTAGTGGGCTGAGACCCTGAGGTCGAATACCGTCTGCTGCTCCTCTGACATGGACATGGCCACAGACAGGTACAATAGTAGCTCTTATATCTTTGGGGAAACTAATATATATCTCATTGAATTCAAAGTTGCTCAGTAGCAAGGAATTCCAGCCTGATACTATAAACTTAGTTAACTACCCATGGTGGGAGAGGTCATAGACCCTAGAGAAGAACCCACTACGGCAGCCACTTTCCTGAATCAATGTAGCTTCTAACTGTATTCTAAGTACTTATGATTACACACTGCTGGAGATGAACTATAGTCAGCCCCAGTCTCCGGTCAGAAAAACTGAAGCGTGGATGTGGACTCAGAAGCTAAACACACACAGAAGACTTACCTGAGGGGGCAAAACTTAATTTTCCTGTCTTTGTTTTTCTCTTAGCCATTTTATACCACCTAAGATAAAAAATCTGTATGCAAGAAGAAAATTACTTCATAATTGAAAATTATGTATTTTCCGCATCAAATTAAAATCCTTACCTGGGAAGAAATCACAATATGACCATAAGTTACATGCTTTATTAGAAGTCCATGTGTAATTAAACATCTTCATTTCTATTAATTTTCCAACCATAACATTTTCACCCTCAAGCAATGCTTCTTTGTTATTGATTAACTAAGTTTTAAGCAAGTCAAGTATATTTCAGCCAGTAAGTACTTTGTGCTGGCAGGCAGCCATTTGTGGTTATAGTGCAGCAGATTTTTATCCTTATTTTAGTCCACAGAACCTTAATCAAGTGGTCTAGCTAACCATCTGTATTACATACAGAACAGTCTTTTAATTTCCTTTCACAACTCTGTTTACTCAAAGTGCACACTAAAACCTGAGATTAATTCTGTAAGCTACATGACCAAGAAACTCAGACCTAACCTTGGATGTAGAGACATAACTGGTCTTCTCTAATCATCATAATGTTTATCCATAGTGAGAACTAACTCATGTATAATGCATGAGACCTCCTTGTTTTAATTTTCCATCTTAAGCCAGTCTCACATCTCTAAGTTTCATTGCTCTATGAAAATCTTTTTCATAATGATCTGCAAATAAGGAGAGGGATTTTCCCATAAAACCATCACAATTTACAGGGTACAGTGGAATTCTCCCACTCAACAATCATACCATGCCAAATTTAGTAAGTAGACGATAGCAGCAAGCAGGAGAAGAGCCAGGAGAAGTAAGGGACAATATGCATACAATCCCCCCATAAGTCGGGGGGGCAGCTTTTTGTCTCCAGAGTACACTCTTCCTAGCTGTACTTACTGGTGAGCCATACTCCATAAACTTCATTGTCGACTGCAGTTTCTCCAACATGGCCACTGCCAATATACATAGATAAGTATAGTTCTAAACCCTGATGAAAGTAGTTTCATTTTGAAGCAGAGAGTCACTACTACAGTCATAGCCAACTGATCAAAGAGCAGATAGTAAATGTTGTGGAGTCTCTAGTTCCAGCTAATATATCTACAATTCAATTCCCTCACCCAATGCCACAGAACATCACAGAAATGGAGCAGGAGAGACTACATGAACCAGAGAAACAGGACACCAGCTGAGAGGAGGCCATGAGGGAGAAAACTTATACATTGCTGATATGAATGCAAATGGACACAAACAATATGAAAATCAGTATGGAGGTTCCTCTGCATCTGACCATAGATCTACCACAAGATCTAGCTGTACCAGTCCTGAGTAATTAACTAAAAGATTCTACATCTTTCCACAGAGACACTTGCTCTTCCAAGTTCATTGCTGCTCTATTCATAATCACTGGGAATTGGAAACACTCTAGATGTGCATCAGCTGATGAGTGAGTTGTGAAAATGTGGCACATTTACACAGTGGGTCATGCTTTCGCTAATAAGAGAAATGAAATTATAAGAATTTCAGGTAATTTGGTGGAACTGGAAAGAGTCACCTGAGCAAGGTAACCCAGACAGGAAAAGAAGCTGAGTATTACTCTAGCTTTAAATATGTTTGTTTCATTTGTAAAATCCACAGATATTTGGTATCAATAAGAGGCTGTGGGGGAGGAGGGGATCTTCAAGGGAAGGAGAAACAGAAAAAAACTTTCATATAAGGACAAATAAAGGGCAGGATAGAGGGAGTTGTGTCAGGGAGGGAAAACTAACCCTAAACACCTTCTGAACAAAACAGTTTAGGAAATCTGTTATAGAAACTTTCTGAAACATCTACTCAAACTAAAGTGGAGTCTAGCAATAACCTATGAGTATAAACACACATATAGAAGGCACTTTGTCAATTATTTTCATAATGAAAACTCTGTGATGCATTCCTCTACTGTTACGAGTGTACAGTGCATTGCCCCAAGTAGTCACCACGTGCAATAGTACACCAGCACTGCTGGCCCTGTCACTCTGGAATGCAGCACTCCTATCTTGGTTTCCCCCAATCCACTTCCTTCTTATGTGGTAATATTTTAAACATTTGACTGTAGCAGGAGTGTTCCAGTTATTAAATGCATCTCAACAATGGCAATGGGTTTTTGACCCTACTGCACGAACTGGCTTTGTGGGAGCCTAGGCAGTTTGGATGCTCACCTTACTAGACCTGGATAGAGGTAGGTGGTCCTTGGACTTCCCACAGAGCAGGGAAACCTGATTGCTTTTTGGGCTAATGAGGGAGAGGGACTTGATTGGGGGAGGGGGGAAATGGGAGGCGGTGGCGGGGAAGAGTCAGAAATCTTTAATAAATAAATAAATTAATTAATTAAAAAAATGCATCCCAAAGCTATGAACCCATCCCATTTATACTTTATCATTATGTTCCTGATTTTTCTTCTCCTGCAGAGATTTCACTTCAATTATTTCACAGGGGAAGATTCTTTTTCTCTGTCTTTTTTAATGTATGCGAGAGTAGGTCTGTGTAAATATCTGGTACTTGCCTACAGGTTCCTGGGAGATCAAAAGAGAGAATCAGGTCCCTTGAAGCTGGAGTTACAGGCAGCTGTGAGCCATCTGATGTAGATGCCAAGGAGGGAACTATGACCTCCTAAAATGACAAGGACCTTTATTCACTGAGCCATCTCTCAAGTCCCAGTAAAGGGTCTTTAGTCAGAACATGCATCCTGAGTAAAACTATTAACTGTTGCTTACCTAGTGTGCTAGGCTCTGTGTGCAACTGTGGTTCATTCTCATTGGGAGTGGTTGGTCCTCTCCTGCTTCCAGGATCCCTAACTGCATATAACACAAGGGTCATCTCAAAACACTCTCCATGCTGTGTTCTACCCAGACTCTCAGCCAGGTCTGGTTTGGCAGGAGCTTCAGGCTCAGAAGGCTGGGAGGAAACTCTGCAGTGTTTGGCCTCACATGCTTCCTGCATAGGGCTGACTGGTTGCAGGAGTTGTAAGCTGTTCACACCCTTCAGCACACCCCTCCTAAATTGGAATGCTGCCTGAAGAGCAACTGCTGAGCCTGTCCAAATTTGTTTGGTGGACTGCTTCAGTGGGGTATGTAATCTGTTGTGGCTCCTGTATTCTTTTGCCTAATACTCATGGATGCCAGTGGGGGATTTGCCTGGGTGAGTTTTTAAATCACAGGAGCCCACTCTGAGAGCCTGAGTCAGTCTGAACCAACCTGCTCTGTATACCTGGGATATGAAGGACACACAGACTGTCAATGGGAACCAATACATATGGAAGATTTAGAAGCATTAAGGAAGCAATGTCTGTGGGCCACACATAATTAATACACCCTAAAAACACCCAGGACACAAAGAACAGTCTCCTAAGGATTTTTTTTTCTTTTTTTTTATTAATAAAAAATTTTCCGCCTCCTCCTAGCCTCCCATTTCCCTCCCCCTCCACCCACTCCTCTCCCTCTCCCCCTCCCCTACTTCTCTTCCCCTCCCTCTCCAGTCTGAAGAGCAGTCAGGTTCCCTGCCCTGCGGAAGATCCAAGGTCCTCCCCCCTTCATCCAGGTCTAGGAAGGTGAGCATCCAAACTGGCTAGGCTCCCACAAAGCCAGAACGTGAAGTACGATCAAAACCCAGTGCCACTGTCCTTGAATTCCCATCAGCCCTCATTGTCGATCATGTTTAGAGAGTCCGGTTTTATCCCATGCTTTTTCAGTCCCAGTCCAACTGGCCTTGGTGAGCTCCCAATAGATCAGCCCCACTGTCTCAGTGGGTGGCTACACCCCTCGTGGTCCTGACTTCCTTGCTCATGTTCTCCTTCCTTCTGCTCCTCATTGGGACCTTGGGAGCTCATTCTGGTGCTTCATTGTGGGTCTCTGTCTCTATCTTTATCCATTCCAACTCCTAAGGATTTTATCTGAGGTAAATTATCTAATAAACTTAACTTTAAATTGATAAATACATAATTAGATTTCTTTTATAATTTTTGAAATTCTTCCATGCCAATTGCAGATAATATCATCATTCAGGAATTTAAATTCTTTTTTGGTTTCTACTATGGATGTAATTTTAGAAGAGATATATGACCTGCCTGGGACATAAACACTTTTGGATATAGTTACTATTAGTCTGATAATTCATATCCTATCATTAGAAAATAGTTTGATAACAGTGCCAAGAATAAGAAATTTGTTGAAATGATACAGACTTTACAGAGTTAAAATGAGAGATTAGTTGAAGGATTCATTTCATTGATTTGACAATGATAAATTCACGAGAAAAATTCATTTTATTGACCATGGAAATGATAAATTAGCAGACAAACTTCATTCCATGTCAAATGGTTATAAAAAAAACTGGCAGATAGAACATTGCTTTCAAAAGGAAATCTGCGGGGGCAGTATCCGGAGGTCAGCCGGGCGGGCACGAATTCCTTTGTCCTCAGTAGCCTGCCTGCACTGCGCAGGTAGGTGCTTTGTTTACAAGCTACCCAACCAGCAAGGAGTGCTGTTCTCGGCACCAGAAGAACCTTCTCGGAGTGAGTGAGTCTCTGACCCGCGGCCGCAGCCCGGGTCAAGGAAATATTTCCTGCAGGCCCTATACTCCTGCATACCGCCTCTCTCTTCATACCTAACCCAGCGTGTACCCAGAACCCTCCCTCACTTCTCTCTCCCTTCCATCTCTGGGCAAATAACATCACCCAGCTCAGCCTGTCTGGACGCTGGGGCAGTATCCAGAGGGCAGCCGGGCGGGCGCGAATTCCTTTGTCCTCAGTAGCCTGCCTGCACTGTGCAGGTAGGCGCCTTGTTTACAAGCTTCCCAACCAGCAAGGAGAGCTGATCTTGGCTCCAGGAGATCCATCACTGGGGCACCTAGAGAGACATCACGGGAGAGTCCCATCACTGGGAAGTAACATCAGTGGGCAAGGAGACTTGATCCTGTAAAAGAAGATCCTTAGGGGAGCATTCAGAGGAAGAGATGGGCAGGCGCCAATGTAGGAATTCACCCAACAATCTGAAAAACAACATGAAACCACCTGAACCCAGGGACCCCACATCAGGAGGACATGAACACCTTAATCAAGAAGAAGGAGAAAAAATGGAATCTTTGAAAGTGATTGACATCCTTAAACAGCATGTAAAAAACGCCCTCATGGAAATGGATGAGAAGTATAACAGAAAGTTTGAAGAATTTAATAAATCAGTGAATGATACCCTCATAGAAATAGATGAGAAGTATAACAGAAAGTTTGAAGAATTGAATAAATCAGTAAATGATACCCTAGGAAGCCAAGGAAAAACAATCAAACAGATAATGGAAACAGTTCAAGACCTGAAAACTGAAATGGAGACAAGGAAGAAAACACAAACAGAGGGCCGTCTGGACATAGAGAATCTAGGTAAATGAATAGAAACTACAGAAACAAGTATAACCAACAGAATACAAGAGATTGAAGAAAGAATCTCAGAAGCTGAAGATACCATAGAGAAAATAAACGCACTGATCAAAGAAAACAGCAAATCCAACAAGCTCTCATCACAAAACATTCAGGAAATCTGGGACACAATAAAAAGACCAAACCTAAAAATAATTGGAGTTGAAGAAGGAGAAGAAGTGCAGCTCAACGGTCCAGAAAATATATTTAATAAAATTATAGAAGAAAACTTTCCCAACCTAAAGAAAGATATACCTATGAAGATCCAAGAAGCTTACAGAACACCAAATAGGCTGGATCAAAAAAGAACATCCCCTCGCCATATAATAATCAAAACACAAAGCATACAGAATAAAGAAAGAATATTAAGAGCTGCAAAGGAAAAAGGCCAAGTTACTTATAAAGGCAAACCCATCAGACTTACACCTGACTTCTCTTTGGAAACCATGAAAGCCAGAAGGTCCTGGATAGATGTACTGCAGAAACTAAGAGACCATGGATGCAAGCCCAGACTAGTATACCCAGCCAAACTTTCATTCACTATAAATGGAGAAAACAAAATTTTTCAAGATAAAAACAAATTTAAACAGTATGTAGCCACAAATCCAGCCTTACAGAAAGTAATAGAAGGAAAATCACAAACCAAGGAGTCCACAAAGGCCCACAATAACTCAGATATCTAGAGTCCCTTCACCAACACTTCTCAAAGAAGGGAAACACACAAACTCTACTACTAGAAAAATGACCGGAATGAACAACCACTGGACATTAATATCACTTAATGTCAATGGACTCAACTCATCTATAAAAAGGCACAGGCTAAGAGATTGGATACGAAAACAGGATCCAACACTCTGCTGTCTACAAGAAACACACCTCAAACACAAAGACAGGCAACTACTCAGAGTAAAGGGCTGGGAAAAGGCTGATCAAGCGAATGGACCTAAGAAACAAGCAGGGGTGGCCATACTAATTTCTAACAAAGTTGATTTCAAACTTAAATCAATCAGTAGAGATGGAGAGGGACATTTTATACTCATAACAGGAACAATTCATCAGGAGGAAGTCTCAATCCTGAATATCTATGCCCCTAATGTAAAAGCACCCACGTACGTAAAAGAAACATTACTAAAACTCAAGGCTGCCATCAAACCGCACACACTAATCATTAATAGTAGGAGACTTCAACACTCCTCTCTCACCAATGGACAGGTCAATCAGAGTGAAACCTAACAGAGAAATAAAAGAATTAATGGAGGTAATGAATCAAATGGACTTAACAGACATCTATAGAACATTCCACCCAAAAAGAATAGAATATACCTTCTTCTCTGCAGCTCATGGAACCTTCTCGAAAATCGACCACATACTCGGTAACAAAGCAAACTTCCACAGGTACAAAAAAATATGCATAACCTCCTGCATCTTATCAGATCACCGTGGATTAAAGTTAGAATTCAACAACAAAGCTACACCCAGAAAGCCTACAAACTCATGGAAACTGAACAGTCAACTACTGAACCACACATGGATCAAGGAAGAAATAAAGAAAGAAATTAAAGTCTTCCTTGAATTCAATGAAAATAAAGAAACAACCTACTCAAACTTATGGGACACTATGGAAGCAGTCCTGAGAGGAAAGTTCATAGCACTAAGTGCCCACTTAAAGAAAACAGAGAAAGCACACATTGGAGACTTAACAACCCACCTCAAAGCTCTAGAAAAAAAAGAAGCAGACTCTCCTAAGAGGAGTAGAAGACTGGAAATAATCAAACTGAGGGCAGAAATCAATAAAATAGAAACACAGAAAACTATCCAAAGAATCAATGAAACAAAAAGCTGGTTCCTGGAGAAAATCAACAAGATTGATAAACCCCTATCCAAACTAATCAAACGGCAGAGAGAGAATATGCAAATTAATAAGATCAGAAATGAAAAGGGTGACATAACAACAGACACAGAGGAAATTCAGAGAATATTGAGATCTTACTACAAAAGCCTGTATGCCACAAAACTGGAAAATGTGGAAGAAATGGACACTTTTTTAGATAAATACCATATACCAAAGCTAAACCAAGACCAGGTGAATGATCTAAATAGACCTGTTAGTCGCGAAGAATTAGAAACTGTTATCAAAAACCTCCCTACCAAAAAAAGCCCAGGTCCAGATGGTTTCAATGCGGAATTCTACCAGAACTTCCAAGAAGACCTAATACCTATACTCCTTAATGTATTTCACAATATAGAAACTGAAGAGTCGTTGCCAAATTCCTTTTATGATGCTACAGTTACTCTGATACCAAAACCACACAAAGACTCAACCAAGAAAGAGAATTACAGGCCAATCTCGCTCATGAACATCGACGCAAAAATCCTAAACAAAATACTGGCAAACCGAATCCAAGAACACATTAGAAAAATTATCCATTATGACCAAGTAGGCTTCATCCCAGAGATGCAGGGCTGGTTTAACATAAGAAAATCTATCAATGTAATCCATCATATAAAGAAACTGAAAGAAAAAAACCATATGATCATTTCATTAGATGCGGAAAAAGCATTTGACAAAATTCAACATCCCTTTATGATAAAAGTCTTGGAGAGATTAGGGATACAAGGGACGTACCTAAATATAATAAAAGCTATTTACACCAAGTCGACAGCTAACATCAAATTAAATGGAGAGAAACTCAAAGCCATCCCACTGAAATCTGGAACAAGACAAGGCTGTCCACTCTCTCCATACCTCTTCAATATAGTGCTTGAAGTGTTAGCGATAGCAATAAGACAACACAAGGGGATCAAGGGGATTCGAATTGGCAAGGAAGAAGTTAAACTTTCGTTATTTGCAGATGATATGATAGTGTACATAAGCGACCCCAAAAACACCACCAAAGAACTCCTACAGCTGATAAACACGTTTAGTAATGTGGCCGGATACAAGATCAACTCCAAAAAATCAGTTGCCCTCCTTTACACAAAGGATATGGAAACAGAGAGGGAAATCAGAGACGCATCACCTTTCACGATAGCCACAAACAGCATAAAATATCTTGGGGTAACGCTAACCAAGGAAGTGAAAGATTTATTTGACAAGAATTTTAAGGCATTGAAGAAAGAAATTGAAGAGGATACCAGAAAATGGAAGGACCTCCCTTGCTCTTGGATTGGGAGGATCAACATAGTAAAAATGGCAATTCTACCAAAAGCAATTTATAGATTCAATGCAATTCCCATCAAAATCCCATCAAAATTCTTCACAGATCTTGAGAGGACAATAATCAACTTTATATGGAAAAACAAAAAACCCAGGATAGCCAAAACAATCTTATACAATAAAGGAACTTCTGGAGGCATTACCATCCCTGACTTCAAACTCTATTACAGAGCTACAGTAATGAAAACAGTGTGGTACTGGCATAAAAACAGAGAACTCGATCAATGGAATCGTACAGAAGACCCGGATTTTAACCCACAAACCTATAAACACCTCATTTTTGATAAAGGAGCTAAAAACATACATTGGAAGAAAGAAAGCATCTTCATCAAATGGTGCTGGCACAATTGGATTTCAACCTGTAGAAAAATGAAAATAGACCCATATCTATCACCATGCACAAAACTCAAGTCCAAATGGATCAAAGACCTCAATATCAATCTTAACACACTGAACCTGATAGAAGACAAAGTGGGAAGTACCCTACAACAGTTGGGCACAGGAGATCGCTTCCTATGTTTAACCCCAGAAGCACAGACATTAAGGGAAACATTGAATAAATGGGACCTCCTGAAACTGAGAAGCTTCTGTAAAGCAAAGGACACTGTCACTAAGACAAAAAGGCAACCTACTGAATGGGAGAAGATCTTCACCAACCCAGCAACAGACAAAGGCCTGATCTCCAAAATATATAAAGAACTCAAGAAACTAAACTTTAAAACGCTAAATAGCCCAATTAAAAATTGGGGCACTGAGCTGAACAGAGAATTCTCAACAGAAGAATTCCAAATGGCCAAAAGACACTTAAGGTCATGCTCAACCTCCTTAGCGATCAGGGAAATGCAAATCAAAACAACATTGAGATATCATCTTATGCCTGTCAGAATGGCTAAAATCAAAAACACCAATGATAGTCTTTGCTGGAGAGGTTGTGGAGGAAGGGGTACCCTCATCCATTGTTGGTGGGAATGCAAACTTGTTCAACCACTTTGGAAATCAGTGTGGCGGTTTCTCAGGAAAGTCGGGATCAACCTACCTCTGGACCCAGCAATACCACTCTTGGGAATATACCCAAGAGATACCCTATCACATGACAAAAGCATTTGTTCAACTATGTTCATAGCAGCATTGTTTGTTATAGCCAGAACCTGGAAACAACCTAGATGTCCCTCAGTGGAAGAATGGATGAAGAAAGTGTGGAATATTTACATATTAGAGTACTACTCAGCAGTAAAAAACAATGACTTCTCAAATTTTGCATGCAAATGGATGGAAATAGAAAACACTATCCTGAGTGAGGTATCCCAGACCCAAAAAGAGGAACATGGGATGTACTCACTCATAATTGGTTTCTAGTCACAAATTGTGGTCATTGAGTCTATATTCTGTGATACTAAAGAAGCTAAATAAGAAGGTGAACCCAATGAGGGCTGCTGAGAAGCCAAGGAAATGGCACAGGGTTTTGATCCTACTTCATGTTCTGGCTTGGTGGGAGCCTAGTCAGTTCGGATGTTCACCTTCCTAGACCAGGATTGAGGGGGGAGGACTTTGTACTTCCCACAGGGCAGGGAACCCTGACTGCACTTCGGTCTAGATAAGGAGGGGGAGGCAGGGGGAGGCGGGGAGGAGTGGGAGGAGGGGGAGGGAAATGGGAGGCGGGGAGGAGGCAGAAATTTCTTTTTTTCCAATATAAAAAAACTAAAAAAAAGGATAGCTTACAAACTTTTGGTTGGATGTCCAATGGTTAAAGCTCTAGTGATAATATTCTTATGGGAGACCTTGAGCTGCTAGGTAAAATTCTTACAAAAAACAGTTTCCAATAGAGAGCTTAAAACAGCTGCCTAACAGGTACTCAAGCAGGTAAAGTATAAATCAACAGATAAAGTATACAATAATCAACAAATACAGTATATTAATTATAATTCAGCTATGGCAAGTGTGTATATTAAATGTAAAACTTATTCTACAACAGTTTTATAAAAAATGAGGCTTATGGCTAAATCTTATCAGTTTTGCTAGTTAAGATATTAAGCTCTTAATTTAAACCAGTAGCCTGTCTGATATAAAAGGACAGGATAGAATCTGGAAAATGGTTTAACAAAATTTTGACTATGATCAAGGTTTCTTATACTAAACAGTAGACTCATTGATAATTTTAAGATTGATTCCTGGATATTTGCCTTTTCTAAATTCAAAGGCCAAAAACAATGGTCTTTTCCCAGATCATTGCTACAATTTATGCACCTGTATTTTGCTAATGTTATAGCAAAAATTCCCTTAAAGGATTTTATGCTAAATTTTACAATTGGCTCTTCCAATGGAGGAACTGCATATATGGCTAATAATAATAAAAATTATGGAGCATAACAAGGCTCCTTCAAAGCAACTCATAAAAGTTGCCAGCAGATCCTGATGCAAATGGATCTGGCTTGTTGACACCAAGCTGACCTTTGCCAAGACAAGGTGAAGAAGCCCTCGCAATGCATCATGAAAAAACCCGACCTATATATATTTGGGGTCGAGAATGTGTTTGTGCTTTTTTCACAGAAAGAAAATGAAATCTGAACGTGATGTCGAGGCTGTGGACACAGAGGAGTTCCAGACTTCCAGAGGTGATTGAGGAGAGATCCTTGGTCCGGTCTTCCCTACCCCCAAGGAAAGGAGTGCCTGCTGACAAAACCAGCTACACCACTCTGCATGGTGTCATCCAGCCCCCAGAGTCCAGGGAGACCTGGCTGACATAAGGGCCAGGATGTGCTTCATGTGCCTGAATCCAGCTCGACTCACCCTGGCTACCCCACCTGTCCTGGAGCACAAATGCTAAACTGCTTCTGCAGCTTGAACTCTGGTCTGCTTTGGAGCTGATTTGCAGACTAAACATCAGACTGCTTTAAACTTTGGGACACAGAACTCATTTTAATTAAAATATTAACCTCTCTTCACTTAAGAAGGGGGAAAATTGGGGGTTCCTGTTACTGTTGCCCAGAGGCTGGATCTGGTGGTATTTGATAACAACAATGTATGTCATTGTACTCCTACTGAATTTGAGCTAATGATATTTGTAACTGCTTATAGATAATGGGTAAAGTTTGACACATGCTGTAAAGTGTTTGGGTTTAATGCATATGTTAAAAATTTTGGATTTTGATCCCTTTTACACTGCCCTAATTTTTTGGCAGGCAGCACACGTAACTTTATGTGGAGTAGGCACTTAGGAAGGTGGTCATACCATAGGCCAGACTAAAAGGTGAATACTGGGTTGGGAAAAAGCCATTTCTTCTTATCTGGAGATGGAGTTATTGGTGGCAATATTATACCATTATATCTTTAGTTTGAGAAGCTCCTCACAGTCTTTTCATTAATGATAGACACAGGGGCCCAATGACGGGAGTTAGTGTGGATCCTCGCCTGAATAGCACACCAGAGATTGTAGAAACCGGCTCAACATGGCATGGTACAGGTATGAGTGCACTCTCCACATGGCCTAAGACAGGGTGCCCTATGATCTGTTTACTTTAATCCTGCTAGATGCCTTTTATTTGAGGAGCTCCAAGGATGGGCGACTTATGGCAGGATAATCCCTCAACCTAAGGCAGGGCCCTGGGAACCCTAGGAAGGGTAAGGGGAAAAAAAAGGCCTGGTCCCCACTCGACCTAGGAGTCATCGGGCACCCCTCTGTTCCCAAAACAGATGGATTGCTTCACCACTCGAGAGGAGGGTCTCTCCTTGTCTCAGTCCCTTCTCCTTTGCTCTGACACCATGGTTGACTCTGACTGGTGCTCTCCACGTGATAGCTGCCTGCCTTTGTATGGGAGGGGGGAGGGGATCTGTTGGGAGCTGTTTCCCCCTAGAGATCATTGCAGGAACCATCGCCCTGGGGAGACTGTGGGGAACCCCACACCCATGGTTGTACTGGGAATGGTTCTGTTGCCCCACACCCAGTTGAAGCTGTTAATGGAGAAAAATAAAATAAAAAAAGACAAATAAAGGAACATTTAAGCCGATAAAAAAAGGAAATCTGCATGTCATAGAGATAATCACTAAGGATGAAAAGGTATCATTAAAGGATAAAATGAAATCTTTAAAATCATATGTGAATAATGAAAACAAGAAACTGATTGTCTAGTGAAATCGCTGCAATTATTCATTGTTTATGAGGTTCAGACCTGACAGAAAGTTGTGACATATAGATTTCAATCCTTAGAAGAATTTATTAAAACTGATTTGAAAAGAGAGTGTTAAGGCATAGAGAAAAGAGATTAAAGGTATTGGTACCCTCCAGTAACTTACAGAGTCAGAGATGACTTGAGTTCACCTGCTATTATCTATTCTACTAACATTTGTGAAAAGGAAAGACAGCAAATAACAAAAATTCCAAAGGTTATGCAGACTCACAATGGGAAGCAATACATATGGAAGATTTAAAAGATATTAAGGAGGCAATAGTTTCTTTTGCTTTGCATTCAACATATGTGACTCTGTTGCTAAACACATGATCTTCATAAAATAGGATTACCCCAACTGACTGACTTCAATTAGTCTTCAAAGTATCAGAATATGGTCCTCTGTTACAATGGAAAATATATTGAAGATAAGAATAAAAAGCTCTTGAACAACAAAGTAAGATTAGAGGTTACAAGGTTTCCCAAATTCTCAGTGAGTTCTGTTAAGCTGATATAAATAATCAGGCCACATACAATGAATACACCTTGTCACTATGACATACAGCAGCATTGAATGCTTGGGACAAGATTCAAGAACTAGGGAAAAGAATTGAGAAATATAGTAAAGTTACGCAAGGCTCAAAAGATCCATTCAGTGACTTCCTGTAAATATTGACTAAATTTATAAACATAGAGTTATCAGATCAAGAAACTAGATGATTACTCATTGAATCTCTGGCTTTTAGAAATGCTTATCTAGAATGCAAAAATGTAACTGGGCCTTTAAAGATTAGATTAGCACCCATGCATGAATGTATCTTACATACAGCCAGTGCTGAGTCTCATAGCTATGGTGATGAGGACAAGATAGGCAAGGCAATTTCCAAAAGCCTAAGGAAACATCAAAATGCCAAATGTTTTAATTGTGGTATAATTGGCATCTGAAATGAAATTGTGGGCAGGGCATTCCTAGAAATAATGTTTCTTCTAGGAATGACCCAAATAGAAGACCCCACCCTTCTTAATTATGTGGAAGATTTACAAAGGCAAACATTGTACCAATGAATGCATATCAATAAGAGACAAACAAGGCAACTCTCTACCTCTGGGAAATTCTTTAGGGAGCCTCTCACTGGCCTCCAAGTTGAATCTGGTCCAGTCATTCCCAGACTTTTATAAATGACCAAAGACCAACCTAAGGATACAAATAAATGACATTGTAATTAAGGGATTATTAGACACAGATACAGATGTGATTTGATTAATCTAGAACCATGGCATCCAAATTGCCTCTACAGGTGGTAGATGTTCAATTCCTAAGAATTGGAAGCCTATCTCAAGTAAAACAAAGCACAGAATGAGTTGAATGCATAGGACCAGAATGACAGAAGGGAAGGTTGAGGTCATATGTGGCTAATGTAACAGTGCATCTTTGGGGTTGTGATCTGTTGCAATAATGGAATATTCAGTATAGCAATCCTTAAGTCTCAGAAATAGAACCTGAAAGACTGTAAAAGATTCCATTTCTGTGCTTGGCATATTTAAAATTATATTAACTAGGTTCTCTAGATGTAGAGATATATACTCCACATAGATAGGAAATCTTCAAACCCTTCAAAGACCTATAGAATATGGCATTTAAATGTTTTAATAATTTAAAATTCTGTTTCTGTGAGACATGATTGCTTCTAAAAGCACCACGTTTCTCCTGAGAGAATGGTGGGCACTAAAGGCACTGCATATGAAGCTTGTATTCTTCCTGGCAAAACAACCCTATTAGTCAAAGAACTTCCCTTGCCTCGACTGCTGACACTTAGTACACTGTTCAAACTTGACAAGCAGGATATAAGGAAAAGTGCCTGCTGAACCTTGCCAGGACAGGGTAGAAGAAACTTTTGAATCTCCCAGCTTTTGAGCAATGGGCTGTCAGATATTCTAGGCATATAGACAAAGTTAGTTTCCCCAACATGGGTGACTGTCCAAGTAGCCAGTTGTTTTTTGTCATTTCTCACATCTTTTGCAAGTCATTCGCTTGTACTTCCTGCTTACTCTGGTCATATTATTTTCCTTCTCAGATCTTTAATGGGTTGAAGACTAAATAGCCACAGTTACTATCCTCTCATATCTTAACTAATAGCATATCATGTACTAGATCCAGATTCTTCAGGACAGGACAGCTATTGGAGTAATCTCTGCAAGTTACCATTTACATATGTTCTAGATATTTAGTATGTGTTTTTTACTTGATGTTGCTCTTGTTGGTTGTAGTTCATTTTCGTTTACATTAATATTCTTTCTTTCTCCTGAACAATACGTGATAATCATTCATATTATATTTAGCCTTGTATTAGGTTTAGAACCTTCTCATTTAGACAGAAAAGAAGAGGTGTAGTGAATGTTCACTCAGTCCATGATCTTGTATATCTGGCCTGATGGAGGTGGTGCTTCTTCCCTGCACTGTGACCTCTTAAAATGAAGGAGGGATAGGGTCACACTGGTTTGGGTGATGAAGACCAGATCAGGCTGCATGAAGTGTGTGTCATTCTCCAGCTTTCAAAGAACTCTACAACTGGATTCACCATTTCCTGTATTTGTAAGTGTATTTATCTCTTTTTCATATCTTAATAAATTCTTGTTACTTCTTAAACAGATGTATGTGGATTTCTCACTACAGCCCTGAGAGGAAAAGTTTAATGAAGACATTCCATTTAGTGTTCTAAGGTCTCCCATTCTCTGCCAATGTTTCAGTTGTGGAGTTGTATGCCCATATGTTTTCCCCCATCTACTGCAAGTGAAGCTTCCCTTATGATGGTTGAACAAGACATTGATCTATGCATGTAGCAGAAAGTATGAGTAATAGTTCATTGTGAAAATGTGCCACATATTATCTATCTCTTGGTGGACATCAAATCTGTTTCTAATCTGGCTACTATTAAATAGAACTGCAATGAAAATCATTAAGCAAGGGCATTTGTAGCAGGGTATAGAGCCCTATGAGTATATGCCCAAATGTAGTATTGCTGAATCTTGAGGTAGATATATTTCCATCTTCTTGAAGAACCACAACACTTACTATCATAGTGACTATTAATGTTTGCACTCTCAATTGCAGTGGATCAGTGTTCTTTTCCCTTGCACTAGATCCACACCAGCATGTCATTTGTTTACAAATGTCATTTAGAGATTTTGGCCATTCTGACAAGTGTTAGGTTCTCATAGTGCTTTTAATTTGCATTTTCCTGATGAGTAAGGATTTTGAACATTTAAGTGTTTCTCCGCTGTGTGTGTTTAATTTTTCAGGAACTCGGTTTAGATCTCTATTCTATTTTTAAATGTATTATTTCTTTTCTTGATTTTTAGTCTTTTGAGTTCTTTATATATTTTAGATAGTAGTTCTATAACAGATGACTAGTTCTCACTGATATTTCTCCTCTCTGTAAACTGATACTTTTTTCAAATGATGGTGTCATTTGCCCATACATAAGCTTTTCAATTTCTTGATGTTCCATGTATTGATTATTGTTTCCAGTGACTGTGCCTTTGTTGTCCTGTTCAGACAATGTTTTCCTCTACAAATAAGTTCAAGACTATTCCACCTTTCTCTTCTATTAGATTTAGAATATCTGGATGTATTTTGAGGTCTTTGATCCATTAGACTTGAATTTTGTAGGGTGATAAAAATATTCTAGAAGCATTCTTTTATATGTAGCCACTCACTTTGAACAGCATAATTAAAGATGTGGTCTTTTTTTCTTGTATGTATTTCTGCCTTCTTTATCAAATGAGGTGTTCATAGGTGTGTGAGATTTATGTCCAGGTCTTCAATTATTTTCTACTGATCAGTATGTCTGTGTTTGTGCTAATAACATGCTGTTTTCTAACTACAACTCTGTAGTACAATTGAAATCAGGGGTGGTAAAATTTTATCTACTTCTTTTATTATTCATGACTATTTTAGCTACACTGAGTTGTATGCATTTGCATTGAAGCAGAAAATTATTTGTTTCCTGATACTGTGAAGAACTGAGTTGGAATTCTGTCAGAGATTGCATTGAATCTGTCAACTGCTTTAGGTAGGATGGCTACTTTCACTATATTAGTCCTATCCACCCATGAGTGTGGAGATATTTTCATTATTTGATGTCTTCTGTTTCTTTTTTCCACATTTTAAAAGTCTTAATATACAAGTTTTTCCATTGCATGGTTAGAGTTTATCCAAGATTTTTTTTATCATTTTGGGGGATATTTTACAAGTATAGCTTCCCTGATGGCTTTCAAATGTTTTTAGATATAATAATGTATTTTTTTATTTTTATTTTATTTTTTTTGTCCAAGATGTCCATTTCTCTTAGTTTGTCTACAATGCCTGGGGTTCCTCTTCTCGGTCTTCTGCTTTGTTGGTGAAGCTTACATTTGATACTTTGGTTTGACTCCCTAATTTTTTTTATTTCCAGTTTTATCTCATGTTGTGTTTTCTATAGTTATTCTATTTCTACTTGAATGTCTTCAGCTGCTTTCTTCATTATGTTACACTGTTTTTGTATGTTTTCACAGGCTTCTTTAAGGGATTTAGTTATATCCACTTTAGGATCCTTGGTCAAGTTCATAATTATCTATTTTCATGTCCTTGTTTTGTGGTTCAGTTGTATTGCATTTTCTGCTGTAGTAGAATTACTGGGTTCTGATACAGACATATTCTTGGCTATCAATGCTTGTGTTTACATGCATATATCTTGGATTGGGATATCATTTTTATATTTTGGTATCTAGTATTTTCTTTGTTCAGTGGGTGTTTTCTTTCCTGGTTTTTGCTGAACTCTCTGGATCTTAGTGAAGTTTGGGCTTTACTGTATGTTAGGGAGTGCTTCTATGTGACAAAGTATGACAGACAGGAACAGATGTGGGCTAGGTGAAAAGACTGAGAAAGTCTTCAGTAGCAAGCTAAGGGGATTCTGTTTGCAACTGGAGGTAGGATCCGTTGGGAGTTGCAGCGTGGTGGGAAGAGAGATTCCTGAAGTAGTAGTAAGGCAAAGAATTATGGTGATGGGGATGGAAGGGCTATAGACCCTGTGTCTGAACCAAGAGTTGCAGTGTCTAGTAACTGAAGTTGAGGAAAGGCCCTATAAGCAGGTTGGTACCAGATTGATCATAAGAATAAAGAGACTGTAGTGGAAGATAAGGAAGGATAGTGTGAATAACTTACTTGAGACCCTGCCAGTGTGGTCACTGGGGTGGAAAGTATTTTTATGTGTTGCAGGGTAATACTAAGGAAAGGGAATGGACCAGAGTGGATACTAAGATGGTTCACAGGTATGAGGGAAACTGAGTCCTCTGCAAGTCTTGGTGAAATCCCTGAGGGATGAAGGCAGAAAGGAAAAACAAGCCAATTTTAAGTAGGTGTGGAGTCCAAATCCACGTGGGCACCAGATGAAGATGGACACTTCAAAGAAAATCCCACATTAACTCAGAATTGAGTATAATAGATGGTTATTTATTTAGTGGTAGACTCACAAATCAGTATTCTCTGCTTTAATGGAGAACAGCAATCAAATCCCACAGCTGTAAAAGAGAGAGGCTGGAAACACGCTTTGCATCCATGTAAATAGTATAAGAGGCCATACCCCAGTGGGCGGGTAACTTAAAGGCTATTGGCTGTAGGAATTCCTATAGCAGTGGTCTGCTAGAGGTTTTAAGATGGTACCATGGGAACTAAAATTAGGAGACAAAGGATAGTGATGATGCCCTACCTGTTTTCCAAGCCTGTGTGTACACTGCATTCCCAGATAGACAGTGTTTGTAGTTGTTCACAGTTGGGACAAAGAAAAGGAAATGGGCTGGAATCAGAGAATGCTGGGAGGGTCCACAGGAAGGAAGAAAGATGGGTTTCTTATAAGGTTTGGCAGATTCTCTAGGGAATCCACCACTGCTCTTCTGTCAGAAATTCAGTCTAGATTCTGGGGAGTGAGAGATATGGATGGTACCATCCTCAAGACCAAATGACTTCTGAAAACTTCCCTAAGGGTAAGCTATGTGAATTTGTGACTCCAGGACAGCCTCTCTGGAAATTAACTTACATGCACGAAAAAATCATATCTGTATTGTCAAAAAGAACTCACTAAAATAGAAAAAATATTTTTTCTTACAACACAAAGTCCATGAAAGACTTGAAAACATCTTTTTCCAAAGTATCATAACTTTAAGGATACATACTGACTCTGCATCTGAGAAAATCAGAGATGTTTGGTGAGTGATCAAAGCACTCTGAGATATAGTAGTGCATTAGGAGACAGTTCAAGATAGAAGAAATGTTGTTACACATACACATATGAACATATCATATATATTTACATATGAAAACATTATATATATGTATATATATATAGAAGCATGAGTATGCCATGTTAGATTTAAATATAAGAAGCAAACTCACAAGTGTGTAAAAATACCATTTTTGATCTCCCAACACTAGAACTCACTTGACCTGATATATTTCTGTTTTTTGTGTCTGAGTCCCTCATAGGTCAGAGAACACTAAAGCAGAGGCTTCTCTAGTTAAGAGTGCAACCACAAGGTGGGAGTAGATCTCAACATCTGGGGCATATGCAGAGTACTCACTTCCTTGTATGCTGATTGTATGGGCTTAGGGCAAAAGCACAGCCTTTTTCTTAGTGACTGAGTTGATAACTCAAGAGGTAGAATTGTTCTTAAGAAAGAACAACACCCAAATAGCTGTAGTTGACCTCCTAGACATCACAATTATACCCTGGATCTTAATTTAATTGGAAGAACAATGAAGACATATGTCCCTACTTTATTCATATTCTTGTGGCTGCAACTGGATGGTGAGTTAAGATTTTAAGACCTCTGAATACTCAGTGGATATTTCTGAGATATCCAGGAGAAACTTTTCTCTATTGACCAGTAGAAAAAAAGAAATCTGGAAAGTGATGACCTGACAACCATTCTTCTTTCTCTCAATCTTTCTGCATAGGTCTGAGCCAAGGCGAGCAGGTGGAGCAGCGTCCTTCCATGCTGAGAGTCCAGGAGGGAGCCATAGCTGTCATCAACTGCACATATGTAGACAGTACCTCGTACTACTTCCCTTGGTATAAGCAAGAACCTGGAAAGCATCCTAAGCTGATTATTGACATTCGCTCAACTGTGGAAAGAAAGCAGGAACAAAGATTGATCATTTCACATGATAAGAAAGCCAAACAATTGTCTCTGCACATCACAGACACCCAGCCTGGAGACTCTGCCATGTACTTCTGTGCTGCAAGTGCACACTGCTCCCCAGGCACCTGCAGCCTGTCCTAAAACCTGCCACAGGGCCTGGAGCCCCATCCACATCCTGTGTCACAGGCCTTCCAGGGCAGCACGTGCCAGTTGTTAGTTTGCAAGTGACAGCTACAGTATAGATATTAAAAACACAAAATAATAAAGTTAGTTTCAAGTCACTCAAAATAATTTAGAAGAGTTTTCTCCTTTCTTTTTTAATTTTTTAAAAAGGTTCAGTGGCAGTGTTATGATTTTCCTTTCCCTTTCTTCCCTCCAGCCCCTTCTATAGATCCCTTTCCTCAGTTCCTCTAAAATGCATAGTCTTTTTAACTACTATTAGTTTTTATTAGTTATTATTTTAAAATTAACTTATTGTCTTTTTAACTATTATTACATTGTATGTAAATGTAATTAGCTGTGTTTGATTACTGTTGATTGTATGTATATAATTTTAGGACTGACAACTTGATATTGGATAGCCAATTAGGGGGATATCCTCAGGGATGAAAAAATAAAAAATTCTTTTTCTCTCTCTAAATTGTGTGTAGTTTTTGTCTAGAGATCGGGCCACCATGAGATTTAAGCAGCAAGATAGGAGATGAATAGCAAAGGGATACAATTAGGAAAAATAAATCAAATTATTATCAGGTGATATGATATTCTATTCAAGAGATCCTAAACACTCTACCAGAAATTTCCTATAAATTATCAGTGAGTTCTGCTACGTAGTAGGATACCAAATATACTTACAAACATCAGGAGACTTTCTATACGTTACCAGTAAACATGCTGAGAAAGAGATCATCCACACATACCCATTAACTACAGCTTTAGTAGTAAAATATCTAGGAATAAACCTAATAAGGGAAGTTAAATACTTCTACAAGAAAGACTTTAACTCTGAAGACAAAGGCTGAAGAAGGCACTAGAAAATGGAAAATTCTCTCCTGTTCATGAATTAGTAGAATTAATGTTGTGGAAATGACCACTTTACTAAAAGTGATTTAAAGATTTAGTGCATTCCCAATTGAACCCCACAACATCCATCACAGAAATAGGAAATAAAACACCTATATCCATATGCAAGCACTCAGAACATGAAATAGACAAGACCAAAAGAGAAATGTTACACAGCATATAATAGTTAAAACATTAATTATACAGAGAAAAGAAAGTATAATGAAAACTGGCCACGAAAAAAAAACATAGGTCACATTTAAAAACAGAAATTTATATTATTTTATTAATAACTGGCAATTTCAATACCCTACTTTCTCAGGTAAAGAGTTCACCTGGACAAAATATCAAAAGAGAAACCATCAGAATAAATTGAAATTCTACACCAAGTGGACTGAACAGATACTAGCAAATACTCTAACCAAATGGCAAAGAATGAACAATCTATTCATCAGCACATTGAGGATTTTTCTAGAATTGACCACATCCTAGGACTTAAAAAATCTTTACAAATTAAAAATATTTTAAATCGTTCTTTGTATTCTATCTGACAACAACGCAATAACGCATACTCACAAATACATATATACAAGTATATAATATATAATACATATATAAGTATATAAACATGTTTATATATATGTATTATATATGACAGAATTTCATTATTTTTTTAGCTGAAGAGAGTCCTATTGTGCATATTTCTTCTACTTCTTTTTTCCTCATACAATGCATCCCAATCACACCTGATTCCCATTCCTAACAAATTCACCCTCTCACCCTGTACCCTTCTCCCCAAAATAAAAAAATACACCAAATTTAAATTGTGTTGCCTATATACTCATTGCAGCGTGGTCAATCTTTCACCTGCCAGCCCCTTAAAGATAGTTGAGTTCTGCCTCCAACCTCCAGAAGCCATCAACTGTAAAGAGACAACTCCAACATCTTTATCACAATTATTAAGGACTTTCTTCAAAAGCTTCGTGTCTGTCTTTCTTTTTGGAGTAGAGGGTAGGGAGAGGTTATCACAGAAGCCATCAATGTCTCTCATTCTCAATTATGAGTCAGTAGCTATAGAAACAACAGCAAAAGAAGTTTCCCTGCCCATAACAACCAGCAGCAGCACAGATCACAGACTTCTGGCAGCAGCATGAACTGCAGACATTATGTTAAGTGAAATAAGCCAATCACAGAAAGACAATACTGCATAATCTCTTTCATAAGTACAATAGAACACTGATATTACTGAAGTTGAAAATAGAATGGTAGTTACCAGAGTCCTGAGAGAGCAGAAGGACGAGGAGACGAGGCAGACAGATGTACAGATGTGAGCACTAAGAATAAGGAGTTCTTGTGTGCCACTGCACTGTAAGGTGACTAAAGTTGTCAAGCATGTTTTACATACCTCAAACGTACAGAAAAAAGGATTTTTAATTTTTCTTTACCATAAAGAGATGAAAAATATTTGAGGAGATACATATATGTTCAATGGAATAGAACAATATAAATATGTATTTTATGATCTTTGTTTTTATATGAGTAAAATATAATTAAGTAAAAACTAAAATAAATAAGTAAATAAACTGTTCAGTTTCAATACAATTCACCCCCACAAAATAAAATACTCCAGTAAGTAGACAAATGCATGTATATTAAGCAATTCATTATTAAATGATGAAAAAATCAGAGAAGAAATTAAGAAACAAAAAATTTCTTTGAGCTAAATAAAACTACAAAAAATATAAAAAAAACATTTGAGACACATTGAAAGCAGTACTAAGAGAGAATTTACAGCTCTATGTACCTACATTAAAATTAAGAAAAAGCAGAAATAAATGGCTTAATTATTAAACTCAAAAATTTTGAAAAGTATAAGGAAAATCCACAACCATTTGATGGCAATAAATAATAAAAAACAAGAGCAGAAATCAATAAAATAGAAACAAAGCAAACAAAACAAGAGTCAATGTATCTAAAAGTTTGTTCTTTAAGAAGACTGACAGATGAACAGATTTCTGGCCCAACTCAACAAAAGGAAAAAAAAGAGGTGACCCAATTTATCAGTATCAAAAGTGAACAGGAAAACATGACAAGAGATATCAAAGAATTCAAAGTATTATGAGGGAATATTTTAAACACTTATACTGCATTAAGTTAGAAAACATAGAAGAAACACATTAATTTCTAGATTTAACCAAACCATCAAAATTAACAAAGAAGTCAACAACATAAACAGGCATATAACAAAAGACGAATTTACAATAGTAATGAAATGCCTCTAAGCTTTAAAAAAACTTCAGAACAGATGTACTGATAGCAGAATTCCATCGCACATTCAAAGAATATCTATAGCTAGTCTTTCTTAAACAACTAAAGAAAATACAATGAAAAAGACCATTCCTAAACTCCTTTTTTGAAGCCACAATTTTTCTGATACCCAAATCAGGCAAAGACACAACAATAAAAAATAAAACTACAAGACAATATCCCTGATGAAGATAGGCTTAAAATTACATTTTTTATTTATTAGATTCTTTAAAAAATACCAATCCAAATTCCCAATACCCCTTCTCCTCCCATTCCCTCCATACACCCTTACACCTCACTCCCTCTAATCCTTTGCATTGTGGAAGGTCTAAGCCCCGCCCCCTACTACATCTAGGCTGAGCAAGGTATACATCCAAAGAGAATAGGATCCCACGAAGACAGTAAATGCAGAAGAGATAAATCCCAGTGACCACTGCCAGTAGGCTTGACACTATGACCACACTGGCTGTATCTCTGGCTGCACGTATGGTTCAAAATACATGTCAATTAATGCAATACACAAATGAACTTAAAATCACATGAGCATCTGACAGACACAGAAAAGGCTTTTTAAACAAAATCAAGCATGTCCTCATGATAAAAGTCCTAGAGAATGTAGGGCTAGAAGGAACATACCTCAACACAATAAAAATTATACATGAGAAACCCACAGCCAATATCATCATAGATGGAGAAAAGCTTGACTAATTCCCTTCGGTGTCAGGAATGAGAGAGGGATTTCCACTAGCCCCATTCCTTTCCACATTAATCTTGAAGCAATAAATCAAAAAAAGGAAATTTAAGGGATACAAAGAGTGAAAGAAGAAGTCAAACTATCCATATTTGCAAATGATGGGATAGTATACATTAGAGATCTCAAAATTGTACCAGAACGCTTCTAGATATGACCAAAACATTCACCAATATGGCACTGTACAAAATCAACTTGTAAAATTCAATAGATTTATATATCCCACCACCAAACAGAGAAGCAGATCATGAGCACATGCCCATTTACAATAACCTAAAAGAAAAGAAAATATCTGTGAATAAACCTAACCGAGTAAGTTAAGGAACTCTATGCAGGAAACTAAACCACTGAAAAAGAGATAGAGAAAATCTATCGCATGCTCATGGATTGGTAGAATTAACATTGTTATAGTGACTAGTATACCAAAGGATATTCAGAGATTCAGTGCAATCCTAATCAATATCTCCATCTTATTCTACAAAAAAAAAAAGAAAAATCACTATCTTCAAATTTATATAGTAGTTAAAATAAGCATGAGCAAAAAGAACATTGTGGTGGGAATACAGTTTCTGATATTAAGATACATTATAGAACTATAGTATTATAAGTAATATGGTTATGTCAAAAAAGATATGCAGACTAATGAAACAGAATTAAAGACTCACATGAGTACATGTAACTTCAACCACTTAGTACTAAACAAAGATGACAAAAACATTTGATGGAAAGAGAAAAAAGACATCGTCAATGATTGGTGCTGATAAAACAGGATAAGCACATATAAAAATGGAAATAAAGGGGTATCTACACCTAGCACAAAAACTAGCTCCAAATAGATCAAAGACATAAATGTGAAACAAAAACCACTAAAACTGTCAGAAGAAAATGTAGGCAATATCTTACATGATGTAGGGAAAGAACTTTCTCCTCGGCTTCCAATTGTCCAAAAATTAAGGTCAACAATTGAAAAGTGGGAGTTTATGAATCCAAAAATATGCACATTAAGAAAGAACTAACAGGATGAAAAGATATCCCACATAATGGGAAAGAATCTTTGCCAGATATACATTTTGGCAGGATTAGTTTACAGAATATAGAAAGAACTAAAAGTATAAAAAGTAAAAAAAAAAGAAAGACCTATTAGAGGGGAAAGGGCACATGGGAGAGTTTGCAAGGAGGGAAGGCAAGGAAAAAATATTGTAGTTTAACAATAAACCCAAAACTAGTAATTAAAAATAAAATTGCATCTGAACTAGAAAGGTCAGGTTAGTAGTCAAGCTGCAACTTTTGTTTCCTAGTACCCAGGTGCTGTGTGCTTTGACTCTAGAAAAAGAAGTCCATTTCCCCCCACATCTGATAATACCATGAAATATTAACATGGCTAATTTCTTAAATGTGTTTCTATTAAAAAAGAGGCTGTAATTATCTTGGACTACTGATATATCTCATGGTGCTTATTTTTCCTACAGAAGAAAAATGTGAATGATGCATAAGCTGGCCACATATTAGTAACTTACTTATTACCTTAAGACATAAAACGACCAATAAAGACAAAACAATTAGAAGGAAGGGCAACTAATCACACAAGCTGTGAAAACAACGATGAACATTATAACAAGAAGCTGGAAGTACATGTATCGTGGTTACATTTAATCCCTGTACTTTCTTAGCAAGGAAGGAGATTCATGTTTTAAATGCATGGAGATTAACCTAAAAACACTGAGAGAATTCCAGTGCCGATGAAGGCAAAAAGTGAAGTCCGTTATACAGGCGTTATGGGGAGATCAAGTCAGTTTGTGTTAGAAGGAAAAGATTTTTTTTATTAAATTTATTTATTTATTTATTAAACATTTCTGCCTCCTCCCCGCCACTGCCTCCCATTTCCCTCCCCTCTTCCCACCCCCCATCCAGTCCCCGATCAAGTCCCCCTCCTCATCAGCCCAAAGAGCAATCAGGGGAAAAAGCCTGGGATAAAACCGGACTCGCTGAACATAGAAGGAAAAGTTTTAAGGGTGACGGGGAATCTTTTTAAAAGTTTAGATCTCTCCATAGAGTTCAATGTCTGTGTTTCTTGTCATGGAATTTCAAAATATTTGAGTTTTTTTTTAAGGCAGTGTGACTCCTCCCCTGATAAAACTTCAATTAAAAAATGCCTTAAAATTGACATTCACTTAGAGCAGAGAAAATACTATCTTTGAAGTAGCAGTGATCCTCAACCCAATCTAAGAGTTCATTATTTCCATGTCTTTTAGCAAATATTGCCACGTTTAACTGTTTACTCTCTGGACACCAGGTGGCGCAGCACCATAACACTATAGCATTTCCTGTGTGAATTTAAATTTAGACTCATCGTTTCTGTTTTCAACATGCTAAGCATCAAGACATTTTGTTTAGATGGCATGAAGAATGGGCTCTTCTCCGGGCTTCGTGACTGCTATACTCCTCGTACTCGGTAAGTAAAGTGATTTAAACTTTTCACACTTTTATGTCAAAAATTTTTGAGCCCTGAAATCATCCAGGAGCTTTGTTTTTAATGTGACATACATATCTGTTTTATTTTTGCTTTTTTCTCTAGCAAGAACCCATGGAGAATCAGTGACACAGACGGTTGGTCAAGTGACCCTTTCAGAAGAGGATTTTCTTACTATACACTGCAACTATTCAGCCTCAGGGTACCCAACCCTGTTCTGGTACGTGCAGTATCCCGGAGAAGGTCCACAGCTCCTCTTCAGAGCCTCGAAGGCCAACGAGAAGGGAAGCAGCAGAGGTTTTGAAGCTACGTATGATAAAGTATCCAGCTCCTTCCACTTGCAGAAAGCCTCAGTCCAGGAATCAGACTCAGCTGTGTACTACTGTGCTCTGAGTGACACAGTGACGGAAACCACAGGGGGAGCTGAGCACAAACTGAGCACCAGAAGCCTGACTGCTGAGCTCCTGGTTCTGAGTAGAACAAGAAGTAGAGTCTTCCATTCTCAGCTCTTGACTGAGACTAAAGCAAAATCTGATGCAAAACTGCCTCAGGCAGAGTATGAGAGCCCCCCAATAAAGCCGTGTGACTAAGTAAGTTGACTGCTTGTTGTAGGAGATGAAGTCTGTCCTCCACTTTTTCTTCCACAGCTCTCTGGTAGAGCTAGCTGCATTATATAATTGCAGGGAACAGGTTGCTCCAGGAAAAGGGACATCCATATAATGTCTTCTGAAAGTATGGAGGGAGAGGTAACAGAAGAGCCCAGGGTCCCCAGTCCTAGGATTCCTATAGAGAAGGAATGAAAACAGAGAAGGAGGACAGAACCAGGACTGTCACACAAGCACAGAGGAGAAAGGAACTTCAATTGAATGGAGAAAAGAACCTTTTGTTGTTAGTAAGATCAGGTTAACTCTAAAATACAAAGTTGTAGAGCCAAGGGTGGAACTTTTGAGAACTTCAAGTGGCTACATAGCAGCTAACTGTCTAAAGAGCCTTGAAAGTAGTTTCAGTGATTGTGAGAGGGCAAACATAAAACTTAATGCCCTGCCACATAAACTACACAGCATAAAACAGACACTGTCTACACTCTCCTAAAGAGTTTAAATCATTGTCTGCTCCTTCTGGAATACAACACAAAGTTCAGACTGTGATATACAGTGTTTCACGGGATAGGTATAGTTTCAGGACTGGTCATTTGGTCTTGGTACCCAGTTAGGATGTTCAACCTGTGGAGGACTGTTCCCAATATCAGCATTTCCTGGTTTACTATAGTTGTTTCTCTACAGGTATTGCCTTATGAGATTTTCCATTTCCATGTTAGCAAGTCTATTGGTGTACTTCTTCAGTTCTTGTTTATACACAGAGAACAAGCAAGGTACCCAGCCCCAATTGAGGCTTCATCACTGAAGGCTCAGGGAACAGCAAGGGAGAGAGAGTGGGAAGAGTGAAGGAGATGGAGAACAAGGAAAGTTGCTGTGAAATTGTGTTTCCTATAAATGAGAGAAAACCTCCCTTGGAAGATTTTATTTTAAAAGTGTATGGCTGAAGGTTACTGCAGTGACTAGTGGACCAGTAAAACCATCTTTCCATTACTCTTTCTGCTGTGACTGTAAGGTTCTTCCCACACTCACTAGTCATCTGGCTGTGCAGCACCAATTTCATAAAGGTTATTACTGTTGAAGTACATCGTAGACTTGTTTATGTGTGCCAGTAGAAATAATTAATGTCCATAAATAAATACATTTTCTAAGGTTCATGAAAAGATCAAACAGACCACTTTTGTAAATTCTAACTCTTTCAATAGTAATTCAAAGTTCCTGATGTGTCTTCCTGCTCAAGCCACTGGACCTTTTCTGCCAGGCCTCAGCCCTTTGGGTTGGACTCAGTATAAGAGAACCAGACTCCACACAGGTCTACTACCTTCCTCTACAGAAACCCCATCTGCAAGGTCTCAGTCCCTATGCTCTCACTCAAAAAGATTAGCCCAGCTCCAATGTGACTTTGCCCCTTCTGAATCCCTGCAGTCCATTGCCTTTAAGCCTCAACTCAGAACTCAGGATCAGTGGATTAAAATCTCATATCAAAGATACAATGAATTACATAACTTTACATGGAAGGTCTCCAAAGAAAAACAGACTAATAGTAAAACCCAAGACAGTATATCCCCTCTCCAAAAAAATCCAACATATTGTAGTGGTTCCCAGTGAGGCAAGTTAATTAAAACTGTATAACTTAGACCAAAAAATTACTATAAATATGGCAAAAGAATTCATGAATCCCCCAAAACTCATAATCCCCAAAAATTCATAATCCCCAAAACCCATAAACCCATAAAACCCAAAAATTCATAATCCCCAAAAGCTAATAATGAACAGAAATTAAATCCTGATTTATCCAAGAAAACATAAATACATACTTAGCAAAGTAATGTGGACTTTCAGAATATAAAAACTTAATTCAAAAAGGAACTAGAAATGATGAATACTAGGGTTGTTTGATAATGGCTCAAGTAATTATATCATTCTACATTATCTAAAATTATATATATTATATATTATAATATTTATATATGCACATTTGTTATATTTGTTATATATGCATATATTTAAGATACATTTATCTTATAAGAATATATATTATTTTAATAAGATATATAGCAATAAGAATATCTATCTTAATATGAAAATATATAAATCTCAATAAAAGAACATGATATATATTCCTTTATATATAAACATATCCTTATCTTGAAGAAAGTTATGCTACTTGGACTAACAGTGCTTCCCACAAAAACCATACTCTATCAAAAACAACAGTACCATGCATGAAGAACCTCCTTTACAATCAGAGTAGTTAGGCTAAGTGACTCCCAAAACATTATAGATTATTGATGTAGCTCTAGATTGCTTCTCAGGGTTGAGGCCCTATTGCTAAAGACATAGTATCTAGGATTCTCAAAAGGCTATGAATCTACCTGTTGCTTGTTTGCCCCGGCTGCACAGAACCAAAATAATCACACAGAAACTATACTCATTAAATCACTGCTTGGCCCATTAGCTCTAGCTTCTTATTGGCTAACTATTACATATTAATTTAACCCACTTCTATTAGTCTATGTATCACCACGAGGTTGTGGATCATGGAGTCTCTCTGACTAAATCTGCCCTTCTTTTCCCCAGCATTCAGTTCCATCTTTCCCGCCTACCTGAGTTCTTCCCTATCAACAGGCCAAGGCAGTTTCTTTATTCATTAATGGTAATCACAAAACAGAGACAGAAGGTCCTCCTGCACCATTTCCCCTTTTCGGTTTAAAGAAAAGGGAAGGTTTTAACACACTATTTCCTGCTGTTTGGGGGCACTGTTAATCAGGTCTTTCATGGTGTATCATGTGTGCTAGGTTCATCTCCGTCAGCAATTGAGTGAAGTATTTTCTTTGTGGGGGTATTCACAGCCACCCTACATGGGGGTCTTGTTTCATGTAACCATATTGATCTGGGAGCAATCTACAGGTTTTCATCTTCTGTGAAAACAAAAGAGGCACCTCTTTTCCAAAGCAATATATCCTTACACTCAAATTTTGGAATCAGGATACCTTTATGTTGGTTTAACTTAGCAGTCCATACAATGAAATGTCTCTCTGTACTTAGCTCTTTCACAGTCAAGAAATTTAACGAAAACACAATACTCCAGATTCTCTGTATATAGTCCATCTTTAGGTGGCTTTTCTCTACTCCTTTTAGTCTATGACTGTCTGTACTTTGTCTCTTTAAAGTCTTTTTTTCCTAAATGATTTACTTCTTTTTCAACTCTCTATACTGATTTTCTTCTCTCTCCCAAGTCTGTGTACATTCATCCAACACTGTGACCCATTTAGAGTTCTTCTATGTCTGAATCTGCTCTTATTGTGTTATCTGTAATTCCTTACCATCTTGAAGAACTTTTAAAATGATAAGCATCTTGGTTTGATGCTGGCTTTACCTCTCTCCACTTTTAAAATGGTGGAAGTACCATTACTGCCAGGTCTGGTAGGAGCCACACTCACCACTTTAACTCTGAGAATGAGTGTCCAGTACATAAATCCTTTTTATCTGAGTAATAGCTAAATATGCCATGCAGCTTACTGCGTGGCCTGGAAATATCTCTGTGTATAGTGGCAGGAATGTGCCATGGTTGTGCACACTGAGTAGACCTGATCCTACCACCTGCCCAGGTGGGAAGGGCTGAGCCATAGGCATGATATCTGCTACTTTTCTCCTGACCCTGAGTGGGCAGACACAAACAACCGAGCCCACAAATACCATTGAAATTCTTTATAGCCAGAGTTTGTACTGGCAGCATGGCCCAGGAAGCCATGTTTTAAAATTATATGACTTTTTTGCTGCTATAGCTGAATCAGGAAACCTCTCCCAATAAAGCTGTGGCAAGCCACCAGAAGAAAAAAAGCTGTGGCTAAACTTTGTTTTTGTGTCTAGAAATCCTTTTCAAGTCCCCTCAGGTTTTACATGGACTTAGTCCACCATGTTGGAGTGCCAATCTGTTGCAAGGAGTCGCTTGTTCATCTTGGCTGCCCAGAACCAAAATAATCACACAGAAACTGTATTCATTAAATCACTGCTTGGCTCATTAGCTCTAGCTTCTTCTTGGCTAACTCTTACATATTAATTCAACCCATTTCTATTAATCTGTGTATTACCACGAGGTCATGGCCTACCAGCAAAGTTTCAGCACATCTATCTCCAGAGGCAGATTATGACATCTACCTGACTCTGCCCTTCTTTTCCCCAGAATTCAGTTATATCTTCCCTGCCTATCTAAGTTCTGCCCTATCAACAGGCCAAGGCAGTTTCTGTATTCATTAATGGTAATCACAGCACACAGAGAGAAGGACCTCCCACACCATCTACCATATTACACAGTTCTAAAACTCAGGAGTATTTGACCAAAGGATTCTCTATATATTATATTACAGAGACACTTGCTCATCCAGTTCACTGATATTCTTATCATAATACCTAGGAAATGAAAACAGTCTAGATGTCCATCAACTTATGAGTGGATAATGAAAATATAGAAGAGTACATAATGCAATTATATTTAGCTCTGAATAGTAATGAAATTGGTGCTAGAGAGATGGTTGGCAGTTAAGAGCACTTTCTCATCTTGCAGATGACTTATGGTTCTGTTCCCATCATAGACATGACAGCTGAAACATATCTGTAACTCCACCTCTAGAGGATTTGAAGCCCTCTTCTGGCCTCCAAGGCACTGTTCATAAGTGAACCAGAAACATACTTGAAGGAAAAACATCTATACACATTCAGCAAATAAATAATCTCTAAAAAGAAAAATAATTAAATCATGAAATTTGCAGGAAAAAATGTATCAAACTAGAAATAATTACTCCGAATGATTTAACCCAGACACAGAAAGGCTAACTCAGCATGCATTTCAACTCATGTATCAATCCCAGTGCTGAAATTTACATTCGTCGGTTTGTCTGGCTGTATGCATAGAAGCAAGGAAACAAGAAAGTGCCCTTTAGACAATAGGGAAAGATTAAGGGTTGGGTATAGTATAACACAAGTTCTACAGAAAAGAAAAGGAAAGAAGGGGAGGTGTGCAAGTGAGGAAAGTAATAGGTGGGAAGGGCATAGGAGAGTGTTGGATGAGTATGTTTAAAAATTATATAAAATAAAGTATTTTATGAGCTTTATATATGTATTTTATATCTATAATTTATTGAACTATAACATTTATCAAATGAAAATTTCAGTGCCATGTGTGGGCTACATACTTTAAATTTGTTGGTCAGGGAAATTCCCGAGATTCCCCAAACAATAGATCCTATTGTTATTTCTCTTAGTCAACTGCCAGAACCTCTTAGCAAGACTAAGTTCTACAACACACTTAGGTCACAGGACTTGGAGAAATCAGGTTGGCATTGACCTTGAAGCTTCCTCCTTTCTGGTTAGCTTTCAGAGACCCTGAAGAGTTTTTGAAAGCTGCTGGTTACAAAAGTTGTCAATAGTATTAAACTTCTGTGAACCATGAAATTTATAATAATCACCAACCTGGCAAATTGGTCCCATTGGTTCAATTGCTGCACTAATACTATGGGGGTAGCTAATATCTATCTCATAGGATTTAAGATCCTCTCCACAGTTGTAATCTCATACCTGGTATTGTAAACCTGGTTAAAAATGGTTTTGAAGGGCATAAATCCCAAGGAGAATCTATTTTGCTAAGTAGACGTAGAATCCAACCAATTTCTAAATTCTTATCCATATACCCATAAATTATTGCAGCTCTCATCCTTGATGAGAGATATTTCTTGTTGTATGGGACAAGAGTTAACATAGAGATTCATAATCTGCCCAAGGGAAAAGAGTAAATGACTGTGGTATGCTCAATCCCAAATATTGACATAGAAAAATGGAAACTTGAAAAACCCATAATAAGTTTGAGAAGATTGCTATGAAAAAGTGTCTAATGGATGATAGGGTTCTTGTACTGATAAACTTAGCAGCTGTGTTTCCCTACACAGGATCAAACCAATCAGCATTCCAGGATGGGTGGAAGAGCTGTAACTGGGCCCCATTGATAGCTGGGAGATACAATCCATGAATTACTTCAGGGGAAGACAGAATCAGTTGTCTCCAGGAATGTATGTCATAATAAGTTTTCTCTGCTCCAGTGGATGTTTCTATGCTCATATGTATAATGGAACCTGTAATTGAATCCAGAAGCTTATAAAGAATAGAATAAAGGGAAGAGGATGTGAATGTAGAAAAACCTCATGAAGATGGATCTGGAGAATTTGAAGGTGTTAGTAGGGTTTGGATGTGATTTCAATGTATTATTATGAGTGTATGATAGAGTGTATAAACAGATTCTAGAGCCACTTGGGAATACATGCCTGATAAGGCTGTGCCTCAGGTCAGCATACTACTTTTATGCTTTATCTTTCATTGTCAAATGTTTTCCAAGGCTGTGATGGCAGCCATCATATGCTATTGTTATGCATTCTCTGGTTTTCAAATGTACAGGAAAGTATCTGTTACACTTTTGTCAAATATACTGTATGATTGAAGACAAAGATTTTATAATTGTAATTTTCCCAGTCATTCTATTCCCTATGTAGATGTTAGGGGGCAAAGCAAGAGTCTGAGCAGATAATACTTAGTGAGAACTGGTGTGATGACTTTGGGCAGAAAGGGATCTAACCTAATACTGGCTATCAACTGCCTACCTGAGCAAAGTTGTGGAGAATGTTGTCTGTCAAAGAAAGAATGCAAGTTGTCTCCACTTAGTTCCCTGAATAGCTAGTTAAACATTGATTTAGAGGGGCCTCTGATGCCTTGCCTGTTAGGTTACAATGGAAACATAAAAAAGCTGCAGAGGGGGAATCTATAAACTCATAATTTTCAGAGACCAGTGCTTTTCTATAGAAGGAAAGGAACAATAAAATTTAGATAATTTAATAAGTGCACATGGTATTATTTAAGATCTGAGTGCTGTGCTAGACCAACTACATTTCTAAAGCACCAACTTAAGAAAGCTCTTTTTTTTAAGAGACAGTTAGAACAACATAGGCAGACTAGAAAGTGAAAATCAGCTCCTTAAGATGGGGATTGTTGTTTTCACAGACATCACAAAGAAAATGACAGGAGGACATGAGAAGAGTTGTAGTACACACACACACACATATGTATTATAATATATATATATATAATTGTATAAGTAGTAATATATGTTAAATTTTGACATAATATTAATGGTCATATAGTGTACTGACTAATTCTAGAGAAAAGGTTTCATCTACATTCTTATACATGATTTCAGGTTTGAGTCTATAATAGTTTTCTACAGTGAACCACGAGCATGCCTAATAGCAATCTTTGAAGTTTCCATAAGCAAGATGGGGCTCCACAATAATGACTCCACCAGGAATACAATAACACCACTAAGTCAAAAAAAATGCCACCTAAGGATCAGCTTTGGACTACAAACTGCTCAGAATAATTTTGAGGTTGCTAGCTGAGATGATATAGCCTAACATACTACTTTAGCCAGGACTTGAGACAAGACTTGAATTTTCCCATTAGGCGTTGACTGGAAGAAAAAGATACAGCTATTTTTCCCTGGACTTGACAAATAACCAAAGTTTTCAGGATCTCTAAAAGATACCATTGCCCCCAGACAACAGGAAGTAAATTTTAAAATATGATACCCACATTCCCAAGAAGTAGGGTGGGTGGTTTTTGGTAGTTAAATGGATTATGGATGTTTGTCTTTGTTTAAAGTGTTGGCTACAAGTTGTTATGAATAATGGTCTGGAAAAAAGCTAACCAAGGAGATCAGATTCAAGGTTTTTGTTTTGAAAATAAAAAATGGATAAATAGATATGATAAGAAGGTAAAGGGGTAGATTATTGAATCTATTTTTAAAAAGCAACTACTAGTTTTAAATGTTTTACATTGAATTGGACTTTTGTATATTATATACAAATTTTGTATATTGAGATTAATTTTGTCAGAACACACTATACATACATTTCTACTCTTGTTCAAGGTATTGTACCTAGATAACTCATCTAACAATGTAATGCACTTTCTAGTCCTTAAAAATTATTATTACCAACTGTTTAGGATAGTAAGAAAATGCATGTTAATAGTTAATCACTTATTATAATCAAACTTGTAGTCATATCAAGTATGCTTTGAAGGTAAAACAAAGATACATTTGGATAATCAAATACTTCAAAGATCTACAGGATATAGCATTTAAGGTGTTTTAATAACCTTTGTTCCCTTTTATGACAATGAGATATGTCTGTTCCTAGCAATACCAATCTACTTCATAGAAGTAATGGGCATCAAAGAAACTCCACATGGAGTTCATTTTCTCTGTGGTCAAAGTAAGACACTGAGCAAGAAAATGTCCCTGTCTCAACTGCTGACAGTATGCTGTGCATATTAGACAAGCAGAACACAAAAGAAAGTAGCTGCCATACATTGTCAACACAAGGAGGGACAGAATTCACAGTATCCTGCTTTACAGAAAAGTCTGTCAGATATGCTAGGCCTGTAGGCTGAAGACGTATACCCTAAAATTGCAAAGGAAGACAGCTGTTTCTGCCATTACTGACAGTTTTTGGAAGTCACTTACTTGTACTTCCTGCTTATTCAGTTAATATTACTTCCTTCTTGGAGCTCCAAGGGAGTTGAATACTAGATAGTTATAATTATAGTTTTCCTTGTTTACCTGATACAGAAAACAAATTATAATAGAAAATAAATTAGAAGACTTTGGGCTCACTGAGATAGGATAGATGTGGAGTATTTTCTCTGAATTTGTCAGATACAAATGGACTAGACATTGTTGATATATTTATTGCCTGTATATGTTGTCTATAATTATTGTACTTATTGTATATAGATTCTTGATGGAGGTGGGTCTTGTCTTACTTGATAACTGTTTTGCTATATGTAATTTTACTATGTTAAAATGAAAGCCTTTCTTTTTTGTTTAAACAGAAAAAGGAGAAATGATGGAGGTGAGTCTTGTATCTTATCTGTTGCTTTCATTGGTTAACTAATAAAGAAACTGCCTTGGCTCTCATAGGACAGAAAATTAGGTAGGCAGAATAGACAGAACAGGATGCTGGGAAAAGGAAGCTGAGTGAGGAGTTGCCATGATGTCCCCATGCCAGGCAGACACAGGCTAGAATCTCCCCGTAAGCACACCTTAGGGTGCTACACACCTTATAAGAAATGGGCTAGTCCAGGTGCGAGAGTTAGCCGAGAAGAGCTAGCCAATAATGGGCCAGGCAGTGTTTAAAAGAATACAGTTTCCATGTAATTATTTCGGGGTAAAGCTAGCCATGCAGGCAGCAGGGTGGAGGGATGCAGCCCAGCCCCGCTGCTCCTTCAACAGGTGGCGCCCAACGTGCTAATGAACTCCACGTAAAACCTGAGAGGACTTAAAAAGGACAGAGAGAAAATTTAAGACAGCCTTTTGCTGTTTCTGGGTTGCATGCTGCGAAAAATTGTCCTGACTCAACAACAGGAAAAAACTGGCTATTTTAAAATGCTGGCTTTCTGGGCTGTGCCGCCATTAACTACCGTAATTACTGTGATAACAGTGCACTTAAGGTTTAGGCTGAGCAGGACTCAGGCGGTACCGTATTACTTGTACATGGTGCAACTTATGTTTTTAAGAACTGCTTAACATTTTAATAAATGCTCCTAGGTAGTAAAAAAATGTTACAGATTCACAATAAAACAGATTCAGACATAAAAGACCACACTGTTGGATGAATGTACGTAGGCTTGAGAGAGAGAAGAAAAATAATATACAAAATAAAGTTAATGGTTTAAAAAAAAGGTAAAATCTTTAAAGAGACAGAGTACAGATAGTTATAGATTAAGAGAAATAAAGAAAAATAAGCCACGTAAAAATGGAAAATTCACAGAGAGTCTTGATTCTTTGTATTATTGTGTTTTCTTTAAAATTTTTGACTGTGAAGGAGCTAAGTACAGACAGACATTTCATTATATGGGCTGCCAAATGGAACCAGAATGGATATCATGAGGATATGACTTCAGAATTTGGGTCTAAGAACATGATGCTTTGGAAAGGGTCTTCTTTTGTTTTCACAGAGGATGAGACCCTATGGATTGCATCAATTCCAATTTGGTATGATAGACCACACCCTCCTGAAAGGTTGCTGTGAACACCCTCAAAAAATTACTTCACTGAACTGCCAACTGAGATGACCCTGGCACACAGGTTACACCATAAAAGATCTAATTAACTATGCCCCCATTCAGCAGGCAGCAGTTTGGAGAGAAAAACTGCGCCCATGTTCCCAAAATATTGTTTATAAATGTTCTTTTACATTTAAAGGGGGATATGATATAGATATGAATAATTTGCATTGGTATGGATTTTAAGGTCAATTTTGTTACATGTATATGTATTTCTGATCTTGATTAAGTATTGTGATTGTGCAGTTCATTTAAAAATGTAACATATATAAGTTGTTAATGTATAATCATCAATAATGGTCAAGCTTGTAGTCATGTTAGTTAGATTTTTTAGATGTGCATAGATATATTTCAGATATGCATTCTTCATATCTTTCAAAGACTGCAGAATATGGCATTTAATGTTTTAATAACTTAGGGTTTTTCATGACAATGAGACACCTCTGCTCCTGGCAGCACCAATCTACTTCGAGAGGAAGATGGGCATCGAAGAGGATCCTTATGGAGTTGGATAGCCATTTGGGCAAAAACTGCTCTTGCCTGGACTGATGCATAAACTGGACACAAAGAACCCGCAGAGAGAGGACTGCTGAACTTGCCTAAAGGTGAGATGGTCTTTCAGGGTTCCTGATTCATAAAAAAGTCTACGAGACATTCTACAGGACACAGCAGAAAGTGACTGAACTATTTTTGAAATTTCCTGCTTTATGGAAATGTCTGCTGGATACTGTGGGCCTGAAGGCCGAAGATAGATGCCCCAATGGTATAAAAGAACTTTGGGTGACTGTCCAGGCAGCGAGATGTCTCTGTCATTTCTAGAGCATTTGATTTCTTGTTTACTTAGGTAGTTTTATATCCTTCTGGAGTCTTTGATGGAGTTGAAGAATGGTTAGTTATAGTTATAGTTTTCCTTAGTTATGAAAAAAGATAAAATAGATATAAATATTGTAACTGTAATTCTTGCTTGATGACTGTTTTGTTATATGTAATTTTACTATGTCAAAGTTAAAGCCTTTCTTTTTTGTTTAAACAGAAAAAGGGGAAATGATGTGGGAGTGATTTCTTACTAATAAAGAAACTGCCTTGGCTTTCATAGGACAGAAAATTAGGTAGGCGGAATAGACAGAACAGGATTCTGGGAGAAGGAAGCTGAGTAGGAGTCGCCATGGTGTTCCCATGCCAGGCAGATGCAGGCTAGAATCTCCCCGGTAAGCACACTGTGGGGTGCTACACACCTTATAAGAAATGGGCTAATCCAGGTGCGAGAGTTAGCCGAGACGAGCTAGCCAATAATGGGCCAGGTAGTGTTTAAAAGAATACAGTTTCCATGTAATTATTTCGGGGTAAAGCTAGCCACGCGGGCGGCTAGGTGCTGGGGACGCAGGAGCCCGGCTGCTCCGTATTACTACAGATTCTCTTATATTTGTTATAGTCTTCTTTTTATTTTAGACAAAAAGGGGGAAATGCGGTGACATTTCATTTGTATCCTAATAAATAAAACTTGCCTGAAGATCAGAAAAGTAAAACAGCCACACTGCCCATCCTTACAGACAAGGCAGCAATGACACACACCTTTAATCCCAGTAGCCACAATGACAATTTTAATCCTAGAAGCTACACTAGCTTGTCATAGAAACCAAGCAGTAGTGGTGCCCATGCTTAATCCCAGAACTAGAGAGGATTATAAAATGAGAGGAGACAGTTCTCGGGCTTAGTCTCATTATAAGGTTTCCTGGAGGCAGGATCACCATTTTTGGACTGAGGTTGAACTAAGAACCAGTGACGGGCTTCTTTGATTTTTCTAGTGTTCAGGTTGAACCCTGACAGCTGTCTCTGAGTTTTTATTAATTATGCTTCAGCTCTTGATCTGTGATGTGGTGATCCTGGGGAAGAGTTAGAGGAGAACAGACAGATGGGAAAGCAAAAGCAAGCTCCTTGAGAGGGCAACTTCTTGTTCCCAGAAGACAACTTGAGGTGAACTGGTAGATAGGCATGGGGTGGGGACCCTAAATAGGACTAATAGTGGGAAGGAGAAGAAACATAGGCTCAATAAAACTCCCTAGTCAAAGCCCAATTGGCTTAGCCTTGTAAGCCTTCCCATTCCAATGGATAAAACTATACTTTTGATTTCCTCACAGCTCCAACTTCTGTCTTTCTAGGATTTTGTATTCTTTGTCTGTCTCAGGGATGGAGCTCAGTACTGCCCTAGATGATCACCAGCATCCCTGTTATGAATGTTTGCTATTGTACTTTCAAGCACTTCTGGTTCCATCGTGGTAAATAAACCTCTGGTCAAATAATAGCTACCCTAAAGATTCATCTTACCCTCAAAATAATGGATGTCATCAAGAAAACAAAAGGCAATGATGTTGTGGACATGATAAGAAATAAACCTTTATATGCAATTGATCAGAATATATAAATTAGTGCAACCATTACAGAATTTAGTGTAATATTTCCTTGCTTAAAATCTCCTAAAAATATCAAATCCAGTCCTAGATGTGTGCCTGAAGGAATCAAACTCAGTATACAATAACGATATGTGCACATCATGCTGTTTTGGTATTATTTACATTAACCAAGTTATGAATGAACTCAACTGCTCATCAGCAAGTGCAAAAGAGGGAAATGGAGAGTGAATATGAGTAACATATCTTATATATGTGTATTTAGATATTACAATCAACATTTTATATAACTGGTGCTGCTAATAAAAATAAACAGGGACTAGAGAGTTGGCTCAATCAGTGAAGTGCCCGTCTTACCAGCATAAAGAACTGTGTCTAGATCCCCAGAACAAATGTACTGTCCAGTACTGCACCCACATCTGCAGCCCTAGCACATTGTCAGTCCAGTCTATGGAGTTCACTGACAAAGCAGACTGGAACGATGAGCTTTATTCAGTGAGAGAGTCAGAGGCAATTCCTCATGTGTTCCTTTGTGTCTGTGTGAGAGAGGGTGGGCAGGGAAGAAGAGAAGGGCTTGTTGATATAGCAGTGAAATCTAGGACGACTTTTTATAATTGTTTCAACAGGGCTTTTTTAAAATGTATTTTAAATAATTAAAATAAGGTAAAGAGTAATAAAGAAAATCTGTGAAGTGTACACATGTACACACACAGGTGCCAATGTGTTTACACCCCCATTACACAATCCCAAACATAACCTATACAAAAATAAATGAATGAATAAATAGACAAATATATAAATAAAATGCACCTAGTCTGTAAATTGGAGCTATATACATTAAACCATATTTAAATCTATTTTATTTTAAGCACATCTTTAGAAAATTTATTTATTTATTTGTTTTGGTTTTTCGAGACAGGGTTTCTCTGTGGCTTTGGAGCCTGTCCTGGAACTAGCTCTGTAGACCAGGCTGGTCTCAAACTCACAGAGATCCGCCTGCCTCTGCCTCCCGAGTGCTGGGATTAAAGGCATGCGCCACCATCGCCCGGCTCCTAGAAAATTTATATAAAAATTAATGATGAAAGAGCAATATGGGTTGTATGAAGTGAAACAGAGAAGAGATAAAGAACAGAAACTATTATTTATTGAGAGGTTCTTCAGAAATGTTACAGAAAGGTGACTAGTGAAATAACTTTCATTTGCTGAAAATAAGTTTCCATTTGGTGGAAAGTGTTTGCACATGCATACTCATAGGTAAACTTGAGCAAATGTCTCAAAATTCTCATCTGACTAAACTATTGCTAGTTTTAATATTTCACATAAGAAGAGTCTGCACTTCAAATATTTCTATGACACTGAGGTGCATCCACAAGAGGGCAGCATCTTCTCAGAAACCCAGATGCAATTTCTCACATGGTCCTTTGTGACTGTATGTTCTGGGGGTGGCTAGAGGGAGGAGGAAGTTTTCTGAGGTAGCAGTGAAAACTAGGAGCTTCTTTCTAATTGGATGAACAGTTTGGGGTTTTTCTTTCTTATTCATCTTACAACAGAAGAATTTGAACTCACTAAATTCCAGTCATTTTGTTGCTGCTGAAGAGTGAATCCTCAGAGAAAACAATGATGCATTCCCTAAGTGTTGCGCTAATGGTACTCTGGCTTCAACTGAGGGGTGAGTTCATAAAAATACAATATGGGAGAGTATAACCCAGATATTTTAGGTGGAAGGGTAGTAGTACTAATTTTCTCATGCTGAAAAAAAGCAGGTGGGAGGACCATGGAAAGCCCTTCTGGGTTGTTAGCATCCATAGACATCCAGTCCTGTTTGTCCATCTCTCTGCACAGGCGTGAACAGCCAACAGAAAGTGCAACAGAGCCCCGGATACCTCAGTGTTTCAGAAGGAGCCATGGCCTCCATCAAATGTACCTTCAGTGATAGTAATTCTCAGTACTTCTGGTGGTACAGACAGCATCCTGGGAAAGGCCCCAAGGCTCTGATGTCCATCTTCTCCAATGGCAAAAAGGAGGAAGGCAGATTCACAGTTCACCTCAATAAAACCAGCCTGCAAGTTTCCCTGCACATCAGAGACTCCCAGTCCAGTGACTCAGCTGTCTACCTCTGTGCAGTGAGCACACAGTGCTCCCCTGGCACCTGCAGTCTGCACCCAAACCTACTGGGCCCTGTCAAATTCTTAGAGCACAGACCACTGGGTGGAAAAATTCTCTTCTATTCTATACACAATGGGAATTAAGAGAAAGAGTAGAGAAGACTTGGCTTCTCTTCCTCATATTCCCTTGGTTTGAAATCAGAAATATTGTGGAGAAGAGGGTGGAGGTGAGATGGTTGGGGAGAGAAGACAAAAAGGGTGGAGAGGGAGGCGTTTGAACTTCTGAGACTTTTCAAGACTCAGAAACCAATCAACTTGTTATCAGGCCTGGGGCTTCATCTCTTGTGATCTGATCTACAATGGGAAAAGATGAATAGACTCCTAGAATGTTAATCATGATGCTTTGGCTACAACTGACAAATAAGCTGGGTTTCTGGTGAGGGTAACAGGAACAGAAAAGTTTATAGTCCACATACATTTGAGATGAAGCTTTCTTATTAGTCTGGAAATGCCATTTTAAAATGTAACCACTGAAATGGAGCTTGATGTCAGGGATGGTGATGCCTCCGAAAGTTTCTTTATTGTACAGAATTGTTTTGAAGAATCACATTGGATCACTGGACTGAGCTCACAAAGTCCAGTTGCAGAGCAAAGAGGTCAAGACCATGATGAGTTCACCCACTGAAACAGTTTACATGAGCTAATAGGAGCTCACCAACTCCAGCTGGACTGGGAAAGAACAAGCACAAAATCAAGCTAGTCCCTACGGAATATACTGGCTTTTTGGGATCCTATTCTCTTTGTATGTCTACCTTGCTCAGCCTAGACATATTAGGGATGGCCTTGGACCTTCCACAAAGCAATGTGCCTTACCCTCTCTGAGAATTAAATGGGGGTGAGGTGGGAGGGTGTATGGAGGAATGGGAGGAGGGGAGGGAATGGGAACTTGGATTGATTTTTTTTTCACAAGAACACACAAACTTTGATTTCTGACATGGTCACCCTAAACAATTTGCATCAGGATTTACAAGTCTCCCTTTCTCCACCCAGACTATCAAGTGAACACTGAAAACAATCTTCTTATGAGTTCCTGAGGACTGGTTTACTGTGGGGCATGCATTTTTCATACCACAGTCAAGAAACTGGGACTTGCTTCCAAATTTGCCCTGTGACTTCTGGATAAAACGATAGTAAGGAACCAAAAAAAAAATGTCTTAAAATGTATTTACTTCTGAAATAACTTAGTTTGGGAAACATCCATATTCTTAGTGAAAGAATTACTTGGGAAGTTTAAAACTTTTAAAACACAAAATCAGTTCAACAACTGTCAAAATAAAATAATCCCATGCACTGAGAAACACACTTCAGGTGAGCTCGGCTCATGGAAACTTAAAATCCACTTCTCCATCTTCCAAACTGAACACAGCTCAGCTGCTTAGCTCTACATATGTTAAAAGCAAAGACACAAAAGGATTCCTTGAGATCACAGTGGGTGAGTAGGGGACAGGAAGATGTATAATTGACCCTTCCTATAGAAAGGGACCCTCAAGACCCAATCGAGCTATTCAGACAAGAAAACTGAGGCCCCAGCAAGATGAATAACTCAAGGCCACCCTTCTGCTGTGAGAGCTGCCAGGCTGCCGGGTGTTGGCAATGCGCTGACAGGCAGCAACCGACAACTACCAATACAGTCTTTCTTCCCTTGCGATCTTAAGGGAAGTCCTCCAAATTTCCAGGTGAGCAAGAACTCAGCCGAGCTGAACACTCTGCAGGCCTGGGCCCACTTTCGGTTTCACCTATTTCAGTGAACACATTTGGGGTTGACTTCAGAGAGGCCCCAGTCCTGTTTAAGTGATCAGGCGCTAACAAAGGAAGGCATAGTATTCTGAATGAGCCTCACTCTGGTCCTTTCACAACCTAAGGAAGGGCAGTGAGAAGATGCCCTACAAGCACAAACCCATTCACAGAGTGGACGGCTTGCAGAGCCAGCGATGTGAAGTATCGAGGTATCGATATACAGGTCAGTTTACTCCAATAGCTCACGCTTACAAAGCACGCAATGTGAATGTCCCAGCATCTCATTTGGCCTGAGTCTAGGTTTCTGAGATAATTGTCAAAAAAAAAAAAAAAAAACCTCCAAACTTGCATTCAGTCCAGTCTCCTCTTCCAATGAAACATATATCAACCTCAGGCCTTTTTCTCAAGATCAAATTTCTTCCACTTCTATATGATCAAAGACAAATTTGTTTCAAAAAACCTCAAACTTGATGTGCTGACTAAAAGAAATTCAAACTCTACATAATCAAAACAGTAATAGCTCTAATTACACATTCACAAGTTTTGATAATAAAGAAGGATAAGCAATGAATTTACCAATCAGTATGAATCATACCCCAATTTTGCTTGGGCTTTTACATTCTTTAATATTTAGTCTTGCACTCAAGTGTGTATTCTGTGTCGCCATGGGTCTGATGCAAGGTCTTACACCTGCTACTAAGCTACACCCACAGCCCACACTTAAATGTTTTCTGCATCTCAATTCACAATTCACAGCAGCTTCTTTAAAGAGAAGTAGGGGATCACATCAACAAAGCTTTTTAAATAGAACAAGCCCCGAGGAAAGAAGGCACTTTGAAAGATTGAGCAGCGATGCTTTGGGCGCCCAGCTTCAGAGTGACATCACCACATGAACCGCGGCTTGCCAGTGTTCTCAGGGCCAGCTTCTGGGTGACTGCTAGGAAGAATACAATCATCACTGGTCACTCTGACTTTCCAGGAGCTACTGTCAGCTCCCAAACAGAAGATGCTCTCCTGCTGTTGTCTATTTCTCAAAACGCCAGAGCTGATTTTTATCAAGGGCGTTACATGTTTTCATCTGCACACTGGGTTTGCCTTCAGCTGTCCGGAAAGCGGTAAGGCACAGTCCTGTGTGAGGGTGAAAAATCGTGCTGTCTTCTTTAAAAAGCCAAATGATGTTGACCGGAGTAGGGAGACCAGTTTTGCATCCCTACGTGAGTCTTTTGTTCGGGGACCTCCGCACATAATTCAGTCACAGAATTAAATAGGATTTCTTTGTTGGAAGTGTATTCAAAGAATTGATTGTCTCCTTGACCGTGGCATCCAAACAAGGAAAGGTTAGCACCCGTGGGGTTGCTGTCGGGAGCATTATAGTCTAAGCACTCGGAAGAGATGCTCATGCTGCGAATAGCTTCGTGCCAGCCAGGTCTATCCTCAGGGACGTCTAAGTTAGAAAACACATTTTTCAAACACCAGTCGAAGCTCTGGCATTTCAGCCGCTCCCTCAGCAGCTTCCTTTCAGAAATATCGCCATAGGCCTCTTTCCGAGCTGGAGGGTTTCGGTTATAGAAATGCTCTTTGTATTCGTTCATCCAGACTTCGGGCAGCCCTCACCGTATTCTGTAGGAAATTGGAGCGAGCATATGGCGCCCTCTTGGGGAACACGTGGCCCACATGAGAACATGGGTGGATCTCCAGTTTGCAGCCGCACTGCCAAACCCTGAAAGACAGCTCAAGGTTTTCCCCTCCCCATACTTGCCTGTGTTGTAGGTTCCCAGGTACTGAAAATACTTCTTGCTCACAACAAACAGGCCTTCTGCCATGGTGGGTGACCGGATGGGGTCAATTCTTGATGTTCGCCTATCCCGTTCATGTTTGGGGACAGAATGCCTCTGAAATGTTAGGCGCCAGTCAAACCCACTGATCATGGGCTCCCTAGTCTACCTGTAGAATTCAAAAGTATTCCAATTGATAAGTATCAATAACAGGGCATACGATTGCTGTTTCATCGTTACTAATTCTTTCTAAAAGTGGCTCCAGCCAACCAGTATTACACTCACAGTGGCAATCCAGGAACGTGAGGACATCCCCAGTGGCAGAAGTGGCCCCAATTGAGGCCGGCGCGGACCAGCCCCTCTCTCTTATTCGTTCTAATCAGGCGCACTCTATCGAGATTACTGATGTAAGTTTCGAGTTGCGACTTCAAATATACTCTGTCACTCAAGTCATCAACCAAGATGATCTTCAAGAGTACCGCAGGAGACGTTTCTAGAACGCTGTGAGTGGTTCGAAGAAGAGTGGACCAGGCTTCTGTTGTAGAAGGTGATGGTAACAGAGGTGGTGGGAAGCAACCTGTAGTGAAATGTCTTGGCTTTACACTCTGGCATTCTTTTGTCTTCTATGTGGCAGTGCAGGGAGATCCTGTCACAAGTTGTTTGCAGTTGGGGCTGAAGTCCATGGAAGTGATCGCAGCTTTGTGCCCTTTAAAATAACACTCCAAAATCGGGTCCTCCTAGGATGGAAAGTTGGCAAGCTTTGAAAGCAGGTGCAGAATTCGAACTCTCTGGATCAGACGCCAGCGTTGTTGGTCCCCCGAGGTTGGAGAGAACCCCGCCTCATCGGTGGGCAGCAAGGGAAGCGCGGGCATCAACTCCAGGGTGACAAGCACGGGAACTGCCCGTGTCCCCCGCCGGAGGAGTCCCCAGCCCAGGCTCCCTAGCATGCAGCCCGGGGACCCGCCCCGGCTCAGGGAGTCGAGCCGTCAGTCGGACTGATATTTAAAAACAAACAAACAAACAAACAAAAACGCTTCATAAGAAAAAGAAAACAGAAAATGTACCTACTGACTCCTGTACTCAGACCTGTGCTTCTACATAGGGGTGAACAGCCAACTAGAAAAAGAGAATCCTTGGGCCTTGAACATCTAAGAGGGTGAAAACATCACTGTGAACTGCAGTTACAAACTTCAATAACAATCCTATAGTGGTACAGACAGGACTCTGACAGAGGCCCTGCCGTGCTAATCTTAACGCATTCAAATGAAAAAGAGAAACAAAGTAGAATGCTAACAGTGACCTCCACCCAGAGCAGTTCTCTGTCCATCACTGCTCTGTAGCCTAAAGATACTACTATTTACCTCTGTGTCATCTTTTCCTCTGGGTGAAAACAGAAAGGCTTAAAGCCACAGTATCAAAGAAGGAAAGCTTTCCACAGGACACTATTTCTAAAATTAGAGACCTCTGTGCCCTCTCAGGCATCAGCATCCAAGCCTTCCATCACAATAAGGAACATTTTTTTGGTATTTCCAAACCTTACTATAGTGGAGTGGACACCAACACTGTGAAAAGTGAGTACCATTACTTGTGCTGAGCTGGCAAGATTGGGTGATCAGCAATATCTCTTGAAAGCACCTTTATTTTCTGGCAAAATTGTACTCACTTTTGCTAAAAATTAATGGGACATTATATTTAGCCTGGCTTTGCCATTCCTATATAAGCTACACTGATAATCTATCTATCTATCTATCTATCTATCTATCTATCTATCTATCTATCTATCTATCTATCTTCTCCTATTTTCACTGACAGCAAGGTGTTTTGATTAATGTTCTTTATAACAGATATATTCAGGGTGAGTTCTGTCACATTGTTCACTTAGAAAACTATTTAAGTTTTTCAAATATCTTTCTTTTATATGTAAATCAGAAATGTATTTCCTCAATTTCTATAAAAAATTTCCTCTGAAATTTTTAGAAATTTTTCATTGACTTTTTGAATCTGGGGGAATTCAAATTTTATGAGTGTACTAAGTCAAAGACATGACATACCTTCCCAGTCATTAAGTTCTCTGTAAATCATTAGCATCACTGGTAACTGTTCCTCAATGAGGCTTGGAGCATCCATAGGAATAAAAAGAAATTAATCCTGCTTTAGAGTCTAGTTTGATGTGTATTCCTGACCTTTCATTTTCTACCCACATTCTCCCCACCCTGCCAGATCTAGCTTAGGTCCAACATCTACATTCTGTGCCCTGGCCTAGTCTGCCCACTCCTGTCTCTGCTACAACCAATCTCTAAACTTCAACAAGGGCTTTACCCTACCTCTTTTACATTTCTAATGCCACATCCAACCCCTCTACCCAGTCATATGTACCCCCGTATTCCAGGTCTAGACCATGGTGCATATCTTACATCAACCAAATCCCCGATATCCTACTAATGTTACTCCAGCTAAAACATTTCCAACCTCTAGGTCTGACTTTCTAATACATTATCTCTTGTGCCTTAGCATTCTTTGTCCATACAAGACACAGAACTTTTGTTGTGAATAGATACCATGACCATGGTAACTCCTTTAAAGCAAAATATTTCACTGGGGCTGGCATATAGTTTCAGAGGTTAAGTCAATATCATCATGGCAGAAAACATGGTAGCATGCAGGCAGATATGATACTATAGAAGTAACTGAGAGTTTGATATCTTGATCTGTAAGAAGCAGAAGAGGTGTCACACTGAGCATAGTTTGAGCATAGTTTGAGGACTAGACTCAAAGCCTGCCTCCACAATGACAGGATTTCTCCAACAAGGCCACATCTTCTAATACTGCCACTCCCTGTGGGTCAAGCATTCACTCACATGAGTCTATGGAGGCCATACTTACTCAAACCACCACAAAGACTTAGGGATATTAGAAGAGTCCTTATCCAGATGAGAAAAACAAATAGATTCTTTAGCAGAAGTAATTCTGGAAACCCAAGGTGTTGTAGATCTTCTCTTGATGAAACAAGTAGGAATATATATATATGAAATCCATGGTTTCTATTTCTCCCAATCAGGCACAATTAGAGAAAACTGCAAGGAAGGGAAGAAAGGAGACATAGATTAGACAACTGGTATCAGTCTTTGTTACCTGGTCCCTGGAGCTGACCACTTTATTCTCAGCATTAGCCACCCCTTTGATTCTTATCCTAATCAGACTAATGGCAGAACACTGCATCTTCAACTCTATTGCCAACAACATCAAAAAGAATAAACTCAGTTAAGCTACTGGGCCTTCAAACCAACTGTGTGCTCCTCCTAGGACAAGATGAGTAAATGATTGACTCATGCCCATAGAACCAATGGGGAACTAGTTTTATGTCACAAGGTAAGCCAGTGCAGACATTTGTCCATCTTGTATTCTTACTGGGGTCAGTTTTTAGGCTTGACTAGAATTTGATCGCCTTGATGAGAAGTCCTATGGAAAACCATTTACAGGAGTTCTCTTCTGAGAACCCGAGGGCAAGGTGCCCCAACTAGCTTCTCTTCACATCTGTTGAATTGCTTGCTTGCACAGAACTTGTCTTCATCTAACTGCTTATCTTCGTAGTTGATGGATGATTTTTCACAGGGAACCTCACATACTTTAACACTGTTAATTTTATAAAGAGACTGTGTCATGCAATAAATTTTATTTGAAGTGAGTCCTCAAATTATTCCAGTGAATACCATCAGTGTGTGTCATGTGATTCAGTCTATGGCACCTGTGGCTCCAGCCTCAGCACCAGTGATTTTTCTTAATCTCATGTCTAGTACTACTTATGTCATGGGAAAAGAGTAGGTGGAAAACAGTGTGGTTAGCCACACTCACCTAACCTGCACAGACAAGCCTTGTGTTCTAGCTACCTAAGAACCTTGATTGGATGGTAGCACAAGAGAAACACCAAAGCCAGTCTTCCCCAGGAAAGAAAACACCAGTTGGTTATCCTGTGCTGTGAGCAAGGGTGCAGAGAAGCCAGTGAACTGACCAATCTATGGGTGGGGGAAAAGATTTTTATTATAGATAGGAAAGAGAGCATAGTCAGAGACCTCTATGGACATTCAAAACAGCCATGACTATAACCTTGGGGCAGAGAGAAAAGGGACAGACTGCCAAGGGCTATAAATATCTATGTTGTGAACAGAGAGAATAACAGATGGGAAAACATCCTGGGTTATAAAGAAAACCCTGTAGTTGCAGGGTGCATGGAAGGAATCCTTTGAAGTGGAACAACCTGGAAATTTGTGTTGGGGAGATGAGAAAAGGCAGGAGGCTCTGGAGTAAACTTTGGTATCATATGTCATAGGGACCCCAGGACCCTGGAGATTAGCATGACTTTGATATGCATCATAGTTACATATCAACAGAGAGCTAGGTGTCTAATCAGTCAGAGGAGGGAGGAATAGGAAGTGGTTCTTCCTGGCAGACAGAAACCCTTCTTACAGGTTTCTCAGGACTGAGAAAAGTATCTACAAGCAATCATTCTGAGCTAAAGGCAAGCTGTCAACTTGGACTTAGTCATTGGGCCTATCTTTTTGGGATGCTTGGGGATTTTCTTCAGACCTAACAAATACTAAAGAGTCATCCCAGAAAACAGACATACAAGTAACATTATAAGGGTGGCACAGGTTATAATTAGGAATATAAGTATACATGTATAAATATAAACACACATAAGCACATACATTTTTGAACACAGACATATGTACATGCATATATGTGCATATATGTAGTTGCAATTATCAAAACAAGAGGCCATGAACTTGAAAGAGAGTAGGGAGGAGAATATGAAAAGGTTTGGAGGGAGGAAAGGAAAGTAGAAAATGTTGGAATTGTAATCTCAAAAACAAAAAAGTAAAATAAATTAAAATAACTTAGTGCTATCATTTATAAACAGGTGGTGGGGGATTGGTCCCACAAAGAGAATTGTTTTCATGAGAGGTGGAAGTGGGTCACCAGAGGCCTCAATGGGTCCCCTTGGTGGGTGAGAGACAGACAGATACATTATGGAGAGAGAGAGAGAGAGAGAGAGAGAGAGAGAGAGAGAGAGAGAGAGAGAGAGAGAGAGTTTGAGTATAGAATTTACTTAGTGGGTTATGGAGGGGGAAGGGGAGAGGAAAGGGCAAGAAAGGGCAAGAGGAGAAAAGCAGGGGAGAAGGTGAGAGAGGCAGAAGCTGACTTTCCAGAAGAAGAAGAAGAAGAAGAAGAAGAAGAAGAAGAAGAAGAAGAAGAAGAAGAAGAAGAAGAAGAAGAAGAAGAAGAAGAAGAAGAAGAGAGAGAGAGAGAGAGAGAGAGAGAGAGAGAGAGAGAGAGAGAGAGAGAGAGAGAGAGTCTGCTTGCCTCAGCAGAATGGGGGAGGTTGGGAGTGGACAGAGCTTGTCTCTTAAAGGAATAAGGTACCCAGGTGACAAACCATGGAGGTAGACTACAGCACTAGGGAGTATGTATGCATTCTGTGAGTCATCTGAAACATGGAACCCAGAGCCTAGGTACAGCAGACATATTTCGGTAGAGTGATTTGTGTCATGGACTTCCTTCCTGCTTTCTGTGTGTTTGTATCCTTTACCTTCTCTAGTATGGATGGTTCCCATATAGTTAAGAATGTTGGCATGAATGTTTACTCCCAGCATGCAATGCTTCACATGGATCCAGGAGAAAATGATCTGGAGAAAAGAAGGAAATTATTACTTCAGCAGCATTCGTCTCTGGGTTCTTCTTATCCCAAGTGTCTCAGTATTTTTGTCTGCTGCCTTACAGAATCAACTGTATCTGATTGTTTCCTCAGGATTCATTATGGTCCAGATAGTGACTCAAGTCCACCCATTGACCTCCAGATAGGAATGGGAAGTAGTCATGCTGGGTGGTTCACAGGAGCCAAGGAAGATCAACTTCTAAATTTTATTGTAATGAGCAAGGTTCCCTTGGAGAAATGTCTCTGTCTTCCTCCTTTGTCAGGATTCTTATGGTGAGGGTGCAAAGAAAGGTTGATATTCTATCTTTAATCCCCAGAAAACAGCCATTTCTAACAACTCCACTCTTCCTTTCAGTTGGAACATTCAAGTAAGTATTTCTGTGCTCTCCTGGAGCATAGGAGTGACAATTAAACTAAATAAAATTCCAGGAGCTCCCTATGAGGCAGTGCCTGCTTCAGGAAGACCACTCAGATGTATACCTGCAGAATGAAGACAAGTGATTAATTATGTCTGTTTTATCTGTTGTCTGGACCAGAGGATTTGTTTACAAGTAAAACATTCTTCCATATCTTTTGAAAACAGGAATTAGAAAAAACTTTCTTCAGATATTCTGTATTGAGTATTTGACTCAAAAAATAGAACATAAAAGAGACACATAAATTTACCTAAAGGTGAAGAGCTTGTACCATTATAATTTAAACTGTTAGTTTCAGGATGGAGATAGAGACAGAGACTCATACTGGAGCACCAGACTGAGCTCCCAAGGTCACAATGAGGAGCAGAAGGAGGGAGAACATCAACAAGGAAGTCAGGACCACGAGGGGGTGCACCCACCCACTGAGACAGTGGGGCTGATCTATTGGGAGCTCACCAAGGCCAGCTGGACTGTGACTGAAAAAGCATGGGATAAAACCGGACTCTCTGAACATGGCGAACAATGAGGGCTGATGAGAAGCCAAGGACAATGGCACGGGGTTTTGATCCTACTTCATGTTCTGGCTTTGTGGGAGCCTAGCCAGTTTGGATGTTCACCTTCCTAGACATGGATGGAGGGGGGAGGACCTTGGACTTTCCACAGGGCAGGGAACCCTGACTGCTCTTCAGACTGGAGAGGGAGGGGGAGAGGAGTGGGGGGAGGGGGAGAAGGGTGGGAGGAGGGGGAGGAAAATGGGAGGCTGGGAGGAGGTGGAAACTTTTTTTTCTTTTTCTCAATAAAAAATTAAAAAAAAAACAAATGATCAGAATACCAATTTAAGTGTAATGACTAAGAAAGAAAATTACTTACTTAGCTCTTACCCCTTATGTCTGCTTTAGTCATAATCAGAGATACAGAATCATGAGTCATATATAATAAAAGACTATGGAAGGGTTAGATATGTGTAGCCAGATTGCATGGATCAGTCATTGAAAAATCATAGTCTTTGCAAATAGATTGAGCCTGAACTTCCTGAACATTGGCTAAGCTAACATAAAGGAAGAACGTTTTGATGATGCCAGTACACCAGTACACAGGTAAACTATGACTTAGAAATTATGGAGATACCAAGAGGAATAATTATAACAGTAAAGGAAAGCAGTATGTCCTTCCACTTCTTAAATGTCATTTGGGGGATTACCTCCAGATGCAGTGGTGTGATTTAAGACTATGTACCCATGTACTTATCCCAAGGTAGATAAAGTTGAAAGTGGAAGGAGGAGGCATTGTTAATTAAAAATAACATGAGCTAGCAAGTTGGTGACAGCAAGTGGCTCTCTTAGTGTCTGAAATTCTGAACCCCATTGGCAAGCAAGAGATGGTTGTTGTAGCATACCTATCTTGAAAGTGTTACATGACTTCTTTTATTCTTATCTCAGAGGCAGAGAAATACATAGAAGTCAGTTCTGGGAATTATACCTCCAATATGGAAGCAGAGATGACATGAAACAAGCAAAAGTAGCAATTATCAATTTGGAATCCATGAACACTTTCTTTAACCATCAATACATTCAAATAAGGAAAATAGAGGAGTTACAGTTCCTGCTAATATTGTATAACCATTATTCATTCAGCAACAAGTTTGCATAGCCTCTACCCTAAGGAGAACACAAAGTTCTTCTCTCACCTATGAGAGAGTTCATACCTCTTCGAGTGGAGCCAATACTTCCATTGCTATCCTATAGTTTACTGGGATCTAATAAGAGGCAAGACTGTCATTGGAATATTTTGTTCTGCTATATACTGGCAAATGGTGAGAGTGAATAATGATAAAAATTCATAAATGTAGTCATATGAAAGTGAGAAATTCCATAATCATTGTGCCAAGTTTTTGTCACTATTACAAATAGAAAAATTTGTTAGGAGGAAGAAAGATTTTGACTCATGCTACCTTATACTTTAGTCCATAATTTTCTTTTAGTTCCAGATGTCTTAAAGTTAAGTAGGAAGAAAGATTTCTCTTTCAGAAGAATGACATTGCTATTGGCCACAGTCTACACTACCTTCATTCGTCTACCCAACAACCATGCACTCAAAATTGCTGGATAATTAATGTGTTTATGTCAAGCTGTTTACATGGTTTCTGTTTCTCTAGGTTGTGCTTCATTGGTGCTCCCCCTAAGAAGTCCATGCTTCGTGTAAATTTTCTTTTACTATTTTCTTAAATCTTAAACCTTTCAAGGTGTGTGTGTGTGTGTGTGTGTGTGTGTGTGTTATAAATACCTTCATTATTCACCTTAGTTTCATCTTCAGATTCTCCAGACTGTGATTTACCAAACTTTAGTTCAAAATAGTTTCTAATGCCTGCTGTGGGACAATGGTCTGTACCCTGTCATTTGTATTTTAAATAAACACTGATTGGCCAGTAGCCAGGCAATTTATAGGTGGGGTGACCAGGCAGGAAGTAGAGGTGGGATGACAATATTTCTGGGAAGAGGAAAGATTCAGTCTACAGTCATTACCCAGACACATAGGAAGTCAGACACAGAGCAAGCAAGATGTGGCTGCCTCACCAAAAAAGGTACATATGAAGCCATGTGGCTAACACAAACAAGAATTATTGGCTAATATAAGTTATAAGAGTTAATAAGTAAAGCCTGAGCTAATGGGGCAATCAGCATTTATTTAAAATACAAGTGACAAGGTACAGACCATTGTCCCACAGCAAATGCCCCCTTTTATTTCTACCCTTATCAGTGGGTTACTTGAAAATGTGTTACTTAATTTCCAAATACCTGGTGATATTTTACCATTTGTCATGCATGTGAAAGATTTCTACACTATTTTGTGGCCAGGAAACACAAGGCTTGTAACTTCAATCTCTTCAGATTCACTGGTGTATTTTAGACTGTCTGAGTGTATGGTCTCTCTAAGAGGGTATTGCTTGTACCCTTGGAAAAAGCACATTGCATTGGTGAGTGTAATGATCAGTAGAGATGCCAATTTGGTCGAATTGATTGCTCTAATCTAGTGTCTGTTGCAAATTAGGTCCGTACGATAAATAACCAGGCCAGCTCAAGAATTACAGTTATATTTTAATGGTTAAAAAGGTGAAACTCATGCTATAAGAGTGGGAGGTCCGATGTCCTATCTGTCCCGTGGGCACCACACAGAGAGTGTGCGCTCCTGTGTCCTCCCAGTTTTTCTACCTGGGCTACAGGTATCCACACCCTAACTAGATGTGATTGGTTGATAGAGTTTTCCCCATCATCTCCACCTTTTGTCTAAACAAGATCTATCCAAACCCAATACAATATATACAATAGGAACAGATACCAAATATAAAATTACAAACAATAAACAATATTAAGCAAGAAACGCATAACAAAGGTTTTACTAAACATTCTATTTTAAGGAGTCTAACTATTATATTAAAATTAAGCTTGGTTAAATCATGAGGAAGGTAACTATAATTATCTAATCTTTAACTCCATCAAAGATCTGAGAAGGGAAACAATATTACTTGAGGAAACAGGAAGTGCAATTGAGAAACTTTCAAAATGTGTAACAAATGACAGAGACAACTGAATACCTGGGCAATCACCCAAAGTCTCATTTTTAATGTTGAAGCAACCAACTTTGGCTAAAGCATAATATAACTGACATACCATTTTTAAAGGCAAAAAACTTTTTAAAACTATCTTACCCTGTCTTGGCAGGATATGACAGTCCTGTTTTATTCATTTTTGGATACTTTGTATCTCTGTCAGTGGTTAAGGTATGGGCATTTCTTTGCCTAAAGGCCAGTTCTTTAAGAAGAAAGGCTCCAGGTGGAGTGTCTTTGGTGCTCAACATTTTTTCGGGTGCTCAACATTTTTTGGTATTGCCAGGAGCGCTTGTGTCTCACTACAATGTAACTCTAAATTAGATTAAAGGCCATTTACTACAGCTCTTTGAAGAGGTTGAAGATTATCTATCGATATTGAATATAATCTCTATGTATCTAAAGAAACTGATTAGCCTAAATATAAATATGACAAACATAGATGACTATTAATCTATAATTTTTAATACCTATCTAACTTAAAGACTAAGACAATAAACCAATCACATCTAGTAGTTAGGGTGTGGCTACCTGGGTTTAGAGTGGATTAGCCACACCCTAACTAGATGTGATTGATTAATAGTTTTCCCCATCAAGTGTCAGTTTTTCATCTTGTCAGATTAGCTACTTGGAAGTGAGCACTATAATCTTTAACTCTGATTGTAGATTTATCATATTTTAATTTTCTCTACTTTTTCTCATGCATTTTATGATTCTTTTATTAAGGGCATAGACAGAGAATATCATCTCTTCTTAACCAAGGACTATTTACTCATTGTAAAATGAGTCCTTTATCTCAGAATACTACTTGTTTTGGTTTAACAGCTAAACTTTTAGTCCCAGATGTCTTAAAGGTGAAGAGGAAAGAAAAAACTTCTGTATCTGAAGAATGCCATGGCTATTGACTGCAATCAACACTACCTTCATCAGACTACCTAACTTCCACCCACTTAAAACTGCTGGATACTAATGAGTCTAGGTCAAGCTGTTATCATGGTTTATAGTCTACTGTGTCTTTGACCGTGTGTCATCTCAGTTCTTTCTAGACCAAATGATGGTGGGGTTTTGCTGTCTTTTCTCCATACTACATTATCATTAGTGTTTGTGTAAAGTCACTGAATCTTCACAGTTCTGCTTGAAATAGATAAGTTTGTTTCATTTTTAAGCGAAGAATTAACATTTGAAACTAGTATTTTATGTGTCCTTTTGTGTGTTTTTTTTTTTCATTTCATCAAAGTCACTCTCTTCATATCCTACTGGAACTCCCCTTGATTGGATGCCCACTGACAGCAAAGATGTGTCTGCATAGGTGATGGCTGTGGTAGGGGCACAGTGAGAGGGCACTGCATCTGAATTGTAAAAACAGGTGTAGACTTCTTCTCTAAGAAGAAATATGCAGGCAAACACGTTGCTAATGATTTGGTTTTTTTTTTCTGAGTTAAACAAGGGGTGGGATGGGGGTAGAGAGGTGAGGAAGAAATGGGGGAGAGAAAGGGAAGAGTAAGGGGAAGAAAATAAGAAGGATATCTCAGAACCAAGAACCATTGGCTAAAAGGATACGACTGAACTTCAAATTGATTTCCTTTATTCTGATTCTCTGAAAAAATGCTAAAAAGGAAATGCCGGGAGGGCAGAGTTTTCTCTGGCTTCCAGGATTCAACAAAACACACTTTAGAGATCCAGTCTCCTTTGACTGCTTCAGGCGGTGGTGGCAGTGGCGGCAGGGCTGCTTGCAGTTTATGCTTTTATACTCAAGTTGTAATGACCTTCTAATTTAGTTGTTTTTCCATATGATCATTTTTTTTCGAAAGAAAAATGTCTTTCAATTATGCATGGTCTATTTTTTAGTAGGTTAGGACTCAACACAGCACAGATTAGCTTGGAAACATGAGGCGTTCTCTAGACAGGAAGAACACATGGGTTTGCTTCAGAGCTTTTATCCTGCACTGGCCGCCAGAGGGCGACGTAGCACCGACTCGCTCCCTCCTCCATTTCTGCAGTTGATCCTCACTTTCAACTCAGTTGCTCCCCATATCTGACTGAGTCCTTAGACCATCTGATAAGTGAAGAAGTGAAGACAGTCGGAGGCAGAAAGTTCTCAGGAGTAGGATCGCATCTGCAGTATTTTTTATTGCTTGTTTGTTGTATGTTTTTTGCATTCATCTATACAAGGAAGGTGTCTAGACAACATTTTGCCCCTTTGCAATTTCTCCTTGAAAAACTTTTAGTAAGTTGAGTTTCTTTTGATAAATGGTAGAAATGTGAATCAAATGGCTATTTCAAGTAGTGACATTCCTTTAAACAAACAACATTCATTAATTAATTTAAGAAATATCTGGGCCTGGAGGGATGTCTCAGCCATTAAAGGCTAGGCTCACAACCGAAAATGTAAGAAATATCAGTTAGGCATCTTTTAGGTTTATGACATCTGTCCAAGTGTAGGGTAACACAATGGAAAAAGTTTGTCTCTTTCCCCCAAAGTTATCTGGAAGTGATTAAATGTGTGTTGACATTTCTTGCTTGTGTGATTTTTCCAGTGTATTACCACAAGGCCCAAATTGACTATGTAAGAAACTTAGAAATGTCATGGGATGGCATTCCCATTTGAGATGACATACAAGGTGCAAATAAGCCATCACAACCACTCTTCAGAATTACAGAAGCACTGCCCAATATCCACCAGGTGTCAGACAAAACAAAAGAGCTAAGACCGGCACTCAATCACTGACTTTTGAGAATATAGGTCAACAATCTTCTGAGGTTAGAAAATTGCCTGAAAAGGAGGTTGGGGGTGTGTGCATCTACCTAACACATGCACATTTCCTGTTTAATTCTCGGCTCACATTTATCCTTTCACTAAGACCTTAACCTTTCCCTAACTTAAGAAATTAAGATTCACACACTCCAGTGACTCAGAAAATGAACTACTTCCCAGAACTAGTGATTGCACTCTTCGTAATGTTTGGTAAGTGGAATGACACATGGAGCTTTTGTCTTGTTCTATGATATTAATATAAATTTTAAGGACATTTTTTCCTATGAGGCAGAATATCGGTCATCACCAAGGTGACCTATACTGAATTGTTATCAATTTCTCTTTTTAGGAGAAAGCAATGGAGACTCAGTGACTCAGACAGAAGGCCAAGTGACACTCTTTGAAGGGACCTCTCTGACTGTGAACTGTTCCTATGAAACCAAACAGTACCCAGCCCTGTTCTGGTACGTGCAGTACCCAGGAGAAGGTCCAAAGCTCCTCTTCAAAGTCTCAAAGGCCAACGAGAAGGGAAGCAGCGGAGGTTTTGAAGCTACATATGATGAAAGATCCACTTCCTTCCACTTGCAGAAATCCTCAGTCCAAGAGTCAGATTCGGCTGTGTACTACTGTGCTCTGGGTGGCACAGTAACAGAAACCACAGGGGGAGCTGAGCACAAACTCTGGGAAGCACAGGCCTGGCTGCTGAGTGTGTCTGAGATCACTCATTTAGGGACCAGGGACAGATCTGCTATTATTTACACTCACCACACACTCAGGCACTGGCTACAGTGTAAAATATACAAATTAATTCTAAGAACACATTAGTGAGAATGCCTTATTTTAGGCTTGATCAGAAAGGGTGAAGCAGTCACACACATGGCGATTTTCTTTGTTTCTGTTTTTGTTTTGTGAGATTTATTTCCAGTAGCCCAGGCTGGCCTTGTGCTCCTTATGAAGCTGAGGCTGACTTTGAACTCCTGCTCTTCCTGCCTGCACCTCCAGTGGGCTTGAGTTATAGGAAAGAACCACTACACTAGGCTGAATTTTTGATGTCTTAAATGCAAAATCTCTTGTTGAATGAAGCTGTTTATGTATAAATCATCCCCTATAATTCCTAACCTCTGAACCTGACTCATGATATTCACGGAAATATCATGACTTATGAGGCTGCACATACTCCGTATCTTTCTAGTGAAGTGCACTAACAAAGGGTTTACTTTTCTTTCCACTCAACATCTGATAGCTTATTTGTGATTCATAAGGATTCTTATATTTGATTGTATTTAGAAGTAGAAGCTCCCAGTGGAGACAGTGTGTATCTTGGGGAAATATGTTTCTGACATTTTTATTTCGCTTCCTTCATTCATTTGTCCAAAAATATATCATATTCTCCTGTCTCTTTCTTATGTTTCTAGTGTGTTCTTTTTTCAGTGAAATATGCAAGTGTTTGTGATATGCATAAAGGAAAAAGATGCTGAATCTTGTTGGAATTTGCTTTCCAGTATATCTGGAGCTGGACCTTTTTAGGCAGAAGGGATTTTATTTCTGCTTCAATTCCCTTATTTTTGGTCTCCTTTTGGTTAAGTGTTGTGGTTTGGAAGAATCAAGACATTTATTCATTTGTCTTATATTTTCTAACTGAATGGAGTACAGGTTTACAGTATTCCCCTAATTCTGAATTTATTTGGTGTATGGCATAATATTTCCCTATTCATTTCTGATTCTGTTAATTTGGGAAGCTTGTGGGTCAGAGGTCTATTAATTATATTTATCTTTACAGAGAACCAGTTGTTGGACTCATTGATTTTTTTGTACTGCTTTCTTTGTTTCTGTTTCATTATTTCTGCTCTGATTTTTGTTATTTCTTCTTGTGTAGTTGATTTGGGTTTGGTGTGTTCCTGCTTTTTCAAAATCTTTTTTATTTAATATTTTTATACAATATAACTTGATGATGTTTTGCCCTCCCAATTTCCTCCCAGATTTTCCCCATCTCCTAACCCATCCAACATTGTGTTCCTTTTCTCTCTCCAAAAAATAATCAAACTTAAAAAAAACCCAAGTAACTAAAATGTATCTTACAAAAAATAAAATTGCAAACTGTTGTGGATTTAACACTGTAAAGGTGCCTTGCATTTGTTTGTACTGCTTTTGTTTGATTATGTAAAGCTCTGCTGTTTTTGTTTATGTTGCATTTGTTTAATTACACAAAAATGTGCCCCTATACCACCTTGCCTAAGGTACCCGGTTGGTCTAATGAAAGCTGAATGGCCAACAACTAGGGAGAAGAGGGATAGTCAGTCAGGCCTGGTGAACAGAGAATAAGTAGTAGGTAGAATCTAGAATCAAGATGAAGAAAAAAAGAAGAAAGGAGGGAGGAAGAGAGGAAGATACCTGAGGTTAGTCAGGCAATTTTCCAAATAGACATACAGAGTAAAGGAATGGAAAAAAAAGCCCTGAGACAGAATGTAGATAAAGACAAGTAGGTTAATTATAATTAAAGAAAAAAAAAGCCAGAAACAAGCACAAGCTAAGGCCAAGCATCCACATGGTGGCTCACAACCATCTCTAATGAGATCTGGTGCCCTTTTGAGGAATAGACCTGGTCAGTCATCCTCATCAGTTTAGATTATGAAACCCAAGATGGACAAGTTCAACATAACTGCCTTACATGGGATGCACATGCATTGCCAAGGCATAAATTTCATTTTTTTTCCAATTTCCTGTCATGATTTGGGGTTTGAAGGCCTGAAAGAGCATGCTACAACAAACAAAGAAACAAAAACCTCAAAAAGATAAAGAGGATAAAAGTGCCAAAGCAAATCAAAATGAAACAAAAATTCTAAAAACAGCATTGATTTAATTTTGTGTTAGGCAAAAATTTCTGGGCAATGTGATTGTTATACCCTGGAGTTTTGTTGTTATAACCAGGGAAACTCTTTGGGAGATTTTCATCTTACCCACCAGGTATTAATTGCAGATAGCTTCTTGATTAGGGGCCCAGTGTCCACTTTTCCCTCTCAGTTCAGGAACCAAGTCTAGCTGAATCTGTATTGCTCTTGTACATACTGCCACAATGTCTCTGAGTTTACAAGTATACCAAGATGGTTGTGTCTGGAAGACACCATTCCCTTGGAATCACTCATCACCCATGGCTCTTAAAGTCTTTCTGAGTCCTCTTCCACATAGATCTCTGAGGTTTTGAATGGGAGGACTTTGATGAACAAATTTCATTTAGGACTAAATGCTCCAATGTCTCTCACTTTCTGTACAATGACCAGCTGTGCATATCTATGTTAAATACAATATACTGTTAGAAAAAGTTTTTTTTGATGAAGGTTGAGTAAGAAACCAGTCTATGGGCATACGTAATGGTATTAGGGGTCATTTTATTGCTATGTTCCTTTAGCAGAATAGTAGTAGTAGGTTTGCCCCTAAGTCCTTGTCCTACCTAAATTCAGGCTCCTAAACACTTTAGTGGAGTCAGGAATGGGTCATATCTCAGGGAGTGGGCTTTAAATCCAATCCAGAAGTGATTGGTTACTCCATTAACTTTTGTGACACTATTTCTCTAGTATGTCTTGTAGGAAGGTCATGTTACAGTTCTCAGGGTTTGTAGCTGGGAGATACTGGTGATTGCCTTTCTTCTCTGATAATGTGGGAAGTTCTTTCCAGTAACACGAATGCTAGTCAATAAGGAGACAAGTTTCTAGGTAGGCACCAGTTCAGCTTCTCCATGTTTGATGACATTTGTAAATTTTGTATTCAGCAATAATGACTTACTATTAAATTGTAGAGAATAATGAATAGCATCGACAATAGCATGAAATGTTTAGTGGTTTCCAAGGGGCTTCTTTGGCCAACAACTCAGCAAGATGTAACCAATTCCTGGCATCATAGGTTTTACTTGGTGATGTAAGATGTCTAGTTGGGAACTGTCTGCTCTATTTTAGATTCCATATATGTATGCATGCTTCATGCTTTAAGAAGTTTATATAATAGTAGGTTCTCATATGCTTTTTAAAATGGACTTTGTATTAGTTGTCCATCCCCACATTTCCTCCTTTACCTTTCTTTCCCATTCCCTCTCTATATAGTTCACCTATTTTACTTTTTCTTTTGTCTTTACATAGCACTATATTCTACTTCTTCTTTGTTCTCCTCCCTCCTAGTCCCCTATCTGGTACCTATCTTTAGTGATTATTTGGATTGCCTATCAAAATCTTAAAAGCTAATGACCACATATTAAGAAAACATGCAATTTTTGTCTTTTTTGGTCTAGAGTGCCTCACTCAGCTTGATTTTTTTGAAGCTCAATCCAGTTACCTTCAGATTTCATAATTTTAGTTTTATTAGTGGAATAATATTCCATTGTGTAAATGTACTACACTGTCACCATCTGCTCATCAGTTGATAAACATCTAAGATGTTTCCAATTCCTGCCTACTGTGAATAGGGGAGCAAAGAATATGGATGAACAAGTGCCTCTATACTACAGTGTAGAGTCCTTTGGGCTTATGCCCAAGAGTGGTATAGGTAGATCTTAAGGTAGATCTATTCCCAGCTACCCAGGGAATCACCACATTGATTTCCAGATTGGTAGTACAAAGTAGTGAATAAGTGTTTCTCTTTCCCCACATCCCCAACAACATGTTCTCTCATTAATTTTATTGATCTTGGCCATTCTGACAGGGGCAAGATTATAGCTATCCTTACATGTACAAGGGCCTAAAGACTGACATATACCTTATTATTAAGACCAGGGAGGAGGCACAGGGTAACACCCATTCTCAGTTCAGTTCCTGTCCTCCAGGGGGTGCAGTTTCCTAAGACAGGCTCATTTCCTGTGTTATTTGTATCTGAAAGGGACTCATCCTTTCTCTGAGCTAGCAATTCTTCATGCTAAGCATCAAGACCATTCTAGGCAACACTAAAAATGGACTCTTCTCCAGGCTTTGTGATTGCAATACTCCTCATATTCGGTAAGTAAATAGATTTAAATAGCCAAGCTTTTAGCCTTACATTATCTAAAGCATTATCCTCAAGGTGACACAGAACTCACTCTCCCCCTCTCTCCTCTCCATGCTCTCTAGGAAGGACCCAAGGAGACTCTGTGACTCAAACAGGAGGCCAAGTTACCATATCAGAAGGCGGGTTCCTGACAATAAACTGCACATATACAATGACAAATATAGGGTCTCCTGCTCTTTTCTGGTATGTTCAGTATCCTGGAGAAAGTCTACAGTTCCTCCTGAAAGTCATTACAGCTGGTGCAAAGGGAAGCAGCAGAGGATTTGAAGCCACATATGATAAAGGATCCAGCTCCTTCCACTTGGAGAAAGCCTCAGTTCAAGAATCTGACTCGGCCGTGTACTACTGTGCTCTGAGTGACACAGTGGCAGAAACTGCAGGGGGAGCTGAGCACAAACTAAGAGGCAGCAGGTGGGCTGGCTGCTGAGCACCCACCTTTGAAATCCCTGACTCAGTTCTTCATACTCTGTTCTATGTGACCTTATGCTTCTCTGTTGGTGGAAATCATATAGATGTTCTCATGCCCTGCCACATAATTTCACAAACCATTTGAAGAATGAAATGGACTCTGGGGCCAAATCCTAAGTTATTTTCCTGCAGTGCTGGAGAGAACACAGAGCTTTATTATGCCAGGCAACTGAGCCACTGAGCCACATCTTAAACTTTATCTACCTCAGTCAATGCAAAATGCTGGAGAAAGAGATATCTGCATAATGTGGCCTAACAGAGTCTGGAAGGAAAGGTGCTGGAAAGCTGCAATCCTTCCGTGACAAAGCCCTGTGGAATTCCTAATGAAAGGAGGAAGAGTAGGGACTCACGTGCAAACAGCAACATGAAGACCTGAAGGGGGGACACTAAGGTGTAGAACACAGGTCACAATCTTAGTAAATCAGACAGAATTTCTTCTGTTTGGGGGAAGCTCATCACTTTTATCTTTTTGTTTTTTCTTTTCTTTTTTTTTTTTTTTTGAGATGAGGTCTCTCTATGTAGCTCTAACTTTCCAGAATTCACTAAGTAGACTAGGCTGGCCTAAAACTCATAGAGATATACCTGCCTCTGCCTCCCAAGTGTTGACATTAGAGGCAGAAGTGACTATGACCAACTATCATTTTTTTCTTAAATCCTTCAAATGACCACAGGAGATCTATTTACTTCACAGTGATATTTGGATTAGTATTGGATTCGGATTAGTATCTGGGTACTGAGGCGTGGCCACACTATCATAAAACCAGTGATCACACTGTCTTTACCTCTTAGAATTCTCTCCTAGAATCCTATATTGTCCTGTGTGAGTGGATTATTTTTATTTCCTTTTGATTTTTCAGGCCAGATGTTTCCCTTCTTTTGTTTTCTCCATTTCTATGCATTGATCTCAGGTGTACAGTAAATCCTCAATTATCTAAACAACTTCCATATTTTCACTGGCTTCAATTGCTCTGAGAAATGAGAAGCATTAAGGAAGGAATTTTCAAACCTTCAACACTTACCACTTATCAGTACCTGTGTCAGACGCTTGACTTTTCCCCCACTCGTGTGCAATTCAGAAGCATGACAATTGATAACCCTTAGCATTTATGATGATATTTGACAACAATGGGTCTTGAAAAGTATTGTTGAACTAGTAATGGATGATTAAAAATCCCATCATTTCTGTAATATCAATATTTAACATTCACTCAAAAATATATTGTATGTAAACATGAAGTTGTCAAAGAATAAAAATATTTATTTTTAAACACAATTTTAATGTATCTTTAACAAAATTTATTTTGACACAGTAGCAAATCAAACAGAAGAAAAGTCACATTCTAAAGGAATTTATATTTTATGTTCAGACCAAGTTCAGGCTAGTCATTATCATTAGCCCCCTATCATGAGTCATTTGTAGTCAAACTTTGAAAAAATATTAAGGATCTACTTTCAGAAGTAGATAAGCCGGGCGGTGGTGGCGCACACCTTTAATTCCAGCATTTGGGAGGCAGAGGCAAGAGGATCTCTGTGAGTTCGAGGACAGGCTCCAAAGCCACAGAGAACACGAAAAATATTACCTATCATATCTAACGTTCTATTGAGATCCAAAATTGAGTTGAGGTCTTAAAATAGTTTCTAGTTGACACTCTACCATGTCTCTACGCATACGTGAGGATTTATATCCTGTATCACATTGTCAGCAGTGAAAAGGAATGACATACGTTTAGGCAAAGGTTGAGCAAGTCCAGCTCTGACCTCAAGATGGCAGTGCTTGCACTGGCCCTGTCGTCAGAAGCTGATGTGTGATACAGCTGATTGGTTGTGATACAGCCAATCAGGTCTTTGATTGGCTAGCGTATTTCCTGATAGTTTCTGTGTGTTACAAGAAAAAGCTGATGAAATAGGCAGCAGCTTTGGGGGCAGACTTCTACAAAACAACAATGGAGACACACCTGAGTGCCTGCTCGGTTGTTTTGTGGCTGTATTTTCAGTGTAAGTTAGTGGAGGTTTTAGCCGGGGACCATAGGATACCAAAGAATATTTTCTTAGGATTTAGGCAAAGATGTAATTCCTTGGGATAAGTGGAGGAAGCAAAATATGCATAATCCTAGATCACCCGAGATTCACGTAGAGAGTAAAGGACACAACCTACAAGAACTAAGTATGGATGATTGATTTCTGAAATTTCACACTGTTTTATGAATAGGGGCTGCTGGCAAGACCCAAGTGGAGCAGAGTCCCAAGTCCCTGGTTGTCCTGCAAGGAGAGAACTGCATCCTTCATTGCAATTACACTGTGAGCCCTGCTAACAACTTAAGGTGGTACAGACAAGACAGAGGCAGAAGTCTTGTGTCCCTGGCATTCATGACTAACAGTGAGAACAAAAAGTCAAATGGAAGATACTCAGCAACTCTGAATGCAGATGCTCAGCATAGCACCCTGCATATCACAGCTGCCCAGCTGGAGGATACAGCCTTCTACATCTGTGTGGTCGGAGCACTGTGCTCCACTGGTACTTGCAGCCAGTACCAAAACCTGCTCCTGGAGGCTTCAAGGAGGTCTAGGTGACAGAGCAGCCTTTTTAACACTGCACTAGAGAGCTAAATTTCCCTATGACTGTTAGTCCCATTAGAAAGACAATTTTAAAACCATCTGAAAAGAAAACTTGAGGACAATTTCAGTAGATTTTTGAGAGAAAAACAACAGTGTACGAAAGCAGACTATCTGGAAGCCACCATGAGGAGAGGAGATGGAGAAAAATTAGCCTTTTCAGTTCACCACAGAGTTCCTAGAGACAGCGAGAAAGCTGTGGATGTCAAGGAAATAGCTGAGGAGTGCTGAGCCATGAATCTGAATGCAGAGGACAGCCAGTTCCACACTCTCATGTTCAGGGAAAAGAGACTAAACCAGAAATACATGCTTAAAAATGGGAACAGAAATAGCTTCTTAGGCAGGAAAAACACTCCTAAGAATGAATGTATGCTGATGAGCTGAGGAGAGAGTCTAAAAACATGTGGCCACACTGGGTACAGCTCTCCATAAGACCCAAGAATCCCCATCTCTACCGTGCATATTGCTTGGGTGCTTTCGCACAATCCGTGTTCCTTAGATGAAGTCCAGGTAAAGAAAGGTGTCCAGTCTTCCTTTCCTCATATGTTAATCTTTTACAAAAAGTAATTATCATTTCAAACTTCAACATTTCTGAGAATTTCATCCATGTGTACCATACTTACTTAATTTCTTCCCCCCCTCCCCCTTTAACTCCTCCTACATTTTCCTTACTCCATCTCAAACTCAAGACGTCATCCTTAATTACTGTTTCACACACACACACAAATAAATGCATCTTGTTTAGAACATTTGCTACTATGTGCATGTGTTTAGGGTGACCTCTTGGGACTGGATAACCTATCACCCTATCAGAAGTCTTACCTCTGGAGAAAGCTGATCTTCCCCTCTCAGTGGTCATTAATCATCTGCACCTCAGAGATCCACAGACAAGCACCAGGCTGAACTCTTGGAGTCTTTCCAAAGAAAGGGAGTAGGAATTTATACAAGTTAGGGGGGATTCTTGGTGGGGGAACCCAAAGAGGCAACTCACCTGTGCTTGTGGAAGCTTATGGACTCTGAGCCAACTGTTAGGGAGCCTGTCTGCCACCGACCTAGCCCCTCTGCACCTGTGTAGTAGTTCTTTAGATTCCACTCTTTGTAAGTCTTTTAACAGTGAGATCAAGACCTGTCCCTGGTGCTTCTCTGCCTTTCTCCATGTTGGATTACCTTGCCCAGCCTTGAACCAAGGGGAGGCTTTCGGTTCTGCCTCAATTTGAGGTGCCATGCTTTATTCAAGCCCATGGGAGCAATGCTCATCTATGAATGGAGATAGAGGAGGATTGGATGGGGAGGGGACTAGATGGGAATTGGGGGAGAGGAAAGAGAATGGGAGTAGAGGAGGGAAGGAAACTGCAGTCTGTATGTAAAATAAATGAAAAAATGTTATTTAAATAAAAAATAGAAAAAAACATCTGCATCTTTTCATCCAGGAGTTAGAGCCTAGTAGATTTTTTTCATGTCTACATTGACTGTTGACATGTCAGTTGGCACTGTCACTTTGTAGGTCTTGTTTAGTTGATCACATTTTTTTTGAGATTTCATGGGTGCAGCTTCCCTGATCTATATTGAAGACACAATATCACAACAGGTGTTCTGGTCCTCTAGCTCTTAATGTCTTTTATCATCTCATTCCTCAATGTTCCTTGTGCCTTGAGTGCAGGGATGGATTGAAGACAAATCAGTTGAGGTCAGACACTCTATGGTTCATTGTGTTCAGTGCTGTAACTAATTCTGGACATCTGTAATTATCTTTTGTTTGCTACACAATGAGCTATGCTTCTGTGTGTGTGCAACAATTTTGTTAGGAGATATACTGTTTTAGGGAAGTGACATAATATGCTCTCTTCTTGGGTTCATGGCTTCATCAGCTATGGGTAAGTCAGCTGGGTTTATGATAGCAGGCATGGACTTATTTATACTAAATGGGCTTTAAGTTCACAAAGACAGATGTTGGTAGTTGGAGGTTCTGGAGGACAGGTAAAAACTTAACATAATTTCAGAGCTAGCCAGTAATCTTTGGTGTGTGTGTGTGTGTGTGTGTGTGTGAGAGAGAGAGAGAGAGAGAGAGAGAGAGAGAGAGAGAGAGAGAGAGAGAGAGAGAGAGAGGAGAGAGGAGGGAGGAGAGAGGAGAGAGCTAACTGAAAATGGCTTGGAGTTTTGAAATCTCTAAACTTATCCCAACGGCATACCTCCTCCAAGAAGACCCCTCCTCCTAATTCTTCCCAAACAGTTCCACCAACTAGGGACCACAGATTCAAATAGATAAGCCTAAGGGGACATTGTAATTCAACCCACCATAGCAAACTCTGTCTCAAAAATAAAAGATGTGTTCCTTAGATTTTGAAATGGAAACATAGTGTTAAGTGAGATTTTAACCAACTCAGTTTCTCTAGAATTGCTTTAATTAGAAGAAGTTCTTTCAAAAGTCAAAGATGAAGTGTTTTATACAGGTGCATTGTCTGGCCCAGAGAGAAGTTGTGCTGTCTGAAATACTACTGTCCTACAGAACCTCACTCAGATGTGTTGATAGAAAAAGTCTGAATCGCTGAATATAAGGAAGTGGCTGCTAGAGGTAACTCAGGACGTATTTAAAATTTAACTTGAGATGCCTTAAAACAGCATGTTCCCCCATTGACTTGAAGCAAATGTCTCTTAAATTTGTATTAAACCAAGTTGACAGATTTTTATTTTAGCCTCTCAATAAGAAAGGCATTTATTTTTAGCAAATCTTTGCTCGTAGTTAGTATCCACAAGATGGCAGCCTCTTCTCTGAGACATGAGGAACCCTTCCAGTGGTCTGTAGTGAGAGAGCTTGGGGGGAGGAGTTTGCTCGTGAAAGAGGGGTAAGAAAAAGATCTTTATTTTCCTACATGGTGACACTGTATCTTGATGTTTTCTGGAAGAGAAACATTAGAAATGTGAAACTAATTTTTTTCTGGGCTTAGAATTTGGATCCTCAGTCAGGATAGAAGAGAGAATAATGAAATCCTTGGTTGTTTCCCTAGTGTTCCTGTGGCTTCACTTTAATTGTGAGTTTGGGCATTTCTTTTGGATATAAAGTGTGATATGTGAGGTTGATGCCTACTTTAGGATAATGCTAAAAACACAGATGGCTTTAATATCTAGTTAAGGGGTGGGAGGCACATGGAAGAGTTTCATTGGTGTGTTTGCTTCTTTATGCATCTAGTCTTGGTTGTCTGAACTTTGTCTCTCTATACAGGGGTGAGCAGCCAGCAGAAGTTGCAGCAGAACCCGGAATTCCTCAGTGTCCCAGAAGGAACCATGGCTTCTTTCAATTGCACTTTCAGTGATGGCAATTCTGATAACTTCAGGTGGTACAGACAGCAGCCTGGGAAAGGCCCCGAGTTGCTCACGTCTATATTCTCTAGTGGAGAAAAAGAAGAAGGTAGATTCACAATTCACCTCAACAAAGACAGCAGACATGTTTCCCTGCACATCAAAGTCTCCCAGCCCAGTGATTCAGCTGTCTATTTTTGTGCAGTGAGAACACAGTGCTCCCCAGGCACCTAGAGCCTGCACCCAAACCTACAGAGCCCTATGAAGGCCTGAACTAGAGCATGTTTGATTATAAAAGTATTTACTTTATGAAAATATCTCATCCTGAACACATAGTGCTCTAAGCTTCATGTCTCCTGTTCCTTATTATTATTATTTTTTCATAGCCCACTGAAACTAATTAGTGCTGGCCATATGCTTATGGGTGTTGGATAATCCACTGATGCATAGGCTTCAAGTGGCTCCCTTCCTAAAGAAAAAATGACTCTCCTGTGCCAATAGTCATCATTGCCAATAGCTCCTTAGCAAGAAATGGGGCCTCAGGAGCCCTTTAACTTCCACACTTGAATTTTAAGCTGTCTTGATTGTATGCATTTCTGATACAAGTAACCAGAGGTTCTATGAGCTCATGTATACAACAGCCTTGTCAGATCCAGAGAAGAGTATTTTAAAGACCTCCTCCCCATCTCCAGATCTTACTAGTTTGGTGTCATTATTGTCTTGGGTTTGGTTTCATTGTTTTCACCTTTCTTCCAAGATGTCCCTTAAGCTTTACTGGGATAGAGTTGGGAGAGATATTTCGTCTATGACTGAGCACTCATAGCATCTTTCTCTCAACAGTTTGAGCATTCTCCTTATCCTTGGACTTCTACATTTTTTTCAACCCCCCCTCCGATTTATGATGTTTTCCTGTCTTTTATCTAGGGACTGATACAGATGTTTCCTTTAGGTTTGGACACTCTACATTTATTCTCAATACCTTTGGTGGTTATGTATCTGTGTTAACTCTCTGAAAATAAAGCTTCTTTGATCAAGGTTAAGAGCAACATGAACCTGGTTGTTGACTTTTGCTTGAATTCAGTCACATTCCTTCTTTGTAGTTGGAAGATACACTTTGACTCTTCATTTGGGTGATCAGATTTCAATTTCGGCTCAAGACAAGTGCTTCACAGATGGAGTCTCAGATCTGGTCTTATTTCTGTAAATTTCCTCAGGACTCCAGATGCAAGCACTGACTCTGCTCCTGTTGAGCCCATGGCAACAAATTTTATATTGCTTGAAGCCAGTATCAAAGTTTTCATGTATACTTTGGTTTCTATCAGTTTTCACCTTACGGAATTTTGTTTAGATCCAATTCAGTTTTCTTTTTACAGTCTCTTAATATTCTCTGTTTTCCATAAAGTTATTTCTTGTTAGCTATAAGAATAAAAATTTTAATATACTCACCAGTATTAGTGAACACTGAAAAACAGATGTGGGCTGTTATGTCCTTCATGTCTTCAAAATGAGCAGTATGTAGATGATACTGAGTTCTGCTGCCACCTTCCCATGTAGCCTGGCCCCTTTCATCTCAGCTGCAGTGAGTGGCTTCTGAATGTCTAATTGGCTAAACTGTGGAAAATTTTCCAGTATGTTTCTTTTCCTGAAAATGCCAAAAAGACCATTTTCCCAGACAATTTTATGATGTGGAAGCTTTGTCAATCAATTATCTTTAAAAGGTGGGACCAAGTTAGGGTGTAGCTTTCTGGGACCCAGAGAAAAATGGCACACAGCTCAGGTGTACTCTCTGTGTAGTTCCCTTGCAGCACAGCTGAGCTTGGATTTCTCTTTCCTGTTTCATGAGTTTTCCCCTTATCATAAATAAAAATATAATTGTTTTATCTTTTAGCTAGCCTGGTTATTTCCTGAACTGAGCTAACATCTACAATTTTACTCTAAGTCTTCTAGTTTCATATCCTGGGCTATCTTACTTTCCAGAAACCACTTCTATCATTTCAGGGAGAAGTAATAGGTTTCTCTATAACATCACTAATCTATTTAATAATTACAGTTGAATTTTGCCTGAATCTGTTGTGTCTGCAGTTTTATACATATTTGATTTTTTATTGTTCTTTCTCTTCATTCTCACTAAAAGCAGCAAGCAATTTCCTAGTTAAAGCTTAGATGTTTTGGTCCTTTAAGTAAGAAAGCAAGCAAGTCAGTAAGTAGATAGATGATAGATAGATAGATAGATAGATAGATAGATAGATAGATAGATAGATAAAATGGCTATGTCTATTAGGTTATTACACCAACACAGCATAGTGCCTGAGGTAGCTCTGCTTCCTTAAGTGGGAACATGCTGGATTCATATCCTGATGATCAGCAAGCAGAGGTGGAGCCAGGAATGGAGCATCTATGATTTAAAGGCCCACATGCACTAGTCTACCTTCACTACTATGCCCCCAACCTCTCATAACTTCTCAGTTTTCTTGTGGTTGGATAACTTGACATCCAAACAAATCACTTTTATATGTAGTATTCTGCCCCTGGTGCATATAGGAATCTCATAATGCTGAAGACATTCACTTCAATGTCAATTGAAGTGCAAGTGCACAATTCACTTGGTGCAAGGAGAGGTTGCTTGTTTGTCCCAGCCACCTGGCTAGCTTACACCTGAAATAATCACACAGAAACTGTATCAATTAAAACACTGCTTGGCCCATTAGTTCCAAATTCTTATTGGCTAACTCTTGCATCTTAATTTAACCCATTTCTATTAATCTGTGTATGGCCACATGGCAGCGGCTTACAGGGAAAGAGTTGACATGTCTGTCTCTTTCAGCTTCATGGTGTCTTCCTGGCTCCGCCCTTCTTTCTCCCAGCATTCAGTTCTGTTTTCCCTGCCTATCTAAGTTCTGCCCTATCAACAGGCCAAGGCAGTTTCTTTATTCATTAATGGTAATGACAGCACACAGAGGGGACTTCCACATCAAAATGTCACTATAGTTTAACACTGTTCACATATTCTAAAAGTCTGAAATTCCTTCTGAGATTCAAGGAAACTTCTTTACTGTGAGTCTTTTCATTCTTTAATAACAGTGCCAAGTAACAAACAATAGGGCATCTGAAACTTTTTTCTAAACACCTGGAGATTTCTGATTCTTCCATACTAAGCAGGAGAAATGCCTAATGCCCTGTGAGAGAAAATGCAACATAAAATTCAATAAAAATCTCTTTTATTCACTAGTTTTGCCCAATTTTCTCTCTCCTCTTCTCCCTGTTTCTCTTCCTTCTCTCTCTTTTTCTACCCTTCCTCTTTCTGTTTCTTTATCTTTTCTTTTTTCTCTCCCTTTATTCCTAGCTACATAAAACAATAGCTTCTGTGGGTTTAGAGTGTGTGATTTCCTGGGTCTCAACCCCTTCCTCTTAGCAACACTAATCAAGTACTCTGTGGAAGACAGTGGAAATTTGTATCACTAGTAGCTGTCTTTCAACAATGAAGAAGGTATCCTTAATAAATGCTAGGCAGTCCAAACGGTTATGGAATAAGTGCTTGTGGGTAGTAATTGAGAGTCCTATATCTTGCAGACAACAGGAAGTCGACTGAAGCACTGGGCGTTTATCCTGAGCCTAGGAAACCTCAAAGCCCGCCCCCACAGTGACACACTTCCTCCAACAAGACCATACCCACTCCAACAAAGCCACATCGGCTTAGTACTTAGGACTAATTCTTCATGTGGAAGAGCCTAATTAACTCTTGAAATAGGAAAAAGAAATGTCATTCTGAGAAGATATTAACTTCCTTAAAGTCACATGTGTTGTTTATACAATGATCACTGAAACTTCCAATAAGCGTTCTTTTCTATATTGGATACCAATAAAGGCTATTGGGCAAGATATTCATGGAAGAACAACCAAATATGATGTGTTAGCCTATGTTTCTCATGTCTTACTATTGAAGCATATGTTCTTCGAATTAAGTTCTAAAACTTCACACATGTCATGCCAACTTAACAGTGTAATAGATGAAGTCAGGTGAGGGGAATAAGGAGATTCGTGTGACCCTAATTCAGATTTGAATTATATAATTGTGCACATCTCATACTAATCACATAGAAAATTACTGAGAAATGTTTCATATTTTCAAGTAAATGGTAAATATTAAAAACAAAATACAAGATAATGCCATTTCATGTTCAAACAGAACTTCTTGACTTCTGGTCCAGATGATAAATTTACCCAGTTGTATCAAACAAAGGTAAGTTGTTAACAAGATTTATTTTTGATTATGTGTGTGTGCCCATGAGTAGAGGTATCCGTGGAAGACAGAGGAGATGGAATACAGGCATTTGTAAGCTGTACAATGTGGGATCTAACTCAAATACTATGCAGTAGCAGGATGTGCTTTATTTCCTTAGCACACTCTTAAGCCCACAAAGCCAGATTTTAATATCAGATCTGAGATTTAGTTAAGACAGCTAACTTAAAATTCCAAAAACTTGTATTGAATAAAAATTAAAATTTCTTGTTTTTAAGCAATATTACAAAGTTTCTGATGTGTTTGTATGTATGAGTAGTGTGTGTGTGTGTGTGTGTGTGTGTGTGTGTGTTTGGTGTGTATAGATGTATAAGTGAGAGGTGTTTGTATATGTGTGTGATATGTATGTGTGTGTTGGCAAGGATGAACTATGATCAACTTCCTAATTTTTGTTCACAGGTCAGAGTTAAGAAGAAGGAACCTGCTCAATATCTCAAGATGACAAAAAGACACACTGAATATGTACAAGCAAAAAGGACTTGATTTTAGTATTGTCGTTGATTTTGACACTGTTTTGATGCACTGGCATAGACAGTAACAAGGTAAAACACTTGTGTAAAAATCCTATTACACAAGAAAAAAACAACAGTTGAATAACTTACCTGCCTCAAGTCTATATATAGAACATAAATTATATTCAGTCTACCTTCAGCAACTTGTTCCTCAGTGTGTTCTTATTTAAGACAGTTAGCAAATTTTAACTTCCTAAAGAGCAGTTACTTTTATACATTTTCATATTAATGCTGAATTATAAGCTCCATGCTTGAACTTTACTGCCTAGCCTGCTGAGTACCACCTCCATATCAGACTCTCAGTAACTCACACCTGGTTTTATGCTTCATTGTCTTAATGACATCACTGCTTCTAAGGTCCCTTCCCCATGATCTACGACATACCCTGAAGAATAATGTATCCTCATATGAAAAATAACATCAACAATATCTGTGCTATGCTCAACACTCTTCATTGGCTTTTTTGCCTGTGCAACTGAAAATAAATCACTTTATTGGGCTCTCAATGCTTCTACCATTTGTACTGGCCTTTCTATTTCTTCCCATTAAGTCTATGCCAACAAATCAGTTAGGAAATACACTGTAGTATGAGCAGTTTTTGCCTACATCCCTCTGTGCCCCTTGCTGACACAGCCTGAATACTTTACTCTGTCTTATTCCTTCCCCAGAAAGCATATTAATAATTAGCTTTATGAAGTATCCCTGGTCGGTGTTGCAGATACTTCAGGGGTTAAGAGCATGCACTATTCTTAGAGACAATAATTCAGTTGCCACACCCCTGTATCGGTTCACAACATACTCTTTGTCCTGTTGCAGGGGACCCAATGCCCTCTTCTGGCCTTTGCAGGCAATACAAGCACATGATACACAATCATGCTTTCAGGGGGAAAATAAACACAACATATAAAATAAAAAGAAATAAATCTGTTATAAAATAATTACTGGTCATTCTGACTAATGGTGATTTCTTCCTTCCTTTGGGAAGCACTGTCACTTAACCACCAACTTTGAGAAATTACCTAATAGAAAAAAAAAAGAACTTTCAATTGTGCCACTAAATTTACACTATACTTTCATATGTTACCTCTATGAACAAAACTAAGTACTGTGAATTAAGCATCTTTAGTAAATAAGTAAACTGTTCTTCCAGTAAGGGGAATTATTAGACATATGTTTTCAGAAATGATGAACATGACTTTAGAAATGCAGAGTACACGGTAGTCACGTAGGTTCTCTGCAGTCAAAGTTCCTGCAGATGAGTCAATGCCTCACCATCCCCAAAGGATGCTTGCCTTCAGGACTGTGCTTACCTGTGATGTCTCTCACAATGGCAGACAAAGCACTTAGGGTACTCTGAGGAGTTGAATTTTTCTCCACATTTTCCCCACGCAGCTCAAAGGCAAACAAAACTATGTACCTGCTCTGAGGAACTATTCAGAAAAGTCAAAGTGTTGAAAGAAAAACTTGACAATCTCCAAAATATTTATCCTTATGGAGTAGGAAAGAGAATGGGTCTGAACTGGATTTATGACAAGGGCAGTCTTATTTTTCCTCCACATCCTGCATCTTAATAGGAAAAGAAAATGGGCCTGAAGGAAAATGCCCTAGAAGAGGGACTGTCAATAGACTTTTAAATTGCATTCCATCACAATTAATGAAACTTTAAACTATCCAAAGTCAGGAAACACGTCATAAACAGTTTAACTTGCAAGTAAAATGGGTGAGAATTTGTTTGGACACTCAGATGAAGGCAATTTAACATATATTATTTTGATGCATGGTTTTCTTTGCACCAGTGGTAGACAATACTAGATATTTCTGTGAGGCACATAAATGATGTATGTCTGAGAGAACTGGGAGCACAGAGAGAAGTGTCCAACTGCCTCAATCTAATAAAATAAATGCTGCCTCATATCCTAACACCCTTCATTCCAACTCCTTATAAGGGCATCTGCATGATTCACTTACCAAAAAAAAAGCTCACTTGCAAAGGCTTGTAGTCTAGACTAAATTTAGTAGGCATCCAGTAGCTTAAGTTAATTTATTAAATATGATTATCCCTATGTTCACTTGATTTTAGCCATGGTCATAAGTGACTCTGACATTTTAAACTTTTGAGAAAATTGATATGGCTCCTGAAATTACAAAGATCCAGTTCTAGAGGCTGATTTGTTTAAGTAGAGAGACCCAAAGTCTTCTTGGTATAATAGGATCCTGCTGTATAGGTGGTAAATAAATCTTAGGCAAGCCGTAAGCTGTGAATATGACACTTTTATATTTTTCTGGTAGTGGGGGCTTCCAAATAAATAAACAGTCCACAAACACTGAGCCAGTAATAATGTATTTAATCAAGATTACTGAAATTCTCTAATGAATAGGCACCATACTAAATACCACATAGATCCTCTAGAATGAAGAAGTCTGGTTAATTACATTTAGCATCTCAGGTCTAATGTCGGATGCCCCTCTGTATGTTATGAATATGTTTTATTACCATTGGTTAATAAAGAACCTGCTTTGGCCTATGGCAAGGCAGAATAGAGCTAGGAGGGAAAAACTAAACTGAATGCAGGGAGAAAGTTGGTGGATTCAAAGCAATGCCATGTAGTTGCCAAAGGAGAAAGAAGACAGAACCTTACCCAGTAAGCCACAGTCTCATGGCGATACACAGATTAATAGAAATGGGTTAAATTAAGATGAAAGAACTAGCTAGAGATTTGCCTAAATGGTTGGACAAGCAGTTCTGTAATTAATATAGGCTCTGTGTGATTATTCTGGTCTCAGCAGCGAGAAAACAGAGGCCCAGTCTCTGTTCACACAGGTCAGGTTTTCAAAAGAAAATACAGACTTGAAATGATAAGAACATGACAAAAAATGAAAAGTAAACATATCAAGGTTTGTATAGCAAGGTTAACCTCTTCCACAAGTGTTAAGCATTAAGGCTACGCTCCCAGGCATCAATGATGGCTGAGTACCAGGAAAGGCAAAGCAGGATACCTTGAGTCACATAGAGTTTCAAGCCTGCCTAGGCTACAGTACCAGTTCTTTCCTTAAATAAAATCCATGCAAACAAACAACAACACTTGCACCAAACAACAACCAACCAACAAAGTACACAGAAGCACAAGAAATAAAAAGAAAAGAAAAAAATAAGACTTTGCAAAATCTGGTATGGCTGGAGACCTGTGGAAGACACTTGCAAAGGGATGCACTTTGTATGCTGACATGAAAGTGGGGTTTCTCCTTTTCTCCTCCATATAACAGAGATGTTTTTGGTTTCCAGAGCACACAGGATGATTGCGCTCCTGCAATTCTCTGTCATCACTCAACATGAAGTAAAGCTCCTGAGTCTTCCTGGGATGTCCTTGTGGGGCAGTACAGGGATTGTGGAGCCAGCAAGTCTGAGAAGCAATGAGTCACACAATACATATTTAACTCCACAAACTAAGTTTAAAACGTCCCCCTTTTCAAGGAAAGGGGTTTACTTTGTTTCATAGTTTGAAGGTTCAAAATAGGTACAATATATTTTGGTAGGGAAGGCATGGAGGAAGTGTATGAGGCAGCTGGTCTTTATCCTATGTCAAGAGCCATTTCAGGCTTCCCCTTTCTCACATCTCACAGGGCCTTGAAGTAAAAATCATGAGACAGAAAACTTAAAGTTAGCCAAAACATTACGTGCTGATCGTGCAGACTCGAGCTCTGGAAAGCACCACAGAGCGTCTTCATGGCTTACTGCTTATCACTAACAGCAGATGTTCTAGCCACTGACCTTTCAACTGCCCCGCTTTGCTGCCTAGCTACCGAGCCCCTCCTTTCCTTCCTCCCTTTCCCCCCTTCCTCAGTTCCCCCCTGCCCGAGCTCCTCACTGAGGCGTATATAAGACCTAAAACATGCTTCAATAAAGGGGATGCTTTGACAAGGAATACTGCTTGGCGTCCATCCCCCCCATGTCTTTCAGATAGTGCCTCTTCAAGACCCTGGAATAACATAGGACCTGCTGGGCGGGTCAATCCTACAATGAGGAAGTAGAGAGATATAAAATATGGTATTCCTGTAGCTTTCTCCTTTTTAATCAGTCAGTGACCCCGGAACCACAGGATACTACCTTCAAATTTAGGGTGACCGCCCAATATCAGTTAAAACTCTTGTCAGTTCTAGAGTAGGTTTTCACTTCGATTTCATGAAACAATTATATGTATATATATAATTATAATAGGATATCACTATTTACACTGTGATGGCCACATTTTGAATCATTTAACAAACTTTTCTAGAGCCTTCCCTTTGCTCTGATAGTTTGACATAATGCGTTCTGAATCTGAGTACATTTGTACCATGTTTTTATTGTTTTGTTTTTGTTTTTATAATGAATAATTCTCACATATATTAGGGTAACTAAAATAGCTATATATATGTGTGTGTGCACTCATATATATGTCACAAAATATATGTCTTTATATCCATGTTCCTTACCCCTCTTTTCCCAGATCCACACCTTTCTCTTTCCACCTAACCTGTTTCCTCATAAAGAGAAACCATTAAATGCAGTTTGTGCTTCCCATGCATTCGTGGATGTGTGGGCTTTCACTGGCAAATGGTATAGTCACCAAGTGTTGCACTCTTAAATAAAACTGACTCCACTTTCCCAGAAACTACCAATTTTCAATAAGTATTCAGATAGGGTAGGAGTTCATAGCCAACATCCCTATATAGCTAGAACTTTTTTTCTGGCTTGAGTTTGTACAGGTCTTGGAAATGCTGTCCCACCTGTTAGGAACATGTATATCCAAATTTTCTGCTATGTCTAGAAGACACTGTGTCTTATCATAATGAACAGTCTACAGAGCTTTTAGTTTCCAATCTTTTTCTTCAATAATCCCTGAATGTTTGGAGGATGATGTGTGTTATAGGTATTCCTTTGGAGGCTGAACATTCCACATCCTCTTTCTCCTATACCTTGACCAGTTTGGTGCTTACATGCTAATTGCTGTGTAGTGCAAATAGAAGCCTCTCACATGATGGTTGAGAGATGCATTATCTGTGGTTTTAATGATAAGTCATTAGGAGATGGTTTAACTAGTACTGCCATTTCTCAGGATAATGGTAGTAGGTTCTCTCACAGGAATATATTCTTAGATCAACTCCTAATGAATTTTTGCTATAAACGTACATTGGTGCATCAGTCAGCCTTCTTCAGAGAAGCTTCTTGTTCTAGCCTGAGGTGATTGTCACAGAGAACCAGAACTCACTATTCTGCAGAGAAGAGGCTGTAGCACACTCAGTGTCTGATGGGACATCTACATCGCACACCTTCTTCCCAAGATCTGAAGAAGAGAGGGCAGAAAGACTGGGAGAGCCTTAGGAGGAGCTGATTACAAGAAGACAGTGTTTGCTGGACACAGCAGTGCAACTGCACACATGAACTCAGAGATTGACAGCACATATAAGACTTGCAAAGGATCAGAGAAGATAGAGTTCCAGCAAGAAGAGGGAAGGTGTGCATTCCCACCCTTAGCTAAGAATCTACTGGCAGTAGCTGCTGGGAGAGTGAATCAGGTTTATTTAAATGTGCATAGACCACACTCCACTGAAGGCCACACATCCAACAGTTTAAGTATAGTACAACCTGTAATGAAAACCTTGAGCTGATTTACTGTAAATGGGTTGCCACAAAACTGAGTTAGTAGTGAAGAGTAATGGATCTGGCAGGAGCAAAGGGAGAAATTTTGTATAATTGGAATACATCACATAACATTCTCAAACCAGCAATAAAATGGGAAAAGTAAATGTATTTTATCAGAGGTTTGTGTGTGTGTATGTTCTTTTATGTACACTCATCACCCTAAATACCACAAGATACATAAAGTTCAGTAATATTGGTGATTTTAGACATCCACTGGAGACTTGAATTCTGCCTCCTTTGGATGTGACTTCAAGTTTATTTACTAAGTGTGATGTAGACATCTTAGTGCAGTTTGAAAGGAAATCATCAGAGGGTGCTATATCTTCAGATGTGGTTAATGTCTGCACCCATGTGTTAGAGTCACATGATAGACTGCCACTGTGCAGAAGGAGGTCCTTGCTTATGACTGAGGAGCTTCAATAAGGTTCTGAAAGAGACTTGCCCTGTGAGACTGGTGTACTCAAGAACCAAGCGTCATTTTCCCTTATGAACATGCTTCTTGACATCTGCTCAGTTCTGCTACTTCTCTTTATGTTCAGTAAGTTATACTTAGTCTAAGTAATGATGATGTCATTTTCTTTCCGCTATGGCAGTCTTTGTCTTTTTCTCCCATATAAAAATTATTTCTCCTCATTATTTTCAGGGAGGAGCAATGGAGACTCAGTGACTCAGACAGAAGGCCAGGCTACTGTCACAGAGGGGTTGCCTGTGAAGCTGAACTGCAACTATGAGACTCTTTACACAAGTCCTTTCCTTTTCTGGTATGTGCAATATCCCAGGAAAGCCCCCCAGTTACTTCTGAATACCTTCACAGACAAAGAGAGGATAGAACATCGAGGTTTCTATGCCATCCTCAACAAGAGCAGCAGCTCCTTCCACCTGCAGAAGCCCTCAGTGCAGCTGTCCGACTCTGCCCTGTACTACTGTGCTCTGGGTGACACAATGAGGGAGACTGCAGGGGAAGCTGCACACAAACCAAGGGTGCAGGAGAGCTGAGGGAAGCGGCCTTGTGAGGAAGGGTTGTGTGTTTTTTCTACGTGGGGTTTAACCAGGCTCCTGACAAACAGCAACAGATCTCAGGTCAAATTCTTAGAAAACAAGGAATTTGTGGATCTGACAGGATAGGATGGAAGTCATTGCCACAGGCAACATAGGCCTTGATGTCCTGAAACACTGTTCTCTCCCTAAGTGGAGGACCTTTAACAGAAAACTCTCCAGGAAAACTTGGACATGGGATTTATCTCTACTGAGATGTCTTACAAAATTTAATTATTTAAATTCTCTAGAAAATTTCTTTTGGTCATAAATGTATGACCAAGTGAAAAAAATAGACTCTTTTTAAAACTCTGCTTCAATTTCACTCCAGAAGTTATTTACATTTTTCCTCTCCTTGGTTTATGTTATGCAGTGTTCAGTCTAACTTATTGTAGAAGCTAGGGGGCCCGCTTGTTCACCCCTGTTGCCTGACTAGTTTAGTCCCAAAATAACAACACAGAAACTGCATTAATTGAATCACTGCTTGGCCCATTAGCTCTAACTTCTTATTGGTTACCACTTACTGCTGTAGAAAGTCTTACAGCTTGTGGTTACCTGCCTACTGCGGCGTGGCTTCTTATACTATATATGCTGATGCAGAGCCTGTGTCCACCCCTTCTTCCCCGGCTGCTCTTTTGTATTGCTGGATTTGATTTCTGTTCTACATTCAAGTAGAGAATTCTGATTTGTGAGTTTACCCCTAAATAAATAACCATCTAATTCTCAATTCTGAGCTAGTGTGAGATTTATTATAAGCTTCTGCTCCACATTTGGTGTCCACATGGATTCACACTCCACGCCTACAGTATGGTTGGCCTAAAGGCCTAGCCATTCCATGGCCCAGACAGTCTCCCAACACTACACAATTGGCTTGCTTTTACCTAATTGGTTTTTTTTAGAATTTCCCACAACAGCAGAGTTTACTGTGTGTGGCAACTTGGAAATTTCATAAGCGCATGCATGCACAATGCTACATTACCCAGGGCAGTTCTTTGTTGCGTGGCAACTTGTGCAGTTTCCGGTTTCTGCTCCCTGTCTCTGAGTTCTGGTTTTTTTCCTCTGTGTATGGAATTGATTTAATTGCTTTAAATTTGTTAAGCAAAGCGTATTTCTCAATATTTAACCAGTACCAAGATGGAAAACTAAAGTGACCCAGAAATTAAAGCAGCTCAGGACCATTTCTGTCTCCACTGGTTGCATTGCTTCTAGTTGCAACTCTGCAATCATGACATCTGCTGAACAATAAAGATTGCAGTTTACCGGATCACATAACAGGTAATTATTAAGTCAATATGGCAGACTTCATTACTATTGCAACTTTTAGTAACTTTTTTGGCTAATACTATGGATTGTATTAGGTGAGACTTGGTGATACTTCAATTCATTGGGTATTAGGTTTCAGTTTTCTTCCCCATATTCTATCATTAAGAAAGAATATGGCACTTTTAGGAATAATACAATCTTTACAGACTAATAATGAACAGCTAGTTGACAGGATTAATACCATCAAAAATCAAAAGTTACCTGAAAGAGTTAATACTATTACAGACAAAATTGAATCCATATCTAAGGGTACTAAGAAGTTATCTGAAAGAATTCATAGTGTTGAATTTGACAATAAAAACTTGTCAAGAGTTAACAAAAAAAAAACCTGTCTCTCCAGGATGGCAATCTGCACACTATTCAAGTAATGACCAAGGACTAGATGTTATCTTTAAAGCAGAAACTTCAGACCTTAGAATCACATGTGCAGCATGAGGACCAGAGACTAGGTGCCTCAATGAAATCACTAGAAATATATAGGTGAGGAGATTTAGGCTTTACAAAAGACAATAATAAAAAGATTTGAAATAATTGAGGAAATTATTGGAGCTGAGGAACAGGGAAAGAAGGCATGGGGACAGGATTCAACATTGCCAGTGATTGTCAGAGATGACTTACCCAGGGTTTTAGTTTCCTACCCTGTAATCTACTCTGACAAAGCATCAGGTTCAAGACCCAAAAGGATCCAAAGAAGGTAAATGGATACCTTTAGGAATGAATGATCTAAAAGAAATTAAGCAAGTTTTTGTAACTTATAGCTTGCATTCTGCATTTGTTAAGGGGATGATAAAGACTTGGGCTTCTAATATCACGGCAAAACCACATGCTTTTTTTTAGTTAGTTTCAGCAGTCCTGGATGATGGACTGCTATTGATGTTTAAAATTTATTTCAGGGAGGAGGCCAAAAATTTGGAACAACAGGCAAAAGAGAAAGGCCTTGAGACTTCCCAAGATCAAATTCTTGGTGAAGGCATTTATGCTGACCTATAGGTTCAAGCTCTTTACAATGAAGAAATCTTGTCTCTATGCCATAAAGCAGCTTTAAATGCTTGGGACAGGATTCAAGAACAAGGAAAAATAATTGAATCATATACCATGATTAGACAGAGACAGAAAAAAACCTTTTACTGACTTTTTACAAAAATTAAATAAGGCTGTACAAATAGGAGTAACAAACCCAGATGCTAGATGAGTATTTATTGAATCTTTAGCTTTTGAAAATGCAAACATAGAATGCAAAAAAGGTATTTCAGCCTCTAAAGGTTAGATCATCAGCTATGGATGAATGGATTCTGCATACAATGAATATTGAGACATTTGACTGTAATACAGAATCTTGGGTAGGAGAATCAATTTCCAAAGGAATGAGGAGACATCAAAATGCCAAATGTTTTAATTGTGGTAGAATTGAACATCTGAGAAGGGATTGTAGACAATGAATTCCTAGGAATAATATCTCCTCTGGGAATGGCACAAATAGGAGACTTCAGCCTTCAGGTATATGTAGAAGGTGTGACAAAGGCAGACATTGGAACAATGAATGCAGATCAAAACTGGATAGACAAGGCAACCCAATACCATCAGAAAACTCCTTGAGGGGCCTCTCAGAGGCCCCAAAGACAAACATGGCCCAGTTGTTCCCAGTAACTGTGGAGGACATGTCACACCAGGTAAATTAAGAAATCCAGAGCCTTCTGTAAAAGACCATACTGTTCTAAATGATGACATAAACATGGAAGATAAATCAAAAATTCCAATAGGAAATAAGAAATGTATATTCTGGCAGACTTCTATAAACGATCAAAGACCAAAGCTAGGAGTTCACATAAATAGCATTGAAATTGTTGGTTTGATAGACACAGGTGTGGATGTGAGTATCATTACTCCAGAATCTTGGCATCCAAATTGGCCCATTCAAGAGGCAGATGTTCAATTACTAGTAATTGGAACCATATCTCAAGTTAAACAAAGCACAAGATGGATTGACTATATTGGGCCAGAAGGTCAAAGAGAAAAGCTGAGGCCATATGTGGCTAATAATGCAGTAACTTTATGGGGTCATGACCTACTGCAGTAATGGATTACCCAGATTAACATTCCTGCAGACCCAGGAACTCATAATTCTGGGAAGGATATTATAAGGTACTATACACAAAGGTCACCAGCCACTCAGCCTGTACAAAAACATAAAGCAGCTAGCAAACCTATGGAGGCACCAACAGTCCTAACTTTAAAATGGTTAACTGAGAAAGTAATACGTGTTAAGCAGTGTCCTCTAGCTGAAGATGAATTGCAGGCTTTAGAAGAACTGGATTTGATCTCTGTTCTCCATTCAAGCAGAGAATTCTGATTTGTGAGTTTACTCCTGAATAAATAACCATCTATTTCTCAATTCTGAGCTAGTGTGGTATTTCTTTTAAGCATCTGTTCTACATCTTACAACTTAATTTAACCCATCTCCATTAATCTGTGTATCACTACATGGTTGTAGCTTACTGGCAAAGATTCGGCATGTCTGATGCTGGTGGCTCCATGGTGTCTCCTTGGCTCTGTTCTTCATTCTCCCAGCATTCAGTTCTGTCTTCCCTGCCTACCTAAGTTCTGCCCTATCAACAGGCCAAGGCAGTTTCTATATTCATTAATGGTAATGACAGCACACAGGGGGAAACTCCCACATTACCTCCCCGTTTCTGTTTAAACTAAAAGGAAGACTTTAACATAGTAAAATTACATATAACAAAATAGTTATCAAGCAATAATTACAGTTAAAATATTTATATCTATTTTATAATTAAGAAAAACTATATTATCTATATCTATTCTTCAACTCTATCAAAGACACCAGAAGAATATATTACCTAAGTAAACAGGAAGTAGATTGTAAGCAACTTCCAAAACTCTAGAATTGAAAGAGACATATCACTTCCTGAACAGTCAACCAAAGTTCTTCTGTACCATTGGGGCATCCATCTTCAGTCTACATGCCCATAGTATCTAGCAGACTTTTCCATGAAGCAGGAAATTTCAAAGAGAGTTCAGTCACTTTTTTCTGTATCCTGCAGAATGTCTCATGGTCTCTTTCATGAAGCAGGAACCCTGAAGGACCATCTCACCCTTAGGCAAGTTCAGCAGTCATTTCTGTGTGGGTCCTGTATGTCCAGGCAAGAGCAGTATCTTGCAGAAATGGTTAACCAACTCCACAAAGAGCCTCTTCAATGTCCATATTTCCCTTGACGTAGATTGGTGCTGCCAGGAGCAGATGTGTCTCATTGTCCTGAAAAGTCCTAAATTCTTAAACCTTTTAAATGCCATATTCTGAAGGTCTCTGAAAGATTTCAAGAATGCCTATCTATTTGAAATACATCTCTATACACCTAAAATCTCTAACTAACATGACCACAATTTTTACTATTATAGATGACTATCTATTAATCTATATTTCTTAATTTATACATTACATTTTTAAATGAACTACACAATCACAGTACCTTAATCAAGGGCAGAAATATACATATACAGTATAACAAAATTTACCTTAAGTTTGTATCAAGAAGCCACGATCCATACCAATGCAAATCTCTATAGCATATTCCCCTTTAAATGTAAACAAACTTTTATAGACCATATTTGGAAATATGGGCATAATTTTGTCCATACTACTTCCTGCTCTTTGGGGGCACTGTTAATCAGGTCTTTCAGGGTGTATCCTGTGTGCTAGGTTCATCTCAGTCAGCATTTGAGTGAAGTAGTTTTTTGAGGTTGTTCACAGAGACCTTTCAGGAGCTCGTGGTCTATCAAACCATGTTTGTCTGGAAATAATTCACAGGTTCTCATCTTCTGTGAAAACAAAAGAAAAACTTCTTTTCTAAATAACATATTCTTAGACTCAAATTTTGGAACCAAGATGCCTTTATAATATATATGCTGGTTTAGTTTAACAGCCCCATACAATGAAATGTTTCTCTTACCTCCTTCACAGTCAAAAAATTTAAAGAAAACACAATAATATACATAATCCAGATGCTCTGTAAATTTTCCATTTTTACATGGCTTATTTTTCTTTACTCCTTTTAATCTATGACTATCGGTACTCTGTCTCTTTAAAGACTTTACCTTTTTTAAAAGCATTAACTTTATTTTATTACTCCCTACACTCTTTTTTCTTCCATTTTTCAAGGCTATGTACATTTATCCAACACTGTGACCCATTTAGAGTTCTTTTATGTCTCAATCTGTCCTATTGTGAGTTTGTAATTCTTTACTGTCCAGGAGTACTTCTTAAATTGCTAAGCGCTTCTTAAAAACTTAAGCTGTGTCAAGCTACCCAACCAGCAAGGAGAGCTGATCTCGGCACCAGATGAACCTTCTCGGGGTGAGTGAGTTTCTGACCTGCGGCCGCAGCCCGGGTCAAGGAACAATTTCCTGCAGGGCCTAAACCCCTGCATACCACCTCTCTCTTCATACCTCACCCAGCGTGCACCCAGAACCCTCCCTCACTTCTCTCTCCCTGCCATCTCTGGGCAAACAACATCACCCAGCTCAGCCTGTCTGGGTGCTGGGGCAGTATCCGGAGGGCAGTCGGGCAGGCACGAATTCCTTTGTCCTCAGTAGCCTGCCTGCACCAAGCAGGGTAGGCGCTTTGTTTACAAGCTACCCAACCAGCAAGGAGAGCTGATCTTGGCACCAGGAGATCCATCACTGGGGCACCTAGAGAGCCATCACGGGAGAGTCCCATCACTGGGAAGTAACATCAGTGGGCAAGGAGACCTGATCCTGTAAAAGAAAATCCTTAGGGGAGCATTCGGAGGAAGAGATGGGCAGGCATCAATGCAAGAATTCACCCAACAATCTGAAAAACAACATGAAACCACCAGAACCCAGCGACCCCACATCAGGAGGACATGAACACCTTAATCAAGAAGAAGTAGAAAAAATGGAATCTATGAAAGTGATTGACATCCTTAAACAGTATGTAAAAAACGCCCTTATGGAAATGGATGAGAAGTATAACAGAAAGTTTGAAGAATTGAATAAATCAGTGAATGATACCCTTATAGAAATGGATGAGAAGTATAACAGAAAGTTTGAAGAATTGAATAAATCAGTGACTGATACCCTAGGAAACCAAGGAAAAACAATCAAACAGATAATGGAAACAGTTCAAGACCTGAAAACTGAAATGGAGACAAGGAAGAAAACACAAACAGAGGGCCAAATGGACATAGAGAATCTAGGTAAACGAATAGAAACTACAGAAACAAGTATAACCAACAGAATACAAGAGATTGAAGAAAGAATCTCAGACGCTGAAGATACCATAGAGAAAATAAACGCACTGATCAAAGAAAACAGCAAATCCAACAAGCTCTCATCACAAAACATTCAGGAAAACTGGGACACAATAAAAAGGCCAAACCTAAGAATAATTGGAGGTGAAGAAGGAGAAGAAGTGAAGCTCAACTGGTCCAGAAAATATATTTAATAAAATTATAGAAGAAAACTTTCCCAACCTAAAGAAAGATATACCTATGAAGATTCAAGAAGCATACAGAACACCAAATAGGCTGGATCAAAAAAGAACATCCCCGCGCCATATAATAATCAAAACACAAAGCATACAGAATAAAGAAAGAATATTAAGAGCTGCAAAGGAAAAAGACCAAGTGACTTATAAAGGTAAACCTATCAGACTTACACCTGACTTCTCTTTGGAAACCATGAAAGCCAGAAGGTCCTGGATAGATGCACTGCAGAAACTAAGAGACCATGGATGCAAGCCCAGACTACTATACCCAGCCAAACTTTCATTCACTATAAATGGAGAAAACAAAATTTTTCAAGATAAAAACAAATTTAAACAATACGTAGCCACAAATCCAGCCTTACAGAAAGTAATAGAAGGAAAATCACAAACCAAGGAGTCCAACAAGGCCCACAATAACTCAGATATCTAGAGTCCCTTCACCAGCACATATCAAAGAAGGGAAACACACAAACTCTACTACTAGAAAAATGACCGGAATGAACAACCACTGGACATTAATATCACTTAATGTCAATGGACTCAACTCATCTATAAAAAGGCACAGGCTAAGAGATTGGATACGAAAACAGGATCCAACATTCTGCTGTCTACAAGAAACACACCTCAAACACAAAGACAGGCAACTACTCAGAGTAAAGGGCTGGGAAAAGGCTTATCAAGCAAATGGACCTAAGAAACAAGCAGGGGTGGCCATACTAATTTCTAACAAAGTTGATTTCAAACTTAAATCAATCAGAAGAGATGGAGAGGGACATTTTATACTCATAACAGGAACAATTCATCAGGAGGAAGTCTCAATCCTGAATATCTATGTGCCTAATATAAAAGCACCCACGTACGTAAAAGAAGCATTACTAAAACTCAAGGCTCCCATCAAACCGCACACACTAATAGTAGGAGACTTCAACACTCCTCTCTCACCAATGGACAGGTCAATCAGACAGAAACCTAACAGAGAAATAAGAGAATTAATGGAGGTAATGAATCAAATGGACTTAACAGACATCTATAGAACATTCCACCCAAAAATAAAAGAATATACCTTCTTCTCTGCAGCTCATGGGACCTTCTCAAAAATTGACCACATACTCGGTAACAAAGCAAACTTCCACAGTTACAAAAAAATATGCATAACCTCCTGCGTCTTATCAGATCACCATGGATTAAAGTTAGAATTCAACAACAAAGCTACCCCCAGAAAGCCTACAAACTCATGGAAACTGAACAGTCAACTACTGAACCACACATGGATCAAAGAAGAAATAAAGAAAGAAATTAAAGTCTTCCTTGAATTCAATGAAAATAAAGAAACAACCTACTCAAACTTATGGGACACTATGAAAGCAGTCCTGAGAGGAAAGTTCATAGCACTAAGTGCCCACATAAAGAAAACAGAGAAAGCACACATTGGAGACTTAACAGCCCACCTGAAAGCTCTAGAAAAAAAAGAAGGAGATTCTCCTAAGAGGAGTAGAAGACTGAAAATAATCAAACTTAGGGCAGAAATCAATAAAATAGAAACACAGAAAACAATCCAAAGAATCTATAAGACAAAAAGCTGGTTCCTGGAGAAAATCAACAAGATTGATAAACCCCTATCCAAACTAATCAAACGGCAGAGAGAGAATATGCAAATTAATAAGATCAGAAATGAAAAGGGTGACATAACAACAGACACAGAGGAAATTCAGAGAATAATTAGATCTTACTACAAAAGCCTGTATGCCAAAAAACTGGAAAATGTGGAAGAAATGGACACTTTTTTAGATAAATACCATATACCAAAGTTAAGCCAAGAACAGGTGAATGATCTAAATAGACCTGTTAGCCGTGAAGAATTAGAAACTGTTATCAAAAACCTTCCTACCAAAAAAAGCCCAGGTCCTGATGGTTTCAATGCGGAATTCTACCAGAACTTCCAAGAAGACCTAATACCTATACTCCTTAATGTTTTTCACAATATAGAAACAGAAGAGTCATTGCAAAATTCCTTTTATGAAGCCACAGTTACTCTGATACCAAAACCACACAAAGACTCAACCAAGAAAGAGAATTACAGGCCAATCTTGCTCATGAACATCGACGCAAAAATCCTCAACAAAATACTGGCAAACCGAATCCAAGAACACATTAGAAAATTTATCCATTATGATCAAGTAGGCTTCATCCAAGAGATGCAGGGCTAGTTCAACTTATGAAAATCTATCAATGTAATCCATCATATAAATAAGCTGAAAGAAAAAAACCATATGATCATTTCATTAGATGCTGAAAAAGCATTTGACAAAATTCAACATCCCTTTATGATAAAAGTCTTGGAGAGATTAGGGATACAAGGGACGTACCTAAATATAATAAAAGCTATTTACACCAAGTCGACAGCTAACATCAAATTAAATGGAGAGAAACTCAAAGCCATCCCATTGAAATCAGGAACACGACAAGGCTGTCCACTCTCTCCATACCTCTTCAATATAGTGCTTGAAGTGTTAGCAATAGCAATAAGACAACACAAGGGGATCAAAGGGATTCGAATTGGCAAGGAAGAAGTTAAACTTTCATTATTTGCAGATGATATGATAGTGTACATAAGCGACCCCAAAAACTCCACCAAAGAACTCCTACAGCTGATAAACATGTTTAGTAATGTGGCCGGATACAAGATCAACTCCAAAAAATCAGTTGCCCTCCTTTACACAAAGGATATGGAAACAGAGAGGGAAATCAGAGACGCATCACCTTTCACGATAGCCACAAACTGCATAAAATATCTTGGGGTAACTCTAACCAAGGAAGTGAAAGATTTATTTGACAAGAACTTTAAGGCATTGAAGAAAGAAATTGAAGAGGATACCAGAAAATGGAAGGACCTCCCTTGCTCTTGGATTGGGAGGATCAACATAGTAAAAATGGCAATTCTTCCAAAGGCAATTTATAGATTCAATGCAATCCCCATCAAGGTCCCATCAAAATTTTTTACAGATCTTGAGAGGACAATAATCAACTTTATATGGAAAAACAAAAAACCCAGGATAGCCAAAACAATCTTATACAATAAAGGAACTTCTGGAGGCATTACCATCCCTGACTTCAAACTCTATTACAGAGCTACAGTAATGAAAACAGTGTGGTACTGGCATAAAAACAGAGAACTCGATCAATGGAATCATACAGAAGACCCAGATTTTAACCCACAAACCTATAAACACCTCATTTTTGATAAAGGAGCTAAAAACATACAATGGAAGAAAGAAAGCATCTTCAACAAATGGTGCTGGCACAATTGGATCTCAACCTGTAGAAGAATGAAAATAGACCCATATCTATCACCATGCACAAAACTCAAGTCCAATTGAATCAAAGACCTCAATATCAATCTTTACACACTGAACCTGATAGAAGAGAAAGTGGGAAGTACCCTACAACAGTTGGGCACAGGAGATCGCTTCCTATGTTTAACCCCAGCAGCACAGACATTAAGGGAAACATTGAATAAATGGGACCTCCTGAAACTGAGAAGCTTCTGTAAAGCAAAGGACACTGTCACTAAGACAAAAAGGCAACCTACTGACTGGGAGAAGATCGTCACCAACCCAGCAACAGATAATGGCCTGATCTCCAAAATATATAAAGAACTCAAGAAACTGAACTTTAAAATGCTAAATAACCCAATTAAAAATTGGGGCACTGAACTGAACTGAGAATTCTCAACAGAAGAATTCCAAATGGCCAAAAGACACTTAAGGTCATGTTTAAACTCCTTAGCGATCAGGGAAATGCAAATCAAAACAACTTTGAGATATCATCTTACACCTGTCAGAATGGCTAAAATCAAAAACACCAATGATAGTCTTTGCTGGAGAGGTTGCGGAGGAAGGGGTACCCTCATCCATTGTTGGTGGGAATGCAAACTTGTGCAACCACTTTGGAAATCAGTGTGGCGGTTTCTAAGGAAATTCGGGATCAACCTACCCCTGGACCCAGCAATACCACTCTTGGGAATATACCCAAGAGATACCCTATCATATGACAAAAGCATTTGTTCAACTATATTCATAGCAGCATTGTTTGTTATAGCCAGAACCTGGAAACAACCTAGATGTCCTTCAGTGGAAGAATGGATGAAGAAAGTGTGGAATATTTACATATTAGAGTACTACTCAGCGGTAAAAAACAATGACTTCTCGAATTTTGCATGCAAATGGATGGAAATAGAAAACACTATCCTGAGTGAGGTATCCCAGACCCAAAAAGAGGAACATGGGATGTACTCACTCATAATTGGTTTCTAGTCACAAATAATGGTTATTGAGTCTATATTCTGTGATACTAAAGAAGCTAAATAAGAAGGTGAACCCAATGAGGGCTGCTGAGAAGCCAAGGACAATGGCACTGGGTTTTGATCCTACTTCATGTTCTGGCTTTGTGGGAGCCTAGCCAGTTTGGATGTTCACCTTCCTAGACCAGGATTGAGGGGGGAGGTCTTTGAACTTTCCACAGGGCAGAAAACCCTGACTGCACTTTGGTCTGGATATGGAGGGGGAGGAGGGGGAGGGGGGGGAGGAATGGGAGGAGGGGTATGGAAATGGGAGGCGGGGAGGAGGCAGAAATTTCTTTTTTTCAAATATAAAAATAACTAAAAGAAAAGGATAGCTTACAAACTTTAGGTTGGATGTCCAATGGTTAAAGCTCTAGGGATAATATTCTTATGGGAGACCTTGAGCTGCTAGGTAAAATTCTTACAAAAAACAGTTTCCAATAGAGAACTTAAAACAGCTGCCTAACAGGTACTCAAGCAGGTAAGGTATAAATCAACAGATAAAGTATACAATAATCAGTAAATACAGTATATTAATTATAATTCAGCTATGGCAAGTGTGTATATTAAATGTAAAACTTATTCTACATCAGTTTTATAAAAAATGCTGCTTACGGCTAAATCTTCTGTTTTGCTAGTTAAGATATTAAACTCTTAATTTAAACCAGTAGCCTGTCTGATATAAAAGGACAGGATAGAATCTGGATAATGGTTTAAATATTGACTATGATCAAGGTTTCTTATACTAAACAGTAGATTCATTGATAATTTTAAGATTGATTCCTGGACAATTGCCTTTGCTAAATTCAAAGGCCAAAAACAATGGTCTTTTCCCAGATCATTGCTACAATTTATGCACCTGATTTTGCTAATGTTATAGCAAAAAATCCCTTAAAGGATTTTATGCTAAATTTTACAAATGGCTCTTCCAATGGAGGAACTGCATATATGGCTAATAATAATAAAAATTATGGAGCATAACAAGGCACCTTCAAAGCAACTCATAAATGTTGCCAGCAGATCCTGATGCAAACGGATCTGGCTTGATGATACCAAGCTGACCTTTGCTAAGACAAGGTGAAAAAGCCCTTGCAATGCATTATGAAAAAACCCGACCTGTATACTGTATATATATTTGGGGTCGAGGATGTGTTTGTGCATTTTTCACAGAAAGAAAATAAAATCTGGACGTGATGTCGAGGCTGTGGACACAGAGGAGTTCCAGACTTCCAGAGGTGATTGAGGAGAGGTCCTTGGTCCGGTCTTCCCTGCCCCCAAGGAAAGGAGTGCCTGCTGACAAAACCAGCTACACCACTCTGCAGGGTGTCATCCTGCCTCCAGAGTCCAGGGAGACCCGGCTGACATAAGGGCCAGGATGTGCTTCATGTAGCTGAATTCAGCTCGCCTCACCCAGGTTCCCCCACATGTCCTGGAGCACAAATGCTAAACTGCTTCTGCAGCTTGAACTCTGGTCTGCTTTGGAGCTGAGTTGCAGACTAAACATCAGACTGCTTTAAACTTTGGGACACAGAACTCATTTTAATCAAAATATTAACCTCTCTTCACTTAAGAAGGGGGAAAATTGGAGGTTCCTGACACTGTTGCTCAGAGACTGGAACTGGTGGTATTTGATAACAACAATGTATATCATTGTACTCCTACTGAAATTGAGCTAATGATATCTGTAACTGCTTATAGATGTTGGGAAAAGTTGACACATGCTGTAAAGTGTTTGGGTTTAATGCATATGTTAAAAATTTTGGATTTTGATCCCTTTTACACTGCCCTAATTTTTGGCAGGCAGCACAGGTAACTTTATGTGGGGTAGGCACTTAGGAAGGAGGACATACCATAGGCCAGACTAAAAGGTGACTACTGGGTTGGGAAAAAGCCCTTTCTTCTTGTCTGGAGATGGAGTTGCTGGTGCCAAAATTATATCATTATATCTTTTGTTTGAGGAGCTCCTCACAGTCTTTTCATTAATGACAGACGCAGGGGCCCAATGACGGGAGTTAGTGTGGATCCTCGCCTGAAGAGCACACCATACAGAGGTTGTAGAAACCGGCTCAACATGGCATGGTACAGGTATGAGTGCGCTCTCCACATGGCCTAAGACAGGGTGCCCTGTGATCTGTTTACTTTAATCCTGCTAGATGCCTTTTATTTGAGGAGCTCCAAGGACGGGCGACTTATGGCAGGATAATCCCCCAACCTAAGACAGGGCCCTGGGAACCCTAGGACGGGTAAGGGGGAAAGAAAAAAGGCCTGGTCCCCCCTCGACCTAAGAATCATCAGGCACCCCTCTGTTCCCAGGAGAGGTAAATGGCTTCTCCACTTGAGAGGAGGGTCTCTCCTTATCTCAGTCCCTTCTCCTTTAGATCTGACACCATGGTTGACTCTGACTGGTGCTCTCCACGTAATAACTACCTGCCTTTATATAAGAGAAAGGGGGATCCGTTGGGAGCCGTTTCCCCCTAAAAATCATTACAGGAACCATCACCCTGGCGAGTCTGCAGGGAACCCCACACCCATAATTGTACTAAGAATAGTTCTGTTGCCCCACACCCAATTAATGCTGTTAATGGAGAAAAAATAAATAAAAAAAGAGGATGAAAACAGAGAGAAGTAAAAAAAAGAAGAAGAAGAAGAACTAAGTGAATCGGAGAGGGCTTGTGAACCTGTTGGGCTTAGTAACCTATGTTTTGTTCTTTTATTGTGTTTCTTAAGCCATAGTCACATGATCCACCTTCCATACCTCCCTTGCAACAAGGGATTAAAGTAGAAATCAAAATAGGGTTTTCCTTCTGTGAGTTCCTTCTTTCAGGTAGCGTGGCTAGAGTGATGGAGAAGCAGTCAGTCCTTTGAGGTCTCTTATTCCCTAAAGCCACGGCAGATCACAGAAAGGAACTTGAAAGATATTTGTAGGTATTTATGAATTTAAAAGCAAGAGTCTCTGCAATAAAGTTTCAAAAGGTATTTAACTGAAAAAAATCTAGCAGGCACATCACATTAAAAAAAATTGCACACATGATAAAAGTATGTACATCACTCTATGTAAGTGTTATTGCAGACACAGACTTTTGGTCTTGTTTGCCATACTTTTGCAATGCAAAACACATGATTTTGGGATACTACTTTTCAGATAAAAAATGTGATCTCTATTTTTTGGGGGATTTTTAGAGTTTGGAAATGAATACATAATCTATACGTACACCACAAGTGTATTTCCACCCCACGTATTGTTAATGTTAGTAATGATAGTTTCATGATTTTTTTTAGTTTATGTATTTGTGTTACTAAAGAAATAAATTTAACATTGCTTTTTATATTCAAAAAAACTTAAGCTGTGCCATTGCTAAGGGAAATATGGCATGTACTTGCTTGCCTGCCCAATCTAAATCTTAAACTGTGCTTAAGTTTTACTATGATAAACTACTATGATAAATACAGTACTTCCTGCTTGCTCAACACAGTCCAGCATGGTGGAGGTGCTTGTGCCTCTGATAGATATGCACAGTGTCCCATCCGTAGGCACACAGCCAGTCCATGCCACCATCAAGCAACTGTAGCAGTCTGCTCACAAACCTCACTCAAATGTTCCATCTTCCAAAAAAGCCAGAAGTCACACTGGCAGCATAGCCCAGAAAGCCTGCATTTCAAAATGGCATGGTTTTTCTGCTGCTGCCGTTGAGTGATGAAAATCTCTTCTAAAGGGTCTGCAGCATGCTGCCAGCAAACAGCAAAAACACTGTGTTAAACTCCGTAATTTTTTTCTAGAATTCCTTTTCAAACTTTCTCATGTTTTACATGGATTTACCTAGCACATGTTGGAGCATGTTGGACTCCCATATTACCTTCTGGTCTCAGTTATTGTTCTAATATTGTGAAAAGAGACCATGACCTAGACAACTTATAGAAGAAAGCATAATTGTGGGCTTCATTGTAGTTTCAGTGTTTGAGCCATGATGATCACTTTGGCAATCATAGTAGCAGGCAGTCAGTCATGTCTTTGTAGTAGTAGCTAAGAGATTAAATCTTATCACCAACAAGTGGGGAGAGAGTGAGAGAGACTCTGCCTGGCTTGAACTTTGAGATTCCAAAGCCACCAACAATGACACACCTCCTTTGACAAGGCCACACATACAAATCCTTTTTAAACAGTTCGTCATATTAGAATCAAACACTCAGATATATGAGCCTATGGGGCCTTTCTCATTGAAACCTTCATATTCCCCAATAGCAATCAATTAGTGAAGCTGCTCAACAAACACAGCTGTTGGAACTCTTAAGATGATGCCCAAGAGGCAGTTCCTTCTTTTTCCTACACACCATGTAGAAGACAGCCTGATTCTGAAAGACTCTTTTGAAAAGTCCTTCCCCCCTAATGCCCTCTCATAGGTCACTGAACTTTGCTTAAATCCTGGGCACATGGTGCAGTCACTCACCTGGGATTAGAGTTAGGTTCTTTGATAATTCTTATGCAATGTGGGATTGGAAGTCAAGGTTTTGATCCTTCTCAATTCTGGAAACAAAATATTGGTTTAATGTAAAATGCTCCAGTACTAATATTCATTTCTCTGTAAAGAAAGAAAGATCTGAAATCAAAGACCATGGTGTCTCTCCAGAAAGACTGATGTTTGTGTTCACAAAGAGCAATAAAGTAGTATATGCTAACTCACTGATAAGAGGACAAATTTGAATGTCAAGAAGAATTTTTAAATTCCAAAATCAACTTAAATGGCACAGTTAAATAGAATCTCACATAAGAGTGTTTCTCAAACATAGAATGAATACCAAAACTAATAAAAAAATACAGTGCCAGGCATGGGAAACCTTTTTTCAAGTGTTAGTTGGGGGATTCCTGAGTCTCCTCCAAATAAAACAGGGTATTGAAATTGCCCTTTTTTGCCCTCATAGTATTTGAAGGCAAGACCTATTACTAAAGACACCACATACTTCATTCATAGGACTTGGAGAAAGTTAGCTAGAACTAACCTGAAAACTCTTCCCTAAGGAAGACTTCTCATAGTATATGAAGGTACTATGTAAGATTCCAAGGGAAAAAAGCAATAAATAGTCCTTCAAGTTGTGTAAAGACTATGAACCAAAACAATGACCACCAGGGAAAGATGTTCACAAGGGTACAATTGCAGCACTTTTATCTTTGGGGAAACTAACATATGCCTTATTAGATAATAATTCTGGAGTCTCTCATCCCTGTTAACACAACTACAATGCAATTCAAGGTTGCTCAGTAGCAAGGAATTCTGGCCCAATAACTGCAAATATAGTTAACTACCCATGGATGGAGAGGACATAGACCATAGTGAGAACCACTACAGCCACTTTCCTAAATCTATGCAGCTTCTAATTATACCCTAAATACTTATAATTATACACTGCTGGAGTTCATTCATGAAGATCAGAGAAACTGGAGAGGAAGTGTGGAGGGAGGGAGGGAGGGAGGGAGGGAGGGACGGAGGGAGGGAGGGAGGGAGGGAGGAAGGGAGGACACACACACACAGAGAGAGAGAGAGAGAGAGAGAGAGAGAGAGAGAGAGAGAGAGAGAGAGAGAGAGAGAGAGACTAGTTAACACTCAAAATACGTTGTAAGAGAGAGAATTGTGGTAGTGGAATTGATATGTGATGTTCATCACTCTTTTTAACCAAGGTGCCCATGCATGGCATAGTCTCCTCCTGTGGGCAGGACCTAGACACTTCTGAATCAAGTAATACTTTATAAGAATGACAGGGAAACTAAGTCTTTCAACAGGTTGATGTATGTTGAATTTGACTCTGAGTTCATCAAAGTGAAGATTGTCTATACCAGGCTTGCTGGATATTATTTTAATGTACATTTACAATATTTATTTGAATTTGTAATCTCTAATTTACTCTTCGTATGCTAACACATCTGCAATATTCCTAGCAACATCAATCACATCTTTTTCTCAGTCATTTTGATGGCATTGTGTAGAACTCTGAAAACTATGCTGAGTTATGGTTCCTATGTCCGTGGTACTGTTCTGAAATATGTAAAGATGCTGCAGTTTCCTCACTCTAAAATGTCTATTCTCCCATTTCATGTCATAGTTACATTCTTTAAAAAAAAACTCACAAGCTTTATACTTAGAAAGCATTATGCTTCCTCTGTGCATGAGGAAAAATCATGAAATTCACACTGGGAAGTCAGCAAAGATGGGGAATCCACTGCAGCTGTGAACTTGTTGTTTCTCAATTGTCCTCTAGAGGGCACTCCTTTCTAAAAAGTACATGGAGCTTTCATAGATTAGAATAAACCTACAAAAAACTTCCTTCTCCCCTCCCCATACCCTGCCACACCTCTCTCCCCTTATACCTCTGATGCCCCTTTGATATTATTTCTCCTGTGTTCTACTACCCTACCTCTTTCTCTTAAGTTCTTTCACTTCTCCTAATGGGCCGGTTCTAGTTTCCTGGCTTCTGTAGGAGAAGGAGATATAGAGGGTTCTGGGAGGAGTTGGAGGAGAAGTAGAGTGGTGGTAGATGCTAGCTGAATACATTATGGTCATGTATGAAATTGCAAATAGTTATTCCCTCCTTGCTTGTCTAAGGTACCTTCTGATTGGTTTAATAAAGAGCTGGAAGGGCAATAGCTTAAGAGAGGATAGGCAAGACTTCCAGGCACAGGTAGGAACTCGGGGAAGAATCTGGAGCAGGGGATTAGCCAGTGAGAAGAAAAGAAAGTCGGACACACAATAAGGAGGAGAGGTAGTGACACATATGAAAGAACATAGACTAATATAAATGGGTTAATTTAAGTTTTTTCTTTTCTT